>JAPQRP010000015.1:17545130-17562620 GCA_037367295.1 Apogon hyalosoma | reverse complement strand
ATACCTTACAGAAATAATAGGCCACAGAAATAACTACAAAATGTCTACATTTGGTTTCCTTTATCATAGCTGACAGAGTGAAATAGTGTAAATAACAATAATATGATAAATGACTTCATTTTTAATTCTAATAGTAGAATAGTGTTCTCTGGAAGAGTTTGTAAATACTGACTTCTATGTGAAATGCAGAGGCCTTACAGAATATGATGCACTGCTACAGAGTGAACACCCAGACAGTACAGACAGTAGTGAAAAGGAATTTAACATAATGTAAAACCAAAATAAACATCAAATTTACAGTTTAATCTACTGCATGCACTTTTTTAAGCACGTTCCCCATTAAAAACAACAACTCAGATACAGTTAGCTTCAGAGCCTAATTACCTAAGTCATATTTTTGGCCAAATTGTAATATTTGCATAAGTTTACTCTTCTAACACTGCTGATTCATTTTTCATCATTGGCTATGACCTGAAAAAGTATTACTCCAGCAATTATGCTGTGAGGGTTACAATACTATAATAATGGTAAAAAACAAATACAAATAGCGATGTGATATTATCTTATGAACGGAAAAACACAATTTTCAGGTCCTGCCAATGACGCTAGGTTTACCACATACACAAGGGAAATACTCTCATAGTCTTAATAATAATTATATAGATATTCATGTCCACTTCAAAGTCAAATAACATCAGTTTCATCAGGATGACGCTCAAAACCCACTACAACCACAGAAACCAAATGAAGGCTTTTGTCTTTGCTACAAATATGACAATGATTTATAAGCCAATTATACATGAACATATAGATTTATAGATCTTAAATCTATATTAAATATGTCATAGATATTAAATATATATAGATATGTATATATGGGTATTAAGACATTAAGGACAAGTATCCCAGTTTTTTTACTTAAATTTATAGGAGATGGTTTTATAGCATGTATTTCTAATAACACAAAAGTCAAGATGCAAGTGTTTTACACTTGAAATAAAAATGTAACCCAAATAAACCCAAATATAAACACCAAACATTTCTACAAAGCCGAAAGTACGTAGAATTACTAGATTTTAATTATCCATGTGTTCATTTATTTGTGTATAATGTTGTTTGTAGTGATGTGGCTCATGTTTAGTGATTTCGTCTAGAATTATACAAAATGCTCTGAACTAAACGTCAATACTTTTATGGAGGTAACCAAAGTACTTAAATACTACTATCTGGTATCATTTTCTGATCAATATGCAATAGGAGTAAATTTTAGCATCAATACACGTTTTCTGTTTAATTAATTATAGTGTTAACCGATTGCTTCAAGTTGTGCTAAAAAAGTTTTTTTTTTTTTTTTTTTATGGTAAAATGGGAAATTTGTATCAAGCATCATTTCCTAACAGGTACTGAAGCCAAGAAATAAGTATCAGTACACAAATTGAATACTTTTAAACAATGAAAAGCACTCGAAATACTTGGTTTTAATTTACCAGTAGGTGAAGGTGGGGTACACCCTGGACATGTCACTGGTTATTATCTATTCATGTAAACTGGATATAAAATGGTTTTGATCATTTAAGTTCTCTGCCCTCATGTCTGTACTCCGTGGCTTAACTTTGTGGCTTAAAAGTATCAGATTTTGACTTTAGTGCATCCATTAAAGATCCAGAATGTCATATTTAGTGACATCTTGTGGTGAAGTTGAGAATTACAACCAAATCAACACCTCACAACCACGATCCTTCTCAAGGTTGGTTTGTCTAAGTCCTTTGTCAAAGCTGCTGGAGAAACATTAAGGACCCTCTCTAGATGCCTCATGAATGGCCAACAACACAATCCTCAATGAAAACAAGGATTCTTTTATTCCATTTCTTGAATTAGATGCTCTTCAGTCTTTCACATGGGAACTGTTAATTTAGTCTCTGTGTAAGACAAGTTGATGAGTGCTGTCAGAGGGCAGCTTTGGACGAAAAAAAAAAGGATGGTAAATGAAAAAAGATTAGTTTGTCAGTGTTACCATTTCAACAAACCCGCTCAAATGAATATTTCTGCTTTTTCCGTCTTTGCTCCGTAAATTGAATCAGTTTTCCACTTTTCTGCCACTATCTGCAGGTTTTAAAGTTGCACAATCCCATCATGAAAATGAACACAGAGGCCTGCTACATTGCATTACGCCTCAGTAAGTGAACACTCTCACTCTGTGCCAGTAAAGTGTGGCTTCAGTGCCCAGGCTCATAGGTGGGTTGTGTTTCCTGCGTGGGCGGGGCATTTGTCGGAGGTGGCACACAAGCATCTTATTGTTCACTGATCTCACAAGGAAGCAGGTGGAGGCCTTTCCACGACAGCAGGGCCGTGGCGCCGACTCCACCTCAGAAAGAGCCCCTTTCACTCTTGCTCCTCTGCTATTCTCCAGAGCTGGGACACAAACCCCTCACATGGACACGTTTTGAGGGTGGTTAAGGGGGGGCTCGGGGTAATAGTCTCAGCCCTTTATAGAAGCAGAGTAGGAGGAGGGGGGCAGAGAGCTGTGTGAAGCCATTCAGCTTGTTCAACCATCTTGCTGTGAAGGTTAAACACCCAAACGGTTACAAACCTTGCTTAGGTCGACACAACCCTCCCTCTGGTTACTGAGTTCACTCTTCTCCCAGTGGACATATGTGTACAGAATACTAGCCAAAGCCTAGGGAGGCCCGGGCAGGGGTGGAGAATTACTGACTTGATGTGAGGAGACGAGGCAGGGCGGGCCGCTTCGGAACAAACTGTTCACTGCCTCCGGGTGCTGTAGTAAACGATTTTAGTCAAACTGGAAAGACTACTCTGAGTTTGAACATGGCATCACTGCTGACTGGAAGAGTTTTCTGCCATACTGGCTCTCCTTCAGCTTTGCCAAGCAGATAAGCGATACCTCCAGGAGTAAGTGCTCCAACATGCTGCAGACAGATCCCATAAACAGTTGTCTTTTGTCTAATGAGACTGAAACAAGCACTTTTACACTCTCTGAACAGTCCAAATGAAGACCAAGTCTGAGCAGAAATATCACTCTTTAATACATGAGGGACATCTTAAAACACAAGGCAACCTACAGATTCTGAGTGAATCCTTAAACATCTTCATTAAGGAAGACTTCCAGTTTTTTCCTCAGTGAATTACAAACATTAGCATTAAACAATGAAGGCATTTTTTATTATTTCAAGACACGTCGTCTTATTTTAATTGGCTTATAAATATTGTTTCTCAGCTCCTGTCCCATCAATAGCAGGGACATAAAAGCTGCTCAGTAATCTGTGAACGTCTGTATGAGGAGACAACAGTATGACTCATGACTTATTTGTCTAGACATGACAGTACTCGTAAACAGTGAGCAGACGTTTCCAACTGAAGGTTACAAATTCTGCATCACTACACATTTGACCATCTTTTTCAGGACAATGTGACCATTTTCTGCCTTGTACAAGGGCATGGATTTCAGTATGTGGGTCAGGATATTGTCTAATGATTCACATTGTTCAGTTCAGACTAGTCTGAGGTTTGAGGTACCATATAACCCGTCTAGGTGCTGTTAGCCTGCTCTTGCTCAAACAGAGCCATGGCTAAATGAGACCGTGACCCCAGTCCCTCCAGATTGCTCAGCACACAGCGGTGGTAGATGTCCTCACTAAAACGTGGGTTGCAGGATCGCCGCACATATTTCTGAATCAGCGCCGGCTCCACAGCTCGGAATACATGCAGGCCCGAGTAACGGACAAATATGTCATACACATCCATGCTTTCCAGCAGCTCCTCGTTGTCCAAGATGTCGGCAGCCATCTTGGTGCGAGCGGTCATGTAGTCGGCGTTGTAAAAGCAAGCCTCGTCAAAGACATGGCGGTCAAAGTGTCCGTCTCGCAAGGACTCGGAGGCAAAAGAGGAGGAGGCGGCAGAGGGCTGCTGGTCTCGGTAGACGACAGCAGGGCTGTACTCCTGGAAGTGGATGGGGAAGAAAACTTGCCAGTTGCTGATGGCGTTCATTCTACAGCGATTCAGGAAGTCTGCGTTAACTTCTGTCCACACACTGGCTAAGAAAAACAGTGTGTCCACTGGATGCTTTTTGGAGATGATGTCCATCAGCTTCACCTGTGAGGGTACCTCTGTCTTCACGCTGATCCAGGGGATCTTTACGTCACTGTACCGTTTCTCCACCTCCCCGATCATAGCTTTGATGCCAGCAAACACATCAGTCTGGCTGACTCGTTGTGCATCAAAAGGATCATAGATGAACAAAAATGTGAGTAACACATTGTCATGGGTGTCCAAAGTGTTCATCACATACATGTCAAGGAAGTTACTGACGTAGTCCTGATCTTGGGCAGTGACGGGTAGGATGACCTGCACACGTGTTGCCTCCGTCACATAAGGCATGGGAATAATCTCAACTGCGCTGAGAGGCCGCAGCAGGTTGACCCTTTTGACGATCACTTGGCTGTGGCCTTTCTGTGTGTACGCCTCCAGCGCCAGGTCTAGCACATATTCCATACCACGGGTGGGATCAAAACGGCGGTAGCCATTAAGAAGACGTCGCTTGCGGAAGCGAAGCTGTGGCTGGTAGCGCTCATTCAGACGCTCCACAGCAATCTCCAGAACAGCGCTTACATCAGCACGGTCAGCCCCTCGCATCTCGCACTTTGGCGAACTGTCAATACATGAGTAAATGTGCTCTTCTGTAAAATACTCCCAGTTTATAACCTCAAAACGGGTCCTTGGTTTGAAGGGGGGGTTTAGTCCGACGGGCCATGTGACTCCAGCCTTCCCCTCGGGTGTCAAGTCACTCAGGTTGTTGATCTGCATCTGATGAGTGCACACAAAACAATGTAAACTTCCAGAGTCAGATCTTTCATTGAACCAAAACATAAACATACTGATACATACTGTAAACATTTTACCTCATGATAAACTGGATTATGCTGTTATATAAAGCAAATGTGAAGTCACTTCCTAACAACCCTTTTAATATATTTAATGCTGTTTTAGGACTTAAAAGTCATTATTAACGCTATTCAAAATCTATTTCTTGTCCAAGTTCCTTATTTGAGCCTTGTCGTGCACCAAGTGTAGCAGGCTTCAAATTCATCACTTTTAATAGGTACTAAAAGCACTGTTCTCAAGCCAGATCTCACTCAAGTCACGCTCCTATAAATTTATCATTTTAATTTCATTTAATTTTCTCTTTTCTTCTCAGTGAGGATCTTTTGATTGGATTATGAAGTTAATGTGACTTTTATTAAGGCTGATCATTGAATTTTACTATCTTTATGGATCCACAGAGACCGGGTAATAAACATTCATTAGCGCCACCTTAATTATAATATACATCAAAACTTCCCAGGGTGATCAAATTCAGAATACCATGATTATGGAATGTAATATTAGATGGCCAAAAACACTAATTCCCTGTTCTTGGCTTTCTGACATGTATAAGTATTGCATCAGTCTGGAATTTCTGCCTGGGCATGTTGAAAAAAGAAGACAACACTGTTTCACATAGAACAAGGGCTTGACAACGTGCAGTCCCATCAGATAAGGATATACAAAGATACCTTATCATGGTTCAGTATCAACAACTGTGAAGTATGACAAACCTGCAGCTGTTGAATCTGTAAATAAGTCCATTCCAGCTCAATCTGGCTGAAGCGCTTGTGAAGACGGTACATGAGGTTCGGTTCTGATACAGGATGGACAGTGAAGGCATTTTTAAACTGTGCACTATCCTCACGTTCAGGGTCAGCGTTTTTCCCAAGCTCAAAGTACCGGTATGTCATCTCCTGTGAGCCAAAACAAATATGAGAGGAGGTTTTAGTATCCTTTACAGAATTCCACACACAGTAAGGTGATACACACTTAATAGTTACAGTTTCTTTGTGCACTTCTGTTGCAGTGATTTTTCAGATTTCAACATGTTAAATTCAACACTATTTATGACCTAAATGTCACCTGAGTGTGAAATAGATCTCTGGTGACTTTGCCGATGCTTCCAATGTGAATATAGAATAATATTAGTGAGTGTTTGCTGGTGGTTTTATGTTTCCTAACTTCCCATGTGAATCTAATGCTTTTACACCCAAAGATCCTACTTTTAGACTGCAGAAACCCTGTTATTATCCATGCATTAGTCCCTGTGTACTTACCTGGTGTACCTCTACACAACTGAGTCCAAGGTAGTCAATAATGCAGCGGCCCAGCCACTCATCAGGTCTCACACTGAGGATGTCATTACGGCAAGTGTCAAGGTGAGGTTGCAGTCGGGCCAGCAGACTGCGAGACAATAAGTAGCCGTATCCCCCGTGGCAGTAGCGAGCCTTCTCCTCCCCACCAATGAACTCCTCCGCCCTGCCCATATACAGGTCCTGACCGGCACTCAGGTGACCCACCAGCTCTGACAAACGATCGGCCTGCATGTAAGTGTCATCCTGAGCCAAGAAGAACCAGTCATAGTCTGAGCCGTACTTCTGATGGAGGTGACGTATGGTCTCATACATCAGCCACACTGGCCGGTCGTCACCATGGGCAACCACGGTCATGCCATGAGGCACCTTGGGGCTGCGCAGGCCTGTGAAGAAAAAGGTGCGGTGGAAGTGATGGGCAACTGTGCGGTTCACAGCCACGGCGAGTGTGTTGAGGGTGGCCCGAGAGGTCAGGACGCCGACCAGCAGCCGCTCCCTGATACCCAGTTCAGTGTGGATATATCGAGTTCTAAAAAAAGTGATCGAAGAAAGAAAATAGAAAGAAACATCAAGACAGTGTAATGTTAACAAATTCTACAAAAAAAAAAAAAAACCAAAAAACTAAACAGATATTTCAACAAATTTATACTCAAACAGTTTTCACACTTTACAAAAGAAAACTTGTCTACATTAACCCTATAAGATCCAGAACTATTTTTGTCGCAACTGCCCAAATTGATAAATTATTTTTTGTCTTTCCCCAAATCATTTATCACCATCTATTATAAAATTTATTATCACATTTTTTGGTGAAAATCAGGTATTTTTCAATGTTTAATTTACTTTTAATTTAATTTACTGATCATGTAGATGTTCATAAAAGCTCAGAGTAAATTCAAAGGTTATTAGATCAAATCAGAAAAAAATTGGGAAAAAAATGACTTTTTAAACATAATATATCATTAAATGAACATAAAAACAAGAGTCTCCATCCACTGTCACTGATCCAACTCCATGGGTTTTACTGGTGAATCAACGTTGCAGAAGATGACAGTGTTTCCATGTTCACTACAGAACCTCTGACTGTCCAAACTGGTCACATCTGATAACCTCGAAATGACGACAAACTGCATTTTATCTGAATTATTTACATGTATTGACAGGATTAGTGGATCAACAGTTATTAAAGATTTTAGATCAGTAGATGCTTTTGGTTGATGGTGGATGTTTGGGACTTTATGGGTTAAACATATATTTTGACATAATGATCTGGGCATCTCCTTCAGATTTTCGGTTGATAATGAGCAGCCAGGAAATATTCACCTTTAAAGCAAAAACACATTTGTGGATATACTGGTTTGACATAAGCTAATATACCTTTAAAAAGATTAAACTAAAATAACCTCTTATCAATAGGTAAACTACCTTTCTCATTCAGTGCAATAAGGTTATTCTACAGGAGATTTAACCATAAGCTTATTAGAAGAGAATAATCATTTGTAAATCTGTTAGGATCAAATTGTCTACAGGGTTTTAAAACAAATCCTGTACAGCAGTATAAGGTAGTGCTTTGGCTCATGCATGTCTTTAACGTTTGAGAAAAGGCTTTATGCTCTGCAAACCCCTTCCAACACTACTTATACACTCTTCACACCAGTCTTTCATACCATCCGTCTTGGTCAAAGCTCTGCTGTGCACATTTCTTAGTAGTTCTGTGATATTTTAGTGTGGTGACCAGCGGGTCTTGACTTCCACACTCACCTGAGGACTTTCTTGTGCGGCTTGTTTGGATCTTTGTGATAGGGTACGATACGTGGCTGGAAGTCCTCATTCCCTGCTCCGTCTCTGGAGTCTCTCTGAGCATCTCCTCTGCCCAAGAAAAGTCTCCCGTTGCCCAGTTCATCTCTACAAGAGTCATCCGTGTCCCCTTGAGTCCAGGACACCATCAGAAGACTGAGACTGCACCCCAGAGACAGCCCGAGGATCAGGGGTAAAGCGGGCCTGAACACGGCCAGAAAGGAGGAAAGACGCATATTTGGCAGTTTTATGAGATACACTTGACGAGTCCGTCCTGGAAAAAATGACTAGCAAATGAGCATCTGTAAAGTGCTCACAATCCTGCCCCAGCAGAGAACATTTTACCCCAAAATACTTTTGTATTCGTGGAAAAATCCTGATTCTACAGACAGAAACTTGCCCTAAATGTCACATACTGGTTTTGCCTCAATGCCCCATGCTGAGACAGCAGATGTTCAATCCCACATCAAGTAAAGATGATCTGCGAACGTCACTTTGTGCCGCAGCAAATTATACATTTTGCAAGTGCTGGCATGCTGCTGGAGCTGTAGGCTCTTCATAGATAAACTGTGCTGTTAATGTATTAACACATTTGCTCATATATATATATATATAACAAATATTTGCATTCTTGTGCAATTCAATTAACATTTATTGTGACTTAGCAATAAGCCAAACTGGTCCGTTTGTGACTGCAACTTATTGCTAACTTTGTGCATGAAGTGTCCTCTGAGCTAACGTTATGTTAATTAGCTTAGCGTTAACTAATTTTGGCTAATGTAATGGCTGTCCAAAGACTGCTAAACTAATGTAGCAATATGCTAAATATAACCTGGTGAAGTCGACAGTCAAGTTTTACGTAAATGTAATCTAAATCTCAAATTAAACGTATCTAAACATAGTTAAATCTGACGCTATGACCACAACAGTAACGTTATACATCCAAAGAACAAACATCAAACAGTAAGCTAGCTAGCTAGCATCGGCTCCGTTGTTGTGCAGATATGTCGCTGCACGTATCTTCTCTTGAAACGCCGACTCGAAAACATATATTCCATTATTTGACGTTGATACGAGTGAAAATTAAATGCGGATAGCCAAACATATGCCGTCCATTTCCTCAGTTTCTGGACTTCCTCCAAAATTGAGTGCCACACACACAGGAATAGAAAAAACGTCGGTTTCCCCTGACGTCCTGTTCCCACTCATCCTCAGCGGAGCCTCTGCCTCCGCTGCAGCATCACCTCTGGATCTGCAAACCTGGCTCTGCGATCAGTGAAAACTGGAACGGAGACGACAAAAAATAAACCATCAACTTATATGAGCTTTTGAGACATGTAAGCCTGCGTCAATAGGTGGGTCTATAATATGTAAGAAAAAAAATAAAAACAAAATTAAAGCACATTAGTAAGCTTAAACGGCACCCAGAGGAGCTTCCATCACACCTCTGCATATCAGTTATTCGTGTTATTAAGTTAGCACTGCCTTTTTGGAGTTGTACATCCATCAGTACATGATTTGACAGTATAATGGATTAAAGTTACAGCTAATGTTTAAGTAAATTTACATTTTGCTGCAGTCTCACGAGAAGGGGAGGGGACATCCATTCTCACCGCCCTTCTTGACCATATATGGCCTGTCTGGCGGTTTGGCAAGCGGGTACATCCACCCGGCAAAAAGTGGACACGAGACGGCGGTGTGCTCCAGAAACCAGTAATTCATTTTTAGGTAAGAGACAGCGTTATATTCACTGTATATAAGAGTTACAGTTTATGTTGATAAGATACAGCTGTTTTTCTTGATGTAGGTGTAGTCTTGATAAACATCTGCCAACCACAGGATTACCCGGCTTCAGACCTTGTCGTAGCTGTTTCGGCCTTGCGTCAAGTTAGCTTTAGCTAGCACCGAAGGCCTATTCATTAAAGCTAGCCTTTTTAGCTTAGCTAAAGAGCTAGCTAACGCGGTCAGTGGCAGCTTATCAGTATTGACGAAACTGACAATAGGTGTGTCATTATTACATAATAAGATAATTAAGCTTTTATGATTAAGGGGCTGTCTAACTCACCGTTAAGTGACTTAAAAAATTACCGGTTATGTAAACGTCGTTAGCTGCTTTTAGCTAGTAGCTATTAGCTTGGTTATCAGCTTTTATAACACAAGAGCCCAACGTGTGAGCAGGTGGTACTGGAAGAGACCGAAATGGGTTCTCGGTTAGCTACGTCCATCTGTAGGATGATAGACCTTTCTTTTAATAATGTTGCCATCACAGTGTCCTTAAACCCAACAGTGAATTGATTTTTCACTTAACTAGATGATGGTTTCAGATAACGGTGAGATTCTGGTTAACCGGCATGTGTTGTATTCATAAGGCCACTGAAGCGACCTGGCTTACTTTTAACTTATGAAAGATTTTTACTACGAATAGTTAGTCCAAGTGTGTCAAAGTAAAAATGTCAAAGTGATAATGAGCTGATGCGAAAATGTCAAAGTTTTGTATAGGCAGCACTATGGCGCTTTAAAGGACTAAACCTGTTCTACATGTGGCCTTTCTTCCTGTCATTTCCTGATGTTAAATAGCTGTGTATAGCCATGCCGTCGGACTTGGCCAAGAAGAAGGCAGCAAAGAAGAAGGAGGCTGCCAAGGCCCGTCAACGAACCAAGAAACCTGATGATGTAAACGAGGAGAGTGAACAACCAGAGCCCCAGCGCAATGGAGCAGAGAGCAACGGTAAAGACACCTAAATATCATTTCTGTCGAGTTGGATTAACAACTCTAACTTCAGTTTTTACTTCTGATCATTTACAGTTGACTCTGTCTCTGTTGGAGCACTAATCACTTGATCAAGATGATGTGTAGGTTAAGAAGGTCTGAAACAACTATTGGGATGTTTTTACAGGTATTGCCAGTTTGACAAAAGAGCTAGATGAATTTGAGCTGCGAAAGACAGAGGCACGGGCAGTGACGGGCGTTCTAGCTTCACACCCCAACAGCACTGATGTCCACATTAGCAGCCTGTCACTCACCTTCCATGGTCAGGAGCTGCTCGCAGACACCAGCCTGGAGCTTAACTCAGGCAGACGCTATGGTCTCATTGGCCTTAATGGCACAGGTAAGTGGATCCTCCTGGAACGTGTTTACAGTTGGTGTATATGTTGTAACATTGTAGACGTATTGAAGAAAATTGCTCAGAGCCATCTTCAGAAGTTTTCTGGAGCTGAGTGTTTGTTGTACACAGTAAGCAGATGATGAGCTGTGGGTCTGAGTATACATGCCAGCCCAGAGCAACTGGCAGAGGTGGTATTTATACAGATGACTAAAAGGGTGGAAGACGATAGTATGCAAACATCTTGTGCTATACTTTACGCAATACTGTTATTGTGTACTATAAATAGTGGTATAAATTCAGTGTTTAAATTACAAACTATAATAGATGATTAAAAAGAGGTTGGTTCAGTGTTGTAAAACTAAAAAAAAAAAATACAAGTGCTGCAATTCTAAAAGGAAGTGTTAGTGTTAAGATGTTTTATCCAAATGGTTAAACATTTTCTCAATAAAGTATATAGTTTTTGATAATCATCAGATGAAATGATTCCCTCCAGCTGTTCTGGTTAGCATTTTAAGAAGAAGCTACATGTGTGTTCAGACAACCATTAGCTACTCCACTCCTTCACATTCAAGAACTTTTTGTACATAGTTTGCGTCACAGGATCATACATTCACATAGCATCAGCAGATGCCTTCAGCAGAAATGGGAGTTCAGTCACAGTCATACATACATGCACCATAACTAAAGTTTTCTTTCCTCCTGTTAGGGAAGTCCATGCTGTTGTCAGCCATTGGGCATCGTGAGATTCCCATCCCAGAGCATATAGATATTTACCACTTGACCCGGGAGATGGCCCCCAGCGAAAAGACCGCTCTGCAGTGTGTCATGGAGGTGGATGAACAGAGGATTATGTTGGAGAAAGAGGCTGAGAGACTTGCCCATGAGGACTGTAAGTTAATATGTTGTATACAATACAACAAAAGGGAGAATATATGCAGAAACTATAGCTATCAACAGCTGGGAGTTGAGAGTATAATTTATCGCTTCTAGGACGAATACTATTGTTTCCAAATGCAAAGATGTGAAATTTGAGTGTGGGTTGTAGCTGTATTGACTTGATATTAATAGTAAATATTGTTCTCGCCCACATAGCGGAGTGTGAGAAACTGATGGAGCTGTATGAGCGTCTGGAGGAGCTTGATGCAGACAAGGCAGAGATGCGAGCCTCTCGAATCCTCCATGGTTTAGGTTTCAGTGCTGCAATGCAGCAGAAGAAACTAAAGGACTTCAGTGGAGGATGGAGGATGCGTGTTGCTCTTGCACGGTAAAGTATTTAAATGTGGTTCATAGAACTCTGAATAGGTTTCAGTGTGAGCTGGTGTTGTGTATTTCAAACTGTTTATCATAATCTTTGGCTGTTAAACACAACATGAGTTTAGAGAGTATAGCCCATTGAGGCAGGACATGACACTGTTTGGATTTTATCTTCAAGTATACAAGAGGAGATGAAGTAGGAAAGCGAAGAAACTCACAATGATGAATTGATGCCAGTACCTAATTGTACAATGTAACAAAGAAGGGCCTTGAATTAAATAAATGTTATAGATTTTTATTTATTTATTTGTTTGTTTTTGTATTGTAGAGCTTTGTTCATCAAGCCCTTCATGTTGTTGTTGGATGAGCCGACTAACCACTTGGATCTGGACGCCTGTGTGTGGTTGGAGGAGGAGCTCAAGTCGTAAGTCCAGACTCGCCCTCATCAATTAAATAATAGCAGTTAAATTTGGGTCAACCTGATCAACCATTGTATTGTTTCAGGTTCAAGCGAATCCTTGTGCTGATCTCACACTCTCAGGACTTCCTGAATGGTGTCTGCACCAATATTATCCACCTGCATCAGAGAAAATTGAAATACTACACGGTAAGAACACAGTGCCATCAGTGTAGCATATTTGTTGGGCAGTGTTTGACAGCAAAACATCACTTGGAAGGTATTTTATTAAGTGTCTAGAACTGACTTCAGACATCCACAAAAGTAGACACTATATAAGGAAAGTGGAGGTGGTATGTTGCTAATAATGTATCTGGTCTGTTTAGTCCCTGTTGGTTGACTGTGCAACTCTATTTTTACTCTTAAGGGTAACTATGACCAATATGTAAAGACCAGAGAGGAGCTGGAAGAGAACCAGATGAAGCGCTTCAACTGGGAACAGGACCAGATAGCACACATGAAGGTAAATGAAGGACACCAGAGTCAACTGTCTCCAGAAGGAAAACTGTGTTGTCCCATTAAACTCCTGTTTTATCCAGGGAGATTGAACATTAGTTCTTCATGACTATTTCTGTACTGAAGTGGTCTGTGCTGTATAATCATCGGTTGACATCCTTACAGTTTCAGTGATCAGAAGGCAAAAGTCCATCAACAAGTAATTAACCCATAAAGACCCAGTGCTACTTCTTGGGCAGTTCTCAAATTAAAATTTTTCTCCATTTAACCTTTCTTAAGTGAGTTATTATTATATTATTCTCTGTATTTTACATTTCTCAGTTGAAAATCTGGTATTTTCCTGTATTTAAATTACTGATCATATAGAGATCATAAAAACTAGTAGGTTGAGAGTTTTTAAATCACAAAAACAGAAAACTGAAGAGAAAGTGTCTTTTAGCTAAAATTTAACTGAACATAAAAATAAGCATCTATAACCACTGTCATTTATTGAACTCCATGGGTTTTACTGGTGAATTAATGTTGCAGCTGACGATGTTTCCACATTAACTATAGCGCCTCTAAACGCCCAAATGGATCGTATTTGATGAGTATGAAAAGATGACAAACTGCATTTTACCTCAATTATTTATGTGTTTCTAGAATTAGTGGCTCAACAGTTATTAAAAATTTTAGCTTAGTAGATTTTGGTTGTGAGGTTTAGAATAGTGGTAACTTGCATGTATTGTAAAGTTATTTTCTAAAAACAGTATTACACTAAAACATCATGTACTTTCTTTTTATCTTAATAAAAGAACCTGTGTTAAGAATTGATTTTTGATGTAGTAAATAATTCAATGGTGTTCTAAAGTCATTTTGCCAATAGGTAAATAAAAAATTGGCACTCATTCTTTTAAAATCCGTCCCGTAGAATTACATTGCCAGGTTTGGTCACGGCTCTGCGAAGCTGGCACGACAAGCACAGAGCAAAGAGAAAACGCTGCAGAAGATGGTGGCATCAGGCTTGACTGAACGAGTTGTGAATGACAAGGTATTATACGACGAAAATCTAGGGTTGGTTTGAAACTCCCAACATACAGTTACATGTAAAACTCTTGTTCTCATGGTAGTAATGTTTGCCCCTCTTTCCTACAGACTCTGTCATTTTATTTTCCTCCCTGTGGGAAGATTCCTCCTCCTGTTATCATGGTTCAAAATGTGAGCTTCAAGTACAGTGACAGCACAGTAAGTATTGTTACTACTACAGCACGCCTTCAACTTAAAGACGGGAATCCACCTTTCAGTGAACAGGCTTTTCTAATTTGCGCGTTTTCTTTTAGCCACACATATATAAGAATCTTGAGTTTGGTATTGACCTGGACACACGAGTGGCTTTGGTGGGGCCTAATGGAGCTGGGAAGTCCACACTACTGAAGTTGCTGATGGGAGAGGTGGGTGCAGTATGTTTTCCATGAGCCTTCACCAACTATGGCTCATCTGCTGAGTGTTAATGGTTATTCTTTTCTTCATAGCTCCTACCCACCGATGGTATGATCCGCAAACATTCTCATGTCAAGATCGGCAGATATCACCAGGTAAAATACGCCACTTAAATGAATGTCTTCCTAAAGTACATAAATATGACAGTATACAAGAGCTAAGAGTTTCCTGTCTGGTGCAGCATCTGACGGAGCAGCTGGAGCTGGACCTGTCTCCTCTGGAGTATATGATGAAGTGTTTCCCTGAGATCAAAGAAAAGGAAGAGATGAGGAAGATCATCGGACGCTACGGTTTGACAGGGAAGCAGCAGGTAGGAAGACGACACCAGCAGAGGCACAACACGTCCACATTCGCATTTTGATTTTTACCCATCTCTTCTAAACTCTGAACTTCCTTCCAGGTCAGTCCCATCAGGAACTTGTCAGATGGCCAGAAGTGTCGGGTGTGTTTTGCTTGGCTGGCCTGGCAGAACCCTCATATGTTGTTCCTTGATGAGCCCACCAATCACTTGGACATCGAGACCATTGACGCGTTGGCTGAGGCGGTCAACGAGTTCGAGGGTGGGATGATGTTGGTTAGCCACGACTTCAGGCTAATTCAGCAGGTAGATACGGTCCCAGTTCCCTTCTGCTGCCTCTACTAGATGACCGTCCCTTTATAAACTGCTTTATGTTCCATTGTCACATTTCTGTGGCTGCAAATGGAACTTTTTGACAGTTAAAGCTCAGTCTAAGTAGTTCATAAAATATGGTACAGCCTTCTATATTGTCATCATCTCCTTTTAGGAATCCTTTATCTTTTTTCCTTTTTAGTGATACAGTTGTAATTTCTGGCTTTATCAAAACGTAATTTCTTGTGTTTGAGTACTTTTGCTTATTGAGTTTGCGCTTCTCATGTGACATACTTTTCAAATTGTCCTTGTCCTTCTGCAGGTGGCCCACGAGATCTGGGTTTGTGAAAACCAGACCATCACAAAGTGGAATAGGGACATCCTGGCATACAAAGAGCATTTGAAATCCAAGATCGAAAAGCAAGCGCATGACATCTAAAAGCAACAATCACACTCTGAGCCACTCCTTTATCTTGCATCATGGATTCGACCAGCGAGCTCCTGAATGGGGCGAAGCAGGGTTTGCATCACAGGAAAATGTCCCAACTAGAACTCAAACGATCTCTTATGCATCTTATTGGACCCATCTGTTGTACACGTACTGTATTTCCATTTCAGTTTGACAGTGCTGAACCTGCCCCAGCCTTCCCTCCCCAACCCCCAAGTCCCACCCCCCACCCCACACCACCTCAGGCTGCACTCTAATTGGCTTATTCACCCGAAGCATCTCAGTGCATTTTGGAATGCATTTCATTGTGCTGTCTTCATAGGGAAAGTTTTATTTTTCCAAATATTCATTTTTACCCCAACATGTATGCAGCAGCTTTTAGGTCATATTTCATGATATTTAAAAGTTGACTTTTTCTGTGTAAAAGAGCATTTCTGCCTTATTTAACAATGTAATGCAATAAAGGTTTGTCTGAATAAACAGAACGTAACAACATTCAGGTTGAGAGGACTTTATTAATCCTAAACTTGGTGAATACAGTGCTTGTATCCAAAAATTAACTGCTTTTGGGAAAATAAACTATTGTACATCTCTGTAAACAAGAGAAAACAAGTGTTTAAAGACTTTCCTTTGGATTCTGGCTGGTGACCCCCAGGGCTGCATAGATCCAACTTTGTTCCAGACTCTGCACGTCGACTATGCCCTAAATCTATCCAACACAAACTGACCAGGATACTCAGTTTGGAACTCATACAAAAGAGATAAAAGTTAGTGTGAATGGTGGAACACCTGAGCAAACAATACTTATTTGTTAAATTATACTTGCAACCTGAACATAGTGCAAGTAACAATATTACTGTTAAAGTATAAAACAAGTCTATAGTTCTGTACCAAAACCCCAGTGTGTCGTAAGTCTCAGATTTGGGACATGGCCTCTTATGCATGCTGTTCTGATCTGTGATGGCTGGGTATCCAAACATTGGCATTTCTTGGTATAATTAAACTCAAAACAAGGTACTGCCATTGACTTTTACAAAACATCAGCTTAAGACAACACGTCTCCAGGACTGTTTAAAATAAGTAAAAATGCCTCAAATCATACATCCATATAGTCATTTCACAAGTTATGAAATCCATTAGTTCATCCCCATATTCTCTGAAATCAACAGTAAAACAAAAAAAAAGTGGCATTGGTTCTGCCTGTTTTAAGACAAATCTAAATCTTTTGTAGTTGAATTTAAAGCAGAACATGAACCGTCACTGACCGTTAACATTAACTGCAGCAGTGTTTCTTTGTGTTAACTTCACTTTAGTTTCAAATGAAATAATTGGCATTTACACATAATAAATAATTGGACTTCATTTTGATGAGAATCAGAAAAATAAAGAAAAAAGTGGCAATAAATTCTTTTAAATTCAATATAACAAAAATATGTTGAGGGTAAAGCTGAAATGTGACAATTTATATGCCTTCATCCTTGAAAAAAATGATCTTAAACCATTTTTAACTGAATTGAATATTTGCTGTCGGTTACCACTAGGTTTGTACATGAGGCTGTTAGTCATTGCTGTCTGCAAGTACATGCTGTGTTATGTGTTATATTTCTACAACCAGCAGGCTTCACAGGCTCCAATGTTTAAGGCTGCAGATGAAGCTTTTAAAGCTAGGCATTTTTATGTGTGATATA
>JAPQRP010000015.1:17501913-17545030 GCA_037367295.1 Apogon hyalosoma | reverse complement strand
TATATATATATATATATATATATATAAACCTTTAAATTGCCTAGTTTTAAATACAAGGCTCCTGGGTATAGTTTCAACTTGGTAGCGTGTGTGATTGACAGATTAGTGGCACAAGCCACCGTTGAAACAGTGCAAGTAGGAGGAGTGTTTGATTCATGCTGTTTCCAGGCGATCCTGATGGCAGCATGTTTGAGGAACTAAAGGGGGGGCATCAGAGTCAATCAGATTTATGTATGGACCCACCCAAAGGGATTCTCACTGGACGTCCCACTCCTCATCTGAGACCTCATCAGGGGGAATGGCGCGAGTGTTGCTCGCCCGGATGCTGCTGATGTTGGTGAGAGAGAGGAGGTTTGCCATCCCCAACAGACTCACACCAGTACCGTCCAGATTGACCTGAGCGAGATGCATGTGTCTCAGGAATTTCAGACCTGTGGACAAATGCATGTTTCAGTTTAGAGGGTACCAGTAAACACACCTCTTGTGGCTGAAGTATAACAAAACGTCTGGTTCATGTTGTGTGAGACTTTACCGCGGTCTGTGATCCGTGTGCGGCTAAGATTAAGCTTAACCAGCTGATTACAACGGATTATTCCCCTTCTCATCACTGTGTCTCCCACTTGAGTGCTGGCCAAACCCAAAACCTGGAAAACAGAAGAAAAGCATTTAGCATCTGCATCATTCAAAAATATATAACAGATGTTTTAGCTTTTTTTAAAAATTCCTGTATAATCAAAACCACAGATTTACATGGTAGTTTATAATAACACTGGAGAATTTCATGTATTTAACTAAAAGAACTGAAAATGTAAAGGAAAAAAGGAAAACAGTGGGTGGAATATGTAGGTTGGAAAGCTAATTGGATGATATGTATTTTGCCAATAAATGACCTGGAGGTGCGGCAGACAGGTGATGAGGTCAGCTACTCCTCTGCTGGTGACAGCTGTTCGATCCAAACACAGATCCTGCAGCTCCTGAAGGCCACGCAGAGAGGGAAGTCCCGCATCCGACAACTGAGTGTTGCTAAGTGACAGCTTTTTTAACCTGCACAAAGAACATCAGGTGATTATTTGAACTAATTCTTGATGCAGTCATACTGAAGAAAGCAAAACAACAGTGTGAAAGTACAATCGACATGACTGGCCTGGTCATAGTGGAGAGGCTGCTGACTCCTTGGTCTGTGACGTGGGTGTAGTCTGTCAGGTCCAGCTCTGAGAGCAGAGACAGGCTTGATAGGAATGACAACCCACTGTCAGTCACCGAGTGACGCCCTGGGAGGGTCAGCTGAGTCAACTTAAGACCTGAGAGGAAAGATGATGTAGCAGGAAATTATTCTCTAAAAATAGTAATAATAGATCAGATTTATTAAGTGCTTTTCTATTTAGGCAAACTCAAAGCACGTACATTGGATCCATTATTCATTCACTCACACATTCATACACTGGTGGTGGTAATCATTCAGACACCAGAGTGTGGCACTGGAGGTGAGGTAGGTGAAGTGTCTTGCCCAAGGACACAATGGCACATGACTAGGACAGCCTGGGAATCGAACCGCCAAGTCTCTGGTTATTGGACTTTATTGCTCTACCTCCTGAGCCACAGCTGCCCACTTTTATTTGACCCAGAGCTTTCTGTTTCACTGTCAGCGTGCTTACTCTTTATCCAAATAAAAATTCCAGACTTTTTCAAAACTGCTATTTTTTCCCCCAAGACCTTGACTTTATGTACTTTTATACTTGCGTCCCTACTTTTTTGGTTGAGATTGAACCTGTTGTGTGTACCAGAAAAGTTAATTTTAATAAATGTATTTATGAATGAATGAATGCAGAATTTGCAGTAAATTATGTTTTAGTGACAGAAATGTTTTCAAAACATATGAAAATCACAAAAGTGCATGGATATCACACAAACAAGTTTCACTAGAATCATTCCAGTACAAACTGGTAAGTGAAATCATATCAAGCTTTTAGTATGTTTACTCATGTGTGTCTTATCTTACAAGATAATGTGCCTTTGAGCATACTCTAAAATTCAACTATGAGAGAATTTTTTTCCATACTTAATAAAGACTGTCACACAAAATTCCAGACTTTCCTAGGTCTGGAAAACAGCATTTCAAAATTCCATACTTTTTAAGACTTTCAAGACCTTTGCAAACACCCTGACAGTCTGTCCTGCTGTTGATGAACGGGGCGTTTCATTTACACACCTGAGATGATCTGCAGGGTGCGATTGCCATCTGCTACTGGGATTCCTGCCAAAGTGAGGGATGACAGGGCAGGGTGGTTGGCGAGGTGTTCCAGTGGTCCCTCTGTGACACCAGTACCATCTAGATTGAGTGTCTGCAAGCTGCACAGCTGAGCCAAAGCAGACACATCCATAACCTGGCAGAGACAAAGTTATATCATGAGAAAACAGTTCATAACTACCTGTTCTGTTGACATGATGGATACAACACACGCAAGTAGTGCTGAAATACCTTTGTCTGCTTGATGCTGAGGAGTCGTAGCTGTGGCACACAAGTGGGCAGAACCACCAGGGTGGTTTCAGTCACTGCAGTCTGGTTCAGGCTGAGCTGAGACAGACAAGCTGGGGCAGAGTGAAGATACTTCACCATCCCCGCATCAGTGACTTTGGTCTGGTCCAGGGACAGGAAACACAGGCTCTTTAATCCTTGAAGACAGTAAGAAGAAATGTCTTTATTTGAAGAAAACATGAAAAGCAAATCCATTAATCTCTAAATGGGAGTATTTAACACAAGGCAGCTTATGTTGGGATCTGGCATTCTTACACATAACTGTACCCAAGAGTCCTGTTACATAATCTATTGTATTCCTTATTTGTCTTTGAGCTGGGTTTAGCCTTGTTCAAGTGTGTGCTATAGTGTGTAACGAGCCAAACCTGTAATATGCTGTAGGCAGAAGTCGGTCAGTTTGCTACAGGCGGACAGGTTGAGGTACTGGAGTTTGACCAGGCTGGGCAGGATTGACAGGCCAACATCTGGGAAAACCAGACCAAGAAAGGAATGTATAAACAGATAAACTACAAACAATTAAAAAAAAAAAAAAAAGACATATTCAAGAATATGTCTGTTTTTATTTTACCAGTGATGAGAGGTGAGTTGACCAGACTGAGATGCTTCAGTGCAGTGAATGCACGTAACTGTCGCAGGAGCTCATTGGTGGAGTACGGGTAGCAGTTAAGGACAAACTTCTGCAATGGACAGCCAAAAAAGAGCTCCAGAGTGCGAGGACGTAGGAGCCTCTCACGGGACATGTGATTGAGCAGAAGTTCTGCTAGCTCTGGGGTCAGACCTGCCAGACTGCTGCTGTACTGCATGCTGGGAGCTGAAAGGAACAACAATGACCAAAGGGAGTCAACTATAGACTACAGCTGCACAATATATCATTTGAGCATCGTCGTCGCAATGTACATGTGCGCAATAGTCACATCGCAGGTCCTGCAATGTAGGAGGCAAATGAACTTAACATGTTCTCATCGGATTTCAACCTGGGTACCTGACACACACCGCGCACAGTGATCCACCAATCACAATCATTCTTAATCAGTTTGCTGAAGCAGACCACGCCCCTGCACATGGAGTGAGTCGCTGGTAACAATATTGAAAAATGAGCAACGAACAAGAGAAAATAATTTAAAACAAAAACTTGGTGCTAGAAAGAAAAGCAACGTCAGTTATCTGGAATTATTTCTGCTACAAGAAGGATGATACTGAAACACGTGTTGTGTGTCGACAGTGCCTTGCACCTGTTGCCACGATGAGAAGTAACACAACTAATTTGTTTGACTAATTACATCGGCGCCACACAGCTGTTATATCCTCCTGAGTATTTTTTCATATTGCAATATATATCGCAGGGTTAAAAAAAATGCAATGTCAGTTTTTTCCAATGTCATGCAGCCCTAGTATAGAGACATATGCTCTGAAAAAAAACCCTCTGTGTCTTTATCTTACCGGTCATGAGGTGGACAGTTGCACGGGTGGCCAAGGCACAAAGGGACTGCACGCTGGGTGTCCTGAACGGTCTTTTAGGGGGTGACGGCTGGCCCTGGGAGGAGCGGGCGTCCTCCTGCTGTGCAGCTCGCTGAAGGCGCTCCACAGCAGCTTGACCTGCAGCGACTGGCGCCACCGGACCTCCAGCCTCTGGATCTGCTGGGTCCTCCACCTCCCTGTAAGACACACATAACAGTCTCTCACACACACGCTGTATTTTCTCAACTGCAGAAGGTGACAGGCCTTCATATAGACTGTCACTGTCTTAGAGTGAAAGTACCAGCATCTTATCCACCTTTACCTTGTTTTACAGGGTTGGAATGAACATACTACATACATATTTATTACTCATTCTCTTTTTTTCAGATACAACAAGAAAATATAAGAAATGTGCACAGCCTTAAAACACACACAAAAACTGAACTAAAGGATTTCTAAAGGTTAAAGTCACTATTCACTGTGGCCCCTGACCCCAAGACAAGAAGCAGCACAATTACAAAAATTTGTGTGAAACCTGGTATAAAAAAAAAGAAGAATGTATTAAATGTCATATTCTCTGAACAAAAGATTTACAGACATGGTAAGTGTAATGGTCACACTAAATACTACCTAACTTTGGTTTAAAACAGCTATTTTTTTTTTCTTGACACTTGTTTTTACTGCTGTATGTACTTCACACATATCCAGATTGGATCTTAACACAGAAACTGCGAAATGCATGTGTGGCCATGATGGCTTTACCAAACCAACAAACCCAAAGGTAAGACATGCACAGAACTGTATGTATAATTTACCATATTTTAGTATGAAGCCTTGTTTTGAGTCAGTCTGGTAAAATTTATGCATTACCCTGTAAACACACTCAACAGTTCTTGTATCTATTTCAAATTAATTTCAAAAGAAGGCTTTTAATGTTAAAGGGTAACTTGTTTTATTATCCCTGTAGGGAAATTCAGTCTCTGCATTTTGCACGTCCTGATATACACATACATGGTACATTAGCAATTAGCATTAGCACACAGCAGACAATAAGACCAGTGAGCTGCCAACTCCAGATGCTCATCAGCACCATGGTCAGAGACACTGACAGGAGAATGATCCTATATGTACCATTTTTTAATGGCGGGGGGCAGTGGAGGAAACCCGTACAGTGGAATGTGCTGTGAATGTCAGACCTGGAAGATTTATAAGCAACACTTGTCATTGTAAATCTGGTTCTTGTACATAACTTCAAACTTCATTAAAATACACACACATGCAGTGACAAAAATCAGACAATCATTGACAAATTATCCAGAACAAGTGTCGAAAATAGCAAAAGTAAAGCAGTAAATATATAACTAATCTAACCTTAACTGGTTAGTGCATTATATGACATGCACCAGAAGCTTATCCACTCTTGTTTTTCTCTCCAGACCTGTATATGAGGACTGGGCCAACCAGGCCTCTAGCCATTATTACAAGGCTTTTCTTTGACTCTTTGTCTGTATTTCCAGGGGTTATTCTGTATATAACTCCTGGAAATACATTTAACAGAGCAGAAATATCACATCATTGAATTTAAGCCAAACCACCATGAGTTAACAGTTGAATTATAACCATTCATTGGTAACTGGTCCTTGCCATTTTTACAGCATCAGGATAACAACTCATTTAATTCATCAAAATAATTCATTTAAATCAGTTGCAAAACCCAAATTGTATGTTTTTAACAAAATATTTTAAGAGGAATGCTTGCTAAATCATGTCATTTTACTTCTAACACAGCTCTAAAATGACATTCTGCCTAGACACCCACCTGAGTCGATTGCCTTGCTCTGGCCAGTGGTGCCTGGGCTCAAATCCTCCATGAATCCTGTTCTCTGGAAAGAAAGGCAGCCTCGGCATTCCTGGGGAAATTACACAAGCAGCAACAGCAGTTGTAGTCCAAACATTGCTCATATCACTACTCACATCAGTTAACATCAAAGAAAGCCATTCTCTAAGGTCTCTGTAAACATCATATTGCCTGATTTTTCAGCATTATTATAGTCTGTCTATGAAGGTATTAAGTATTTCAATGCTATAATATCACACCTGTAATCACCTCTAACATAATCATCCTGCTTTCTAGGTCTTCACTAACTAGCTTCAACTGGGATTGCACTCTTATCACACTGGCCTGACATACATTCAGAATACTATCAAAACCACATGCCCTAAAAGACTAAAAATGATTGGCTGACCATCTGTGAACCCCCCCCAGAACCTTACTGGTCCTCAGTGGTGGGGCTCAGCCGCTTTGACCCTATGTTCTGCATGTTACACTGAAAGGGGTTATTCACCTACATTATTTGCTAATCCTAATCTTTCTTACATATGACACACATTACTAAGGCAGTCAGTGTAATGGTCTGTGCAATAAGCAAGTTATGCAATAATATGTACAGCACAATATTTACAGTGAAAGGCCAGGGCCATCTGTTTCTTATATGCGTGACTGAAAAATTGATACGAATGGAGACAGGAGGGGAAATGAGAGGGGTAAAGTAAACAAGGTGAAAGGCAAGAGAGGGTTAAAGAGTGTACATCAATAATGGGAGCAGCACCATTAGGAATGAGACGTGGCTCTCCCTCTTCTTCTTGGTCTTCATCAAACTCTATGCCAGCAGCCTCATCAGGATTACCAGGAACCAACCTCTGGCCTCGTCCTGTTGAACCACACCAGAAATCATTCAATTATCAAACAGTCATTACATTTTTAGCCAATAACTTTGTTATTTTAATGTGTAGTTTGCTAGTATTATAGTATAGTATTTAATACCCCAAACATGAGAAGGACCAGAAAGTGAAGGACCAATTTCAGGTATTCCTGCATAATTCACAGCCTCCTCCCACACCTGGTTAGGTAACAGAGGGGGAAGAATAGGGTCCAGCGCCCCTGGCCCCTCTCGGACAGGTAAATGTGGCTGAGGAAGAGAAAGAGGAAGAGGAAGGGGAGGAGGAGCCTGCTCATTTTGTCCTGGTGATGGAGGCTCTGCCGGACTGGGTGGATCATGGGGTGTGTCTGGGGGAGTGGTCTGAATACACAGTGCGGCGTTAGGAGTGAGGCCGAGAGAACGCAATGAGCAAGTGAGCTCCGCCTCCCCAAAGCGCTTCCGTGGAAACCCCTGAAGGAGAGAAAAGGATGCTAGGGATGGGTGCTGGTCAGTGATGTGCTCCATGACGCAGCGCAGAGGGGCGTCGGCTGGGAAACGTTCACGCATCGACTCACCGGAAGGAAGTCGAATCTAAAGGAAAACAAAAGATTAAATAATTATAATTTTACCCTCTTAATCTTTGTATTTCAGAATGCGTTCTTCCTTTACTCACCATCAGTGTTGGCAATTTAGCCACTTTATTATTAAATTTAGTGATTTTTCAGACCCCTCTAGTGACTCTGAAATCTATCGAAAAAGTGAGTGGCAACAAATCTAGCACATATTTCTGCTGTTACTGGAGACTGACATAAAAGCAGGTACCATTTTTTTTTGTCTAAAACAAATCACTGCACAGAATATAAATCATTTCCACTGCCATTGACAGTTTTTCTACTGTTTCTTTTTGGTCCATTTAGATTGTTAATGTAGACTGAAAACGTAAAATGTTCATGTTTTACTGTGACTTGTAAGCTCTTAAGTGGACCCTAAGGTTAAACATAACGTGCCCGCACTTCAAAACCCTCAGCCACGCCAAAGTTTTTGCACATATGGACAGACGACGAACTGATGACAATACCCTGCGGCAAGGGCTAAGGGTAAAAACCAAATCAAACTTAAGAAAATCAAGCTAAAAACTAAACAAACAAATAACCTGAGTAAGTCCACCAGTGTCTCTTTTCTTTTTGGTCACTTTATACCAGAGGAGGGTTGTAATTACAACATTAAAAAAAACAAGAACTGACAGAATATAGTTCATTTGTAGTTCTAAACATATTTAGGGTGTTTTATGCTCACTTTTTGTCTCTCCCACAATGTTATTCCTCTCTCCTACATTGTTCATCACAATTACATGCACATTTCAGATTACGCAAATTAGATTATGGCATCCTTTAATGACTTTTAGGACAACCAATAGCTACTTTTCTTACTGAGGAGTTGGCAACACTGCTCACCATAAGTATACAGTTGTTGTCCACATTTGTCTGAATCTTTCCCCCAAGTTTCTGCCCGTCACTAGTTGGAGATGTCTCTGTAGCAGCACCAGTCTGGATCTTCTCCTGCAAGCTCTTACGATCTTCTGCTATTCGCTTCAACACCAGCTCACGCTCCTAGCAGACCAACAAGCATAAGACGAGATGTTTTCCTCAGAGATGAAGCATCAAATACATTGATTAAAATTTTTCCTTCTGTGTGTGATGACAAAGAGTAATATGAGAAGTATTTTTGCAAGTAGTTCTGACCTGTTTCTTTTGTCGTCTTTCTGCTCTGGCCTCCTGTGCGATACGTTGTCTCTGTTGTTCTTCAAAGTCACCCTTGTCCAATTTGATACGGGACTCCACTGGTAGTGGATCAGTGGACAGGTTGCATGATTGTGATGGTCTGAGCACCAACGAAGGACATCCTATAAAAATTCACAGAGAGTCTGAAGAGCTTCAACCACAGACACAAACAGCTAAATCTGCATAACTGGCTGGCCAGTTTTTTGGGCTGTTCAGGGGGGGGATTGCAACAAAGTACCTGAGTTTTAAAAGAACTAATAGACTAAAATAATGGAGAACATATAACCACAAATCACCCTCTACAAAAATGCAGTTGTTCCAACACTACATAGCTATAAATGATTCCTTTACTATAACTTTTAGTGAACATGAATAATTTTAATGAGAATAAACTACTTGCTTGCATCATACCTTTACTGTCACTAGGAGATTTTTGTGAACCAGAAGTGTTTGCAGGCTCTTTGGGAGGGTTGAATGCAGAAAAAGCTGTTTCCGCTGGCTGTGATGACTGTTTTATCAACCTATGCCGTGGAACCTGACCCTGTAAAAGCCTGTGAACATATAAGAAATACATAGAGTATTACTGACAATGACGTGCAAAGTGTATTTGAAGACAGGGCAGTGTCAGAGTCATAAAGTCGTAATAACATTAATAACTCACCACTCAGCTGCCTCTGGTACAGAAAAATGTCCTGCTTGCACAGCTGCCTGGATCTGTTCCTCTGAGAAGCCCATCTCACTGAGGGTGAGGAATAAATCCCCAATAGTCTGTTTTACATAAACCCAACAAAAAACTGTCAATGAACTATCTACCAAATGTAAAAAGTATGTCAACAAGGGCTAGATGACTTCCTTTACAATGCATTTCTAAGCAATTACACAAATATTAGCTAGTGGTGTAAAATTTGTACAGCTCATGTTTTAATGTCTGAAGCAACATTAAATAAAAATTCAGTGCAAATAATGTATGGACAGCACCTGACTATAAGATGATATAAGATACTCTAAATGTGTTCCTGCTCTTCATAGCCATTAAGCTCATCGAACCCACTTGTTAAATTTAAAACCATATTATTTTTAATTTCTGTGCTGCATTCACTTGATCAAACTTCCTTCTATGTGGTCAAATACAGCACTGACATATAACTTCCTTTTAAATCGTTTTGCCCTTTCTTGTTATAAATATTTGACATTTATCTGTATGGAATACTAATGGTTAAATAATCGTTCAAACACTGCTCACTGGGTTATCGTCAAACTTGAGGGGAAAATGAATCAAATGTGTGTTACTTGAACGCTTATTTATTATATGGTCATTAACTACTGATGTTTGCTCTTCGTTAGCTTTGACAACAGCACGTATTTATTTCTGTGCCTTTGTCCCAAGTGGCTAAATGTATCTATCAAAGACTGACCATCCACTACCGTTTTTAAAGTCTCCAATATCTACATTTACGTTAACAGCTAGTTAATAAAGTTTTCAAGTAGTTAGTCTCGTATTGTCGCATTGCATGCTTTTATTCGCAGTAAAATGAATGAAAATAAAAGTTGAAGTCAGGGGACTAGCTAGCAGACAGCTAACGCTAAAGATATTGTCCTTTCTATACGGTGGGGGGATGTCAACAAACAACGTTAGCATGACAGCTAGCTAAACGTTAGCTGATAAAGAACGCCAGCGAGCTAATGCTAAAGTAGCTAGCAGCTAATATCTTCATGGATTATACTGTCATGGTGAATGCAGGTATGTTATTTACACCTTACCGAAGAGGCAGCAGAACTCATGTCGTTGTTTCAACGCTACTGTAGATAAAACAAAGGGAAACTAAAATGAATGAATGAACTTTGTTGATGTCCCAGTTTGGACTGCAGAGTCGTCTTGCTAGCATAGCAAGACTGACCTCTCCCCCTTTGACTTGTGGATTGACAGAGTATAAACAAGGAACCAGCCTATCGGCGGTGCGGAGATTTTATCCACCGACGGCGTGCGCAAACCCAGTCTTCGGGGTAATGACTAAACACCTCAACCCCAGACACCGCCCCAACGGAATCTTAATCATTAAAAACGGAAACTAGAATCATCTATGACTACACGTAGTCATAGATGATTCAAGTTTCCATTTTCCTAAAGATACAGCACGTAGATGTTTGCAGAAATGTGACCAAAAATCATGAAAGTAAATGTTTCACTTTACCCACTGTAGGATAAACCTTCTCAGGGAGACAAATTCAACGACTGAGACGAATGTGAGATAAACTTTAATAAACCGAACAGGCTACATCATTAAATATCACAGTGAGCTGGTGTGATTCCTGGCTGCAGTAGCAGGGATCCACCAGTAGGGGTCTCTCTCATTCTGCATGTCTGTGTTTACATCAGGACCAGTGTCTAAACTGCTGAGCAGCTGACACACTGTTCTGTATACAAGTCTCTAAATTAGAACTGTTTTGTGAGCATCTAAATCAAGCTAAAACTATTTAGTTATGTAAAATTAGATATGCTGTTGGTATTTCTACTGTAATGTGTATAACTTAAACATGTTCAACACTCAAAATGAGACAGAAAGACTCTAATTACTTTACCACCGACTTTAAATGAATGCAGAAATCCTGTCACACATTGTCATTGTTACCTATAAAAAGTAGTTATAGGAAAAGAAAGTGCAACCACGAGACAGCATATGTTGTTAAGCAAGATAAGTCTTCATAAACCTGCTCCTGGACAATCCATGAAGATAAGTTACACATCTGTATAATTAAATGCACCATACACAGTCCATAACTTTTAGATTTAGTCTAAGCTTTTATGAACAAATACATAATTGTCAAATTAAATATAGAAATATATATGTAATTTTTTACTGAAGATTAAAAATGCAGAGAATAATATTAATATTAAATGGCAATAATCACTTAGGAGAGGTTGAATGTACAGAAAAAATGTACTGAAAGAAACACCACAGGAATGTCTTTAAGGGTTAATTTTCATACTGGTATTACACCATGGTTTTATACTATGGCAATATACAATAATATAGATTAAGGTCATCAGAATGTATAATTTTGGTATTAATTCAGAGTGAACATGTAAGACTGACAGCCCTTCAACATGGATAAGCTTTATGTAATCTAGATTTCTTGAAACTATATTTCTGTAAACTTATGTAACTTTCACCTCTTTGAACATACTACTAATTATAATAATAATAATAATAATAATGATAATAATAATAATAATAATAATAATAATAATAATAAATTCTAGACACTCAAGGACACTTTACACAATTCAACAATCAATATAACAATGGAAGTATCCAACATACAATAACATAATGGTATTTTGAGAAGAAAGTCTTTAATAATCCGCTGATTTTTAGGTCAGTATTGTTTCTCCTCATACAGGAGGTCAAGACTTCTTAAGTATGCCTTATTCACCAGGATGCTTCCCCTCCGGCCTTCATCAGAAATATGAATCATCACTTTACGCAGGCGCGACGACACGTGTCAAGTTACAGGAAATAACGAAACACCGGAAATACGTGGTGGACTTACAAAATAAAGGCACGTACTAATATTTAACACGACCATTTGCAAATACCCCCTTCGGCTTTTAATACACACGCCTCACCGGAAGTTGGACTTAATTTAGGCATTTGGACACCGGTTGAGCCAGTCATTCAGCGAGAGTTGAGGCACCGGTGAGTAAATAAGCGTATAATCAGTACATGAATGTGAAGTCTGGCTTTGTGACATTATATTTTTGACTCGAATTGTTTTTATGCTGAAGGTGAGTCCGTCTTTACTGTTAACTGATTTTCCTGTGAGGAGAGGAGGCGACATTGACAGTACTAACTGTCACACATGACTGTCTGCTGCTGCTGGCGGATGACTTCGCTTTGTTACTGCTCCTTTTAACCAGGTAATGTAGAAAAAAAACGACAAATATGTAATATATTTTATTAGGATGTATTTTGTTGCTGTAGGAGCCGCTTTCGTGACCAGTTGGAAATAAATAAAACGACATTACGGTAGTTTTCATCCTAGCAAGCTAGCGGTTCCTCCCCCATAAGACAGCAGCAGAGGAACAATTTTAGTCATATTAAAAAAAAAAAAAAAAAGTTGTCTGGAAGGAGTCTGTATCAATTTAGAGTGTTGTCATTTTTATTGTTATCATTATTTCTTTTTACATTTAATATAGTTCTGTTCAGGATGGGGGGGTGTACAGCATAGTCATTTGTTCATTCATTTTTCATGGCATCTGATTTGTTTGGTTTCTCAGGTGAAATGATATCATCATTGCAATTTTGTCAGATTAATGTGTTTTTATGCATATTATCATCACTTGACTTTGATTAGGCTTTTATGGAGATTTTTTAAAAATACTGATTTTATAGTATGACCTTCTGTCTTACACCCACACACGGTTGTCAATGAAAACTTTGTAAAATTGCTTTTGTTCACCTGACACACATGGTCAGGTAATAAAATGAAACAGACTAAAGCTGAATAGGCCTTTTTGGACAGAGCAGGTGCACTTTATTAACATAATGATGGCTGTAATGCATTGCAGTAATTACCAGACTGCTCCATTGTTGTTGTTATTAGTTCCACCTGGGCTTTTCTTAAATATCTGTAATGAAAAAAGCTATTAATATGAAGCTCTTGGTAAACATAAAGGCCCAATTGTGTGCTGTCATGCAAGAAAACCTGTCAAGATTCATATGAATGGTGTGAATTTAATCAGCTTGTAAAGGAAAGCATGATCAAAAAAAACTATTAGGACTCGCTAAAGTCCATGTTTGGAGCTACAGTCTGGTCTTCTGTCACAGTGTTAATAAATGTCAGGACATGGACTCTCACAGGATGAAAGAAGAATGTGCCTCCTCCAGTGACCCATTTATATCAGTGCTACGTGTACTCCAGGTTATATGAGATATATTATTCTATTATTATGACATATTTTCTGTGATGTAAAGCCTAGACATGGGATAAAGTGCTTATCTGGAAATGATTACATCTAAGTGAAACAAACCACCGTGACATTTCTGTTTGACAAAAAATGACCATTCCAAGGACTCATAAGATAGTGGAATCTGCAATGTTTGTCTTAGTGAATCTGACCTTGTTCGATCTTAGAGGAAAATAAGCTCTCTAAATTCCAGAGCGATTGAGCTTCCTTTTTGCGGCATAATCCCATGCGTGGCTTGAGCTGTGTAGGCCAGGTTCATCTTATCTCTGTGATCTCACTCTCAGCTTTTATTTGTTTTTCCTTGCTTCAGTGAAGTATGTCAAACAGACTTATTGTGAACTGATTTGTCACAACAGTGTGTGTTTTGCAGGAGAAAAAAGTGCCAAAGCAGCAAACGGTTGAGCACATTCCTGCTGTAAATTGCTTGGTCATGCAGAAGGCGAGGAAGGAAAAGAGGTAGATAGTAAGTGTTTTTTGTTTTTTTTTCCACGCCTCTTGGCACTTGAATGTCACCATCTCTCTGCTGATAAACTGACTCAGTTTTATGTTAATCCATCAAGTTAAAATAATGTCTAAACTTACGAATGCTGTAATTTTAGGCCTATTTATAGTCAGCTAGAGATTGTGGGGTCACTGCTTGTACGTGTGAGCCTGGCTGTTACTGTGCACTAATTCTGTAGTCTACTAAGTTGCATCTGATTATATTAGCATTTTGGCAGGACACCTTGGAAAGCGTGTAGTTTGGGCTGCTCTCTTCTCACATTAAGGCCCATTAAGCAGCTTGCAGTTGTAGTGTCTTTGAACATCTACTTAAAGAATCACATTAGACATGGTGAGGCAGCCTTGATCATTCCCCTCACCACCCACCTCTGTGATTTCAACCCTGGGACAAGCTCTTCCATGAAGGGTAAACTTTACTCTCATGCCTTTATCTTCAGTACTATAAACCGTCTATTTGTGTTGTTCACTACATTAATTGTGTCGTTTCCCACAGTACAGATAAGTGGCTGGTTCATACGATCGCATGAGATTTTAGCCTTTTAGATTGTGTTCCAGTAACCCAGAGGATCCATTATTCCTGTCCTAGTCTTAGTCCCATGCGAATAAATACAGTTATTACAAGTGCACCGGGCCAAAACTTCACAATTACTGTGTTCTGTGAGAACACAGCCTTACCTGTTGTGCAGCTGGTGCAACATGAGCAGCCCTGGATGTAGTTCTGACAAAGTCCCACACCTGAACTCTACAGCAGCTGCACTCGATTGGATGGGTCACTGGTGACTCTAAAATATATTGCCCAGTGGATGTTAAAAACAAACCATTAAATTTTAATGTTGTGTACACCTTAAATGCAACTATTCAGCATCACTTTGTTTTATAGCGACTGCTTCATGCTCTTTCAGATCAGTGTATAATTCCTTTGCATGATGTATCACAGATGTGTAATTTGTGGAAACATTGCTGTTTAACAAAAAAGAAATAGTAGCTCAGTTCTTTTTCTGTGTTTTCATTAGTGGGGATATGGGATTTTTAAAGGGTGATAGTTTGGAGCAGAAACAGATCATTAATCAGCCAATACTGTCCCCTGAAAAGAAAGTAAAAACTGTTGGAAATAAACTTTCTTTGATTTTATTAAAAGCTGAGCAGAACACCTAAGACTAAAGAAGAAGTAAGTAAATAAATAAATAAACCTACATTAAGTAATTCTCAATGTAATTATTTAATGTAGAACTTAATATCAAAACAAATGCAGTAAAATCTTGGCAACTCTATGTGCAGTATTTATTTTTTAAGTTATTATTTTCGCTCAAAAGTCAGTCATTCCTGTTTAGACACATTTTAGCCTAATTCTTTTTATACTGGCAGGTTATACAATGTCCCGTTGTCACTGATAATATGTCTGCACTGGTTAGTTGTTTTTATATTGGACATATATTGGATTTTTTTTAGAGTTTAATACACAGGTTGATCTATGAAACTTAAGGAAATTCCAACAGCTGATAGGGATTAATCACTGTAGTTTGAATTCTGAGAAGTGTTGATTGACTCTTTAGAATTCTTCTATTGTGTTGTCAGTGGAAAAACGTATGTGTTTGTTTCCATTTCTAATGCAAATTGGCCTCCGTTAATGGCGAGCACACTCACCCCTCTTAAAGGTACATAAATGCCTTAGTGGTGATCATGTTTTCTTTTCTGGCACAGAGGACAATAGGCAGGCATTACATAAGCTGCCAGGACTCAGTTGCCCCCCAAATCCCCCTACACCCCAGGACAGGTGGTGTCTTAGCTGAGCCCATGGTGGGCACAGAGTGAGATAAAGATGGGCATACATTGGCTGAGTGCAGCTGTTAGCTGTGCGAGGCTGGAGGTGTCCCAGCCAATGTGTGCACATAGTTTTAGCACAGTCATGCTGAAGCACCAAATCCTGCCAAAGCTTCAGTGAAGTTGATGCGGCCAGAGCTGAGAGGAAGAGATGTCTGTATGGTGAAAGGCTCGAGACATGGCCGAGTAACTTCTAAAGTGCAGAGGGCTATTTCAGGCTAAACACTTAGGGCAACAGAGGCACAGCTATCAACATACACTACAGCCAAATCCCCACAGAGATCCGCAAACACAGCAGCTGTCAGTGGTATGGCTACATTATCAGGCTGAAAAGAGACCTGCCTGGGTGAGAGCATTGAGTCGGCTGCTGGTGAGTTTCTGACAGTTCACATTTTCCTGTCTACGTAGCTTTGGAAGGTTGAAAGGAGGCTGCACAGATTTAACTCCTTCATGTTGACATGATACAGTGCTTTTAGAGTAAACGGTTTGTCCTCAGTTGGCCAACTGAGTATGTTTTTCCGTACATCTAAGAACATAGCCTAGTAGACTTGTTTTAGAGTTGAAGAGAAAAATAACAGGAAGTAGGAGAGAGAATTTCCGAGTTGTGTTAACACTTGGGATAAAAGCTAGAAAAACTTTGGGTGGGATGTTGTTTTGTAAAAACAAATACTTGTTTTAGCTGTTGTAAAGTGATATTTTTAGTTGTTATTCTTTGAGAGAAAAGGCACTTTGAAATCTACATAAGTTGTCTGGATGAAGTACAGAGTGCTTCATTTCACTAACTTCAACCAAATGTGCAAGCCAAAATCTTCCAGCCTCCTCTGCAAGTTGAATTAAAATGTCAGGAGCAAGAAAGAGGACCGTGACGGGTGCTATTCTATGCAGGTAAAGTGCTGAGGAGTAAGCGTGTTGTTTGTTGATCATGGTCAGAAAAAAGGTGTTAGGTCAAAAAGTTGAAGTCACACCTCTGACTTTAACTTTGTGTCAGTGGATAATGCTATTATAAGCACACGGTTGGGGATGAGGAAAGCCCCAGACTTTGAAGTGGACTTCAATTTTAGCAGCTTGTGGCTTTGACTGTGTTTCTTTTCCCCGCAAGACATGCATGTGACTCTATAGTGAGCCCACAGCCCAGGGGACAAACAATAATATCTCCCCCCAATACACACACACAAACACACTCTGGCTCCTCCTGGGGCTGAGTATTTCTTTAGCCCTAAGGCTCATATAAGCTGATGTGGAATGCGGCACTTGATTATTTGGCGAACTGGTAAGCAACTTGTTTAGATCACAGGACTGTTCTTTGTTCACTGCAAAACACAATTAATCTGGCGGCTTTTATGACTTTAGGTTGGATTAATTGTGTAATAATGTTGATTCCTCCATGACATGACAAGTTATTTTTCCAATGCCAAAGACTTTAAGAAACTCTGGCATTCCAGTGGGTGTGCAAAGGAGAAATTCACCTAAAAAGTGACATTTTGTTGGTAAAAGAAGGCCATCGCCAACAATCACTTAGATGTACTTAATGTACCTTAAGTAGGTTTTCTCAAGAACTGTACTTAAGTATAAACTTGAGGTGACAGTATTTCCATTTTGTGCTACTTCATCCTTTGACATCACTACATCACTGAAGTAAATATTGCACTTTTTACTCTATTGTATTTATTTGAGGGGAATTTGAGTAATTTTTTTACACCACTGTACACACTTCTTAAGGATGCATTTCAACGTAAACATTTGATTACACGGCCTGAGCAGTGATTAGTTTAAGACAAATGAAGCAACATGTGATTGCTTTCCCGCTCTTTTCACAGTGCACACATATTCACAAATGAATAAACATCCTGTGCAGATGTGTAAACATGTTCATAAATACATGCAGTTTCAAAGTCGATGTGTATTTGAAACTGAACAGTTTTTTCATAGATGTTTAAAGTAAACGTTGGCATTATTAATATTTCCACAGTGATGCTGATGTTAAGAAGCTTCCTGGCAGTTGTGGTGTTTTTCAAGTTTAGTAGAGTTGCCTAATACCAAAGGAACCTGTACAGAATGACTCACTGCCTATTTCACAGTCTGGACTATTTGAAATTACAGACATCATTCATTTGCTTGTATGTGGTGGTAAACCAGTCTTTTGTGACCCTTTGTGGCATTTGCTTTGTGTTGTCCGACACCATTTTAATGTTGAAACCCTGTTGGAAACCATCTGGTCACCTATTATAGGTGTGTTGCAACTTTAGCTTACATGGATTAAGAAACAGACTATAACAGTTGGGGTTTTTTTTACTTATGAGAAATCTGTAATAAATATCCTCAGCAGATAATGAGCAGCGACAAGCTCACCTGGTGTGTGTTTTTTAAGAGGGGTTCATCACAGACTAAAATCAATTGCCTGGATTGAAATCAAATTCTATTTATAACACGAGGGTAGATTGTGTGTGTGTAACACGCACAGATAGGTGTGTGTGTGTGTGTCAGCAGCAGCAGTCTGTGACTCAGTGTTGAATGGGTCCTGGAGTCACATGGCTACTTGTCAGCAGGCTGGAGGAGGAAACATAATCCTGAGGAAGAAGGCTGCCCGTTATCAGTCCCTGCATGTTGGCCGGAGAGAGGATTCGGCTCGACGAGGGGCTAAACGCCACATGATCAGTCAAGCTTGCAAGCTCTGAATCTCTAACTCCAACTTTTCTTTTGTCTCCCTATCTCTGGTTTCTCTTCTTGTTTGCTTTTGCCCTGCACTCTGACCAGCCCCAGGGTCTCCCTTCACAGCAGAGTTCCGAATTGCCCTACGATGTCTGCGGTGGCTTCTCTGCAGTAAGCACACAAAGGTACGTGTCTCCATCGGTCTCTTTGCATGACTTCATGCACAATTGCAATGTTAAAACTTGCACAGTTTATCTGTTGGAATGTCATCTAACAGTCCTTGTTGTTTTTCTGTGTGATCTAGTGTCAGTTTAATTCATTGTTTATGTGGTCAATTTTCAATTAGTTAACCACAGCTGATGAATTTAACAAGATTCTTTCTGTTAGTGTCACACTTTCTTTTTATGCATTTAACAAAGGGCTGAGTCAGGTTGATTAACTGTAACCACAGCATTAACAAATGGCAACAAATTTACAGGTCACACACTAGGGGGAAAAACCTCTTAAAACCACCCACTTTCAACCCACTTAAGTTTTAAGAGTACAGACATGTTAAATTCTAAATTACAGGCTTGAAAGACCAATATTGGAAAGTGATGGCTCAGTTACTACTGTGGGTGATTCAAAATTGACAATTTATAGTTACATCAAAAAACAGACTGTGTATTCCCAAACTGTTTGTCTGTCCTTAGAACAGCGTCTGACTGACCCATTTTTAATGACTTGTGCCTTCTCTTTATCACTGGTTGTCTCATATGACTTAAACATGTGATATCAGTGTCAAATGTATAAATTTTAATGCATTATTAAGGATGTTACTAGATGTTATTTTGTGTGATGGAATATTATGAAACACATTATCTACACATATTGGCTTTGGTCAATCACCGCTACAGTCAATATTTCAGGAAAAAAAACCCTGACATCTGCACAAAAATGCATTGGCTTTGTGTCTGAAACACACACTGCCTTGTTTTTGGGAAGCTCACATCTCTAATGAAACCTTAAACCAGTCCTTTCCTCCCTGTCATTGTCCTGCTTTTGTAAGTACAGGCCTGAGGTTTGGACATTATGATCACGTTTCTATTTCTGGACAGGCATTTTCATTGGTAGTTCAGAAATTTTATTGAACTCTTCTTTAATTATGCCTTTCTGATAGAATTTTATGGATGAGCATGCAGCCTGTGGTCAACTCTCATGCTCCCAGAGGCTGATTGAAGCTGGGCCCAGACACATTTGGGCTTGTGTTGTGGCTTTAAATCCAGCTCCAAACGCTCTGTCCTTTCTGTGTCTGTCTCATTCGCGACCTCCTGTGTGTCATTATGCTGAGGTGTAGCAAAGTATTTTTAACCTTTTGCCTACTTTCAACTCTAAAGGTCACATAGAAGTTAAGTAAGACATTCAAGGACTTCATCATAGTGACAGACTGACAGTTGCTTGTCATATTCATCTATTCTTTTTAGATGGTTTGTTTGTATATTGTGCTCATTCATTTATCCTAGGGTAGAGTTCAACATTAAATATGTAATTTTCTTTTAGGGAAAACCTTGAGCTGTAACACCCTACAAATAAAAGACAAACAAGTGGTGCCAGGCACAACTAATCCCACCCCTCACATGTATTGTAGCTTATTTTGTCATTGATCCAGCTGATGTCATCATGTCTATGCGTGTGCTGATGTCAGCATATCAGTTTCCTCTATATATGTGCCAAGTTTGAAGTAAATTGAAACAAAAGTGATATTTTTCTAGACATTTGAAATTTCACCCATTATAAGTAAATGAAAAAAAAAAATTAAAAAAATTCATTAAAAATTTGAATTTTTACCTACTTTTCCCAAAATGTAATCACATCTATTCTGTGTCGCTGGCAATTTATAAAGCCAATTTGGTATGAATTCAACCAAAAGTTTTGCTGCTACAGACATTTGAAAATTTGCCCATTATAAGTACATGGGGGAAAAAAAGGATTTTCAAAATTCATAAAAATTGGAACTTTCACCTACTTTTCCCAACATGTAATCAGTTCTATTCTGGGTCACTGGCAATCTATAAAGCCAATTTGGTATGAATTCAACCAATAGTTTTGCTGCTAGAGTGTTAGCAAACAAAGCAACAAACAAACCGAACCAAAATCAATACCCTTTGCCTCCCCTTAGGGGGGCGGGGTAATAATTCACAATAGTTTGTCCTTCACTTTTAATATTTCTGTAAGATCAGGGTGCATCTAACCAGCACTAAACAGAACTTTATTGCTTTAGATTGCTTTACTTGATCCCAGTACCGTGATCTTGTTATCTGTCAAGTGAATCTGATATCGAATGTGATCATTTTATACTTAAATAATCCCACTTTTAACACAGAAGCTTACACTTTCATCCTACAGGAGGGAAATATTGCTCATCTACCTAGAGATAAACTTTGGGTCTAGCTCACTACAGCCTCATGTGCGGTCTGCTTTAATTACAAATGGTACTTCAGGGGGTATTTATTTATGTAGATGACAGGCAGAGATAGGTTCCTGAGTGTCTTCTGTGTCTGAAGGAGGAACAGATGAAGATGACTGTTACAAGCTGTGTTAACATATAATGACACAGTTGACATTTTAACCCCTTACAGCAATATAGCTCCTGTCCCATATGTGAACACATGGTTTTTGTATTAACTGGTACAAATCATCTATGAATGTCCAATGTGATTTTTTTAATATAAAAGTCAATAGCTCCTCCTGACAGGCCTCAGTCTGTTGCAGTTATAGCCTGTTACCTTCTTCCTGTTTTCATACTTACTTCCTCCCTGAAGGATACTTTTCCCAAAGCTTTGTGTTCACAAATTTGAGACTGTGACTGTGCAGCCTGGAAAAGCTTTAGGGAAAAAAAAAAATTCTCCAGAAATAATTTGTTAGGTGTCAGACGTATTGATGACTATGTGAAGGCATCAGAAACATCTTCCAAAAAAAAAAAAAGAAAAAAAAAAAGATACAGAGCATCTTGTCTTGACTTCCTCTTGCACTGTCAGCATTCATCCCAGTCATTTTGGTTCTTGCATAAGGAACAAACAGTTCCTTTTTTCAGGCCTCTCCTGAACTCACTGTATCTGATTACAGGATAAAACACAATATACATTATATGAAAATTGTCTTTTTAAATCTACTTTAATATAAAGACAATTGCACATGGTATTATTTCTCCAAATTGTTTTCTTCTGATCATTATTGTTATCGTAACAGTATTATTACAGACGTGCCCTGAGGTAGATAGGCTGGTTCCCATGGTTTTTGCTCAGGATCCCAGGGTTCTGTAACCTTATCCCTGTGTAGCCAGGTTGGCCTCTTCCACAGTGGTAGGGTCTAGATTTACTGAGAAAGTAATCCTCAAACACACCCATTCAAACTGATGGTCTCTAATGGACCCCTTAGTGCACAGATTGTAGTGTCTCTAACTAATAGAACAATAGATAGAACGTGTGGTAGTATGTACTTAGTATTTAATTGAGTGATTATTACACTAGCAGCAGAAACGACATTGATTGCCAAAACTGTGAGCTTATTTTATTGCCTTGATTTCAGGTTTCTTTGGCAGGATGTCTGTCCAGTCTTAATAAAAGTTCACACTGTCTAATGAAACTTCACTGTTTGAAAATCCTTGTCATTAACAAGGTCATAGATATGATTATGCTCCAGCATAAGGAGGCTTATCATTTATTTGATAGCTGCTGTCACAGAGCCAGGCTGGCTTCAGCTTTATATGGTTTATTGTGAGTGTAAGACTGAAGTGTGCCAGAATTGTATTTATTGCCCAGGTTAGAGTTAGGTTAGGTGTGAATGAAAACTGAAAAAAACATTTACGTCATATCCTACTGTAAGTCTAACACTTGGTTAAGGGTGGTGGTAGGTGAATGGAAGGCGGGTTTTCACCCAAGAAGATTTATGTGTTGAATTTCTAGTTTATGACTTCAACAAAAAATTGTTTCCAGATTTCAGTCGCAGTCTGGTTAGATTTAAGGAGTGAAAATAGTTGGTAAGGCTCAATTTGAATCCAAACCATAATCTTTGGTTGGGAGTAAAACAGACCCATCATAAACATGGGCTGTTTCACCCTGGATGTAAATAGCATCTGCTTTGTATTATATATAGGATTTTTGCTTTCAGGATTATGTTAAGTGATAACATCTAAGTATCATTTAGACAAATTAACATGAAGATTGGTTGATGTTTTGTAGACTAAAATTATATTTAGATAGTAAATTTAATTTCTAATATTTTACGTCTGTGTTGTCATCTTACAGAATCTCCTTAATATCTTATACTTTGTGCCTAAAGCATCACCAGCTGTTTTCACTTTTGATTGAATAAACAATCTAAACTGTGTCGCCTTTGCATCCCTGCGGTTATATACATTATAACACAAACTTAACGGTGATTGAGGTAGAGGTTAGTGGAGGCACGTGCCATTGTTTTATCAAAGGCTTCCCCAGCACAGTAGCCATGTGTTATCTGGCTCTTATCTTACACTAATGGTAAATGACCTTGAATGGTGGTGAGGAAATGCTGCGGACCTCATATCAAGAATCACAGAAATAAAAAGAGATGGAGTGTCAGGATGTGGCGGTGTACATTCTCTCCTTTTGTTGCCATCATATCTCGGGTACAAACCAAACTCCTATCATTTTCTGTCTGACTGTAAATGAGGGATCCATTTCAGCCCGTGTGGATGTTTCTAGAGAGTGGTGTGGCGACGCTGAGGCGTCTGGGGTGTTGTACATTGCTATACATTTAACTGGTGATTACTCATTACTTAGACCTCATGCTCTGGTACAGACAGTCCAGAATGTTACAGGACAGTAACAAACTGTTCTTTGGGACGTCGGGTTTAATATTAAACTATGCAACTAACTGCTGACTGCTGTAGTCCTTGAAATAAGACATTATGTCAGAAGGTAGCTGTAAAATAAAGCACATATTAAGTACTTGAGCTCTAATTTTTGGTGACATACTTTAATTCTCTTGGTATCTTTTAAATTTAAAGCTGTGCTGGGTTCTGTCTTCTACATCACACGTGTTGAAATTAGCCCATCTCATACTTCTGTTTCATTCACATTGCGGAGTCAGTAGGTTGTATTTAATTGTCGAAAAATTAGAACCATATTTTATCCTGACCCTCTTGTGTTATCTGACCACATCTCATACACAGCAAATACCAGCCCAGAGCTACAGTATTTCAGGGCCTCATGTGTATGAACTCTTGCTTCTGAATGTGTCTCCAGGTTATGCTGCCCAAAAGCTGTCTAAGTCCCAGTGAGAAAGAGAAGGGCTAAAGCCACATCGATCCAAACCAGCTTTCCACAGGCTCTCCAGTAGCGACTACAGTACGGAGTCATGAGCAACCCCAGCGCTGCCAACCAGATTACTGACGCCGTGGCATCGGTTATTCACAGTGTAAGTTCACAAAGCTGCACTAAGAAAGGTCTCAGTCTGCACTGTCAGGTCAAGCTCAAACAGGCACATGATAAAACGCATGAGGTTAAATGTTAGTCAGTATACAATTAGCTTATGGGTGTTTTATGCATGAGACTGTAACTGTTAAACACAAGACTTGCCTGTACTTCTATATGCAAACCCCAAATACTGTTTTGTGCTGGATTTATGCTGCATCAGCTCACTCAGCCGTCTCTGGCACAACCATGTGTACTTTGGACACTGCTTTTCCCTCCAAAACTACAGTGTGCTTCTACAAATCCAGTCACATTCAAGAGCCAGTTCCCTAGCTGTGTATTTCACATTTCAAAAATAAAAGGGCTCCTGGTGAAATCCTCTTTTCATTAAATGACTTAAACACTTTCCTTCCTCATTTTGTTTTACACAATGTTGTGCTGCCAATAGGCCTCACTGAAAAACATAACTGTGGAGCTGCTGGTGTTTCTGTGACAGAAATGCCAGAGGGCAGCTGGTCATTGGCCAAAGAAAGCAGTGCTCCTCATCTCAAGAGCTCCTTAGAATGATTAAGATGCTGAGGGCAAAAATATCACAAGCTTAAAGAAATAATGCTCCCATGATTAGCGTCTTAGTTTTAGATAACATCTGCTGCGGTTAGACTTCTAGTTATATTGGGTGAATGTTTTGCTTTGGTTAGTGGTTTCTTTCTTACTTGTGTAGGACTGGCTGGATTTAGTTCAAGAGGTTTGACTATATGTATAGTTCACCTGAAATATTTAAACTGCAAAGTTCACATCCAAAGAGGAGATTTTTCAGTCAGGAACACGAGATACAGATATACCGCTTATGAGATTTACATTTATTTCACTACTGGAGTATGTTTTCTTGCTAAAAGGAATTCAAGTCATGTTTACAATTTTTCATTTTGCTGACATTCTTCTCTTCCTGCTTCCTGGCTGTAAAACAAATCTCAGAAGTTGCCACTTTCCCTTAGCTTTGCATTTTTTGCCACTTGCTTCCCTTCTAGTCTTACACAATCATGTGACTGTGCTGTGAAGCACTGAATCTACCTGCATGAAATCTGAATGGGGAACCCTTACTCAATAACCAGAGTGCATGTTTGAAATAGAACCCCAGCAGTAAATGCATAGAATGCAAAGTATTTAGGAGCTGGAAGTGGATATTTGACATTTAAGTGGAAAGGATACATAACATTTAAGCACTGGTCCGTTAAAGATTTGCAAGAGACCAGAGAGGCATCATGTTCAGCTGTTTTCTCTTCCCATTCCTTTCAGTGAATATTTATTGATTGTTGACGTACTACAAAATTACACTTTCTGATTACAAAATCATTTGTGTTTAATCTCAGTAAAACAAAGCAGTTACTACAAGATCACGAAGCTGACTTAAAGCTGCAGAAGCAGAAAGCTGAGGGAAAATATTCCTTTCTGGAACTCTCTCCTCTTGGTTCAAATAAAAAGACTAAATATTAATATAGAAGATGTTATTTCATATTGTTATGATCAAGTGAAACCACTTCTCTAAGCTTTTTGGAAAAGCTGTCAGTCATGTATTTAACCCCCTACCTGTCTGAAAACAACTGTATTTAGACTAAATCTGGGTGTTATGGAGTAGATTTTCTACAGCTGGAAACACAAGCAAAGAGTAGATACAAAGAGTAGATACAGAGATCTCATGTCTTCTCAGACCATGTGACTTGCACTATGCTGAAAGGTAATTGTGTTTTTTGCCAAATGATGCTTACAAAAAAAAAAAAACCCTAAAAATGACTGCAGCTTTAACATGATCTGTGAAACTGAGAGGCGTAAAATGCAAAAAAAAAACCCAACCTAAAAACAAACTATTGATACAAGACGCAAACCCTGCACACAGACAAAAACATATACAGCTCTGGAAAAAAATATGAGACCACTGCAAAATGATCACTTTCTCTGATTTTACCATTTATAGGTATTTTTGTTTTATTCTCTAAACTACTTACAACATTTCTCCCAAATTCCAAATAAAAATATTATTTAGAGCATGTATTTGTAGAACACGACACATGGTCAAAATAATAAAAAGGTGCAGGTGTTTTCAAACCTCAAATAATGATATTCATTTCTAAACAACACAACACTAATGTTGTAAGTTGGTAAAAGTTCAGACATCAGTATTTGGTGGAATAACCCTGGTTTTCAATGACAGCTTTCACGTGTCTTGGCTCTCTTCCATTCCTGTTGGATAACTTTATGCAGCTCCTGGCAGAGAAATTCAAGAAGCTCATCAGTGTTCCATGGCTTGTGTCCATCCATCTTCCTCCAGAAGTTTTCAAAGTGGGTTCAGGTCTGGAGACTGGGCTGGACATGACAGGGTCTTCATCTGGTGGTCCATCATTCACACCTTTATGGACCTAGCTGAGGCCAGGAGCATTGTCCTGATAGAAGAACCAGTCCTCAGAGTTTGGGAATATTGTCAGAGCAGAAGTCCAGTAGTTTTCAATAGTTATTTTTGGATTCCAGTTACTTTTGTGGTACTAATAGCACTGTTTTTGCCTATTGTAAGAAGATAGTGATGCCCACAGTAGTGGTGTTTATACTTCTCCTTCTTAAATAAGACATGAATCAGGTGTTTATTCAGTAGAATAAGGTGTGCCGGTGTTGCAATTCAACAGACAGGAATGGAATGGCTGTCACACATGCACACATGCTGATTTCACAGGAAATTGCAGTGGTCTCTTAATTTTTTTCCAGGTCTGTATTTTAGTCAAGGATATAGTACAAAGCCACATAAGCACAAACACACACCTTTAATTGTAATAGTAAACACAATGTTAACAGCAGAGCTGAGTCGCTCAAACTGGCCTGTAGAGTTCAAGAGCAATGCTGAACTTGTACATCCTTTAAAAAAGCACAGTCAGTAAAGTCAGTGTGTGTCTGAGAATTTTGAGAGTATCAGTTACCGAGAGTTTTACATTTAACAAATGAACAGAACTCGTTCTCCAAAGCACTTTCCTATGTTGCTTGTTTCATAATAAAGGCCATAGTAAGAAAAGAACTGAACTGAGAGATTAGAGGGCCTTTAATTTGAAAGAGTAACAGGAAGTGTTTGTATTAACAGTGTAGCTCTACAAAACACTGGAATCTCAGACACTATATAAGTTACATACAGGAAAATGTAAAGGGTGGGGGTTACTGAGTTTCATAAAGATTGCTGTGATTTGTGAGATAGTGGTCACTCACACAGGTGAAAATAGTACCCTGTTTTCCTTTGTACGTATGTTAATTAAGGAACTAAACCATTCTACTTTTACAGTTAAAACAATACTTTTGTCAGATTTGTCCTTTTTCATTTTCTGTGTTACTTTAAGTTATACAAGTTTAAACTGAGCCAGCAAAGTAATTTCATAAACTCTAATTTTATTGGTGAAGGTCTTCAGTAGCTCACAAATTTTATCTTTCCTGATAATTACCAGTGTGTCCTTATGGCTACTAATGGCTACTAACTCAGTTAACTGCCACAAAATTACTATACGACATAACAATTATGGGACTTGTTTCCTGCAGGTAGCCCAGTGATCAAGAGTTACCGAAGATAAAAATGTTTGCGCTTTGACAGAGCCTTAGCAGTTATTGGTTGTCCTCTTGGCTCTGACTCTGCCACGTTAATTATTATCTTCTAAACAATGTGTGTTTTGTGTGTGTGTGTGTGTGGTTTGGGAAAGTTCAGGTAATCCCGTCTGAATTTTTAAGAACCAACACTGTAACGCTTCTTCCTACCCCGAGGATCTGCCCTGGTCACGTGACAAGCGTAACTGAAATGGGAAACAGCATGCCGTCCTTAAAACTGGCCAACGCTTTTGGCTGATACTTTTCATTTTCACGCTGGAAAAGCAAATACAGCTATCTCAGTAGCTCTGGCAACACACCTGTGTGTAATTTGATGGACTATCTTTATGCATTTAAGGTGAGTTTGTTCAGTTCGAGACTAGCATGGTTTTGCTCTTTAGCCATGTGTGATATTTAACCTTGGTCTTGTTACTCCTAATCAGTCAATCCTAAAAGAGCAAATGGTGTCTAAGCCTATGCAATATGTTGTCTTCTGTATGTAGATTTAACCCCAATACGAACTTTGCAGTTGGTTAATGGTTACTCTTGTTCTTGTGCCTCTCAGATCCACTTTTCCTTCGTCAATAGTTTATTGACTTGTCTCAGGCATTAGAAATCCAAGGTAATAATTACTCTAATGGTGTCTTAATGTATTACTAATTCAGTCTCCAGCCTAATGTTAGAACTTACACTCATGTCAATGGTTTTAGAACACCTCCATTTTCTCAGAAGCTGTCATTGCATAAAAAAGTTCTAGAAACCTAGAAAGATGACGCAAGCATTTCTTACAGGTGTCCTGACTTTTGCTCATCGCTGATAAACGCTCCATCTGACTTAAAGCAGCTCACAACAAATTGCTACTATACCTGTGACAAATTATTTGGACAATGTTGTACTGCAGGAAGCAGCACAGTCTATCAAATATTTCTGTTAGAGAAGGTGGGGGTGTTGTAAAACTTTTGACAGGTAGTTTGGGTTCGTAAGGTTTGTGGAGGCCATTTTTATAACCAGAGTTATGAGACCCAGACAGATAAAAACTGTATCTCAGCAGACCCTTTTACACATGAAGAGGGGCAGCTCTGTCACCGTACTGTTACACTTGATATTGATGTTATACTTGCATACGTGCTTTCTCAGTCACACAAGGTCAAAGGTCGGGGTCAGCTGCTAAACAGAAATGACAGAGCTGCAGATGATTCAGCGCTTTGCTTATGAAGAATTTCACAAAGTGCAAAGAATCAGTTTTCTCTTGAATCTTGGCAGAAAAGCGACTCAATGAATTTCCCAAAACTATTTCTTAAAAAAAAAAAAAAAGAACAACTAATAGGTATAATGTTATAGTCAAGACCTGTTATAAAAAAGAAACATCCCATATCAAATAATTTCATAAAATGTTTGAATTTTAAACAATCCACTCCTTTAAGAACTTGGAGAAGTAAGTTTTTGTTTTTCCTTTCAGATTCTCTGTCTAGCCCTCAGGTTTATTTGTTTGTTTTTTTTATCTGCAATAGGCCAGGAAGAGCTAAAAGTGGGCTGTGAAATAGTGAGCTGTCTCTGGGTAACTCCAGTTGCTGTGTAGAAGTGTGCAATCGAATGGAAGGAACAGTTAAGTTTACACCACCTGTTTACACCACCTCGTCCCCATGATGTTTTATTACTCTCACCGTCATCGCTTCCTGTTACTGTACATGTATCTAACAGCCACTGTATAACCTTCCACCATTCAGTAGACTCAGGAGTTTAGACTGTGACGATAACGGCTAAAAACAAAAACATTTGTTCCATACAGTATTTTCTGATCTTAAATTAACAGGAGCATGTGTCAGTTAAAAAACTGACATTTACATCTCCATCCAATATTCTCCTGCATTTACCAGTAAATATGAGTGCAATAGGAATAGGAGTGTTGTGAAATTCTGCAGTTTGCAGAGAGGAGAGTTACAACAGCCTTAAAACTCGCATGTTCTTTTGTAATAGTGAGAAACTGAGCGTGTCGTCCACCCCAGATCTTCTTGCAGACTGGCATTGAAATATGTAGGAATGCAAAGACTCATCAGCCACACTGTATGACATGTACACATCCTGAGGCTATCTCTCCTCTTCCCCTCCAACTGCTGACTGTGTGGGATTTGAGCCTACTTCATGTAGTTAATCTGCTTTGCGGCCTCTGCATATTGTCGAGTGTCTGCCTCATACTCCAGAACCATGACTGGCTGAACCTGAAACAGGCCGCACATTACTGTAACTGACTATTATTTTATGGCTATTCTACACTTAGATGAATAAATACTTGTCAAAAAAGCAAAAACATTGTACTATTTTGTATGCATCTTCTAGTCAGTAATGTTTCTCCGGACTTGTATCAGGCCTAAGTGTTAGATTTCAAGAGCTTAGTGGTGAATTGAACTTCTACCGGTTGGACAGAAAAGTATCCTGTTTGTCCTGCCAGTTCCTATAAGTGAAGATGCATTCAAATTCAGTATGCTATTGATTTGCTCTTACCAGGTTCATGTCACTGTTATCAAGATGGATGAGTACTCTGAATGTAATGTTCAAGCACTAATCCCTTTTTATCACACTGGCTGATAAACCATGAGTTATTGTGAAGGCACTTTGTCCGGCGTTGTCTTTGTAAGCAATTTCTTCTACTACTGGTCAGATTCACTTAAAATTTTATGTAACTTCCTTGGGACAATCTCTACAAAGTGTAATCACAGTTTTGAAATTTTTACATTTTTTATGGATTTTTAAAATATTAAACTTTTGCCTTTACTTATAATGGGTCATATTTTGATGGTTTATAACATGTAAATGGTTACAAATATCAATATAGTTTCTATTGAGCACTGATAGGAAGTCATGTATTAACTTTTGTTTGGGTCCATGACCTTTGACCTTTAGTAACTTTAAAGGGTCAAACTTAAGGTCACCAATGTCTAGATTTCAGCAATCTCCTTTTCCAATATTATAGGTCAAATTAATTTACATTTGTATATGTAGCTTCCTTGGGACAATGTCTACAAGGTTTGTTCACAGTTTTTAGATGTTTTCATTTTTGACAATTTTTTTTGAAATATTATAAATTTGCCTTACTTATAATGGGTCATATTTTGATGGTTTATAACATGTAAATGGTCAGAGAAATCAGTATAGTTACTATTGAACACTGATAGGAAGTCTTATATAGACTTTCATGTCATTAGTTGAGTTCTCCTCCAGTGAAAGTACCACCTACTCCTATTGGGAGATTGAGCCCCTGCATCAAGACCACAGGACTCCAACAGAGACAGAATCTGACAACCTCACAAATTCAAGTTCTTATTGATTCTTGATAGATCATATCAGTGAGATACAGGGACATTGGTCCTATTTTTCTCATTATAAATGCTGTGCATATGATTAACTGCCCCTTAAAATCCTCCACAGTCTTTCATTTTATTTGATTGATGATTTGCTGTAGTTCCACACATTAATGTTTTGTTCTCTAGTCAAATCATTAACCTCAAATATATTTCAGTCATTTCTGTTGTAATAATGACACATTACTGGTTTTATATTTCTTAATATAAATATCACCTCTGATACTTATAACAGATTCTGTCAATATTAGCCTTAAAAAAAAAGCATCTTATGAAAAAGTGTAAGATTAAGATTGTTTATCCATTTACATTGCCCTTCAAAGTGCATTGACTCGAAGCACCTTGGTCAATATTTAGGCTCCGTGTGGCAAAGTTAAAATGAGATGAATGTCAACCAGAGGTTTTGTTCCTAGCTGTTCAAACACGGCTTGTCCTTTCAGGCAGCATTCGTCCTTAAAGCGAGATCGAGAGTCTTGTTTATTCTGCCCTGGCACAATGGGTAGACTGCTGAAGGTGGCAGGTTGGCCGATAGGGCTCTGATTAGGGTATCACGAGGCTTTGATAAGCACAGGCAGAGGGATGTCTCCTGTCTGCAGTTCTTAATCGAGGTGTTGAGGGTCAGAGCTCCAGTTTGACATGATTTAGGGCACTGACACTTGTTTCCACCAGATTGTGACTAAGTGCACGTTGCCATGAGTGAGGTAAGTCCCTTAAAGCTGTGTGGTCTAGTCAGAAAATAGGGATCTTTGTCCAGCTTTTCTTCATTGTCTGGTCAGTTTTGTTTTTGCTCAGCTCCCCTCGGATTGTTTTTGCACATGGTTCCAGTTGTGGAAAATTCTCTCACCTCTTTGAGAATCCCTCACACATCTCTCCCACCTCTAGGGATTCACTGTGAAACCATGATATGAATGAGAGCTCTGTAAAAATAAACTACCAGCTTGTGTAACCGCACTCCAAGGGTTTCAATCATCTGGAAATATCTGCGCTTAGGGTTTTGGATCTGATTTTGTTCTTCTAATTAAATATGAAGATGTCAGTAGAGAGCGTCGAGAGATGTGCAAAAGACCTGAACTACTGTCTTATAAACTGCTTTTAAACAAGTGTCTTTTTGGCTGATCTTTGCTTGTATTTAGTTTAAAAGTGATTCATTTTCCATCTTGGCTTGCGAGGATCTGCTGTCTGTTCTTTAAGGCGTTCAATTGTGTCTGACAGTTTGTTCTAGAGGTCACTGAAATGAACAGAAAGTTTGTTCACTCTTCTTTTTGTATCTCATGTTAGCAGAATAGGCTATAAGATTGATTGAAGCTTGAGTCAATATTGGATGTGTGCCTATGAATGTGCGAGGCTGACCTGTCTTTTTTAAATGGGTTTTTGCTGATCTGCAGCTCACTAAAGAACAATTTACTCTCACCTGTGTGAGGCATGTAAAAGAAGTTCAAGGAAAAACAGCATAGATACATAGGTCATGGGAATGCAAAGTTATTTTTCCTACTGTTTCTTATCATGTGTGGCATATGCCTCAGCTGTAGGTCTGCATAGATATAGATGGATATACTTTTTTGATCCCAAACTGGGAAATTGCAGTGCAGCAGCATGACAACAGTAAAAACAGAAAAAAATATAAATTGGAGCACAAGTGCAAACACACTATACATAAAAAAATGAACTATAAACACAGAACTGGTAAAAACTCTGGACAATCATGCAACAATAAACTGTAATTTAAAAGTGGAGATTTTCAGTGGGGAACATAAATAACAAAGTGTGTGGTGGAAATAGATGCATGACCAGGTTTAAACATCAGGCAGAGGTGAGTTTATTGTAAAGTGAAATGATTTGTGGTGGGAAAGATTTTCTGAATATGATATGAGAACAACAGGATGATAAGCTAATGTAGAAGCTGTATACATAGTCTTTTTGCATCAATAGGTGCACTGCGAACCTAAAGGCAACTGTTTGGCATGTTTTACATATTCATGTGTTTGGAAAATGTCATCTCCCCGATCTAAAATGGTCCCAAATAGCAGAAGTGCTGTTTATTTTTACAAGTGGTCTTTGTTGACCACATTTTTGTCACTAACCATCCAACTGCTCACGCTCACACTGTAGTGACAGGGATGGAAAATATGATTAATTGCCCAATATTACTCAACTGTTAACCAAAGTGTTACCTCGAGCCAAAAACAAGTGTGGGTGGAAGAAGCAGATCCCTGCAGCCCTGGGGTAAACCTAATATATGACACATGTTGGGTGTCCTGAGAACCTGTTCAGGTACCATCACATGACCCGTGGCCCCTGAGCTCTGCCACAGGGAGGGTTCGCAGCAGGATGTGAGACATCTGCACAGTAGTCATGGCAACATTTAGTCTGCCGCAACGTGGCCACAGAGCAGTACCCCTCCGTGTATTGCCACAGCTTATCCTTATCACAACATCTCACTAACTGAGTGGGTCGCAGCAGGACCCGACATCTAGCTGTAAGAAAACAGATCTGTTATCATTCACATGATCCTTGTCACATCACTGCATGGAAAAAGTGTAACTGATCAAAGCACATGGCTATTGTTTCCAATTTAAGGCTCATTTTGAAGAAGGCAAGCATGAGAAGACTTGTCATATGATGTTTTGAATGTGGTATGTTTGCAGGAGCAGAACTCCCTCTAGTGATAGTTTATGTGAAAGGCAGACATTGTTCACCAACTGACCAGGCTCCATACTGGCATCTTGGCCTCACTACAGTCTCAGTGTCCAATTTTCCATTAGTGTTCTTACTGTCATCTTTGTGAATTTCTAATTGTGCATTCATTTCATGTATATTTACAGCCAGAGGCTCCAGCTGCCTCATCATCACATGGGACTCCACGCCCTGAAGAGGAGGATGATGGGGACCTTAACAAAGCCTTGGGTGTCCAGCGGTTCCAGCAGATCCTGAGCCCTGCTGCTGCCGTACCTGATGAGCAGCACCACAACTACCATGAGGAGGACATTGAATGTAAGTATATTTAGGTAAAAGTGTGGATTTAATTTGTGCTTCTTTTTGAGCTTGTGTTACATGTCCATCAATAAAGCTCTAAATAATACGGCATTGTCTCAACCTTTTGCTCTTCTTTCCCGTAGACCACCGCCACTCCTCTCACCACATCCACCGACCTTTGTCCAAACTGCCTAACGAGGGCCGCAGGAAGAAGGGCAGCAAGAAGAGGAGAAAGGACAAAGATCACAAGAGCAGCCATGTTTCCACCAGCGGCCCCATAGAGGAAGGAGAGGATGAGGAGGAGGAGGACGAAGAGGGTAGCGAGTCAACCTCTGCTCCTCTTGAGGTAGAGAAAGTCAAAGATGTGGAGGTAAAAACTGACTCCAGACCTGTTGTTAATTATTATATATCTTAGTAATGGTTTTTATACTTGGTGACAAAAAGCACAGAATGCATGAATAGACAGTATTGTGTACTGAAACAATACATATATTATTCTCAACTGACCCATCCCTCTACTACTCAACTATTTCAAGTACAGTAGAGCTTTTGTTTAGACAAATGCTGTTTCATAATGATCCACCTCTCATGGACCAATAACTAGTATAAAAACAGCATAAGATTGTGAAAACAAATGAATAATGGCTTATTCATCTGCATTTTTGTTGGTTCACTCATTCACTCTTTTGTAAGTTGTTGAAGTACATGAATGCTCTTTTAAGAATGTGCTGCTGTACACATACCCATAGATACCCTACCCCATTGGATTACTGCTGTACAATTACCATATTTTCCTCTATGAATATTTCAGTAACGTCTTAATCATTCATCAGTGGGTTTCATGTTAGGTTGTTATTATGATACTTTACTAAACAGCACCAGATTTAACCAACTCAGATCATGACTTAATAGCGTTCCATGATGCAGAACCTATGTAATGTCTTAGGAGTTGTTTTTCCTCAGTCCATAAATTCTTCTTTGTACATCTGTCATAGTTTTGTTTTTTTTTTTTCTGTCTGTTTTCTCACTGGGTCTTCTCTCTACAGTTCTTTGTTTCAGATGAAGACCAAATGGCCAAACCTGATAAAGAGAGCCCTCACTCAGCACGTGAGCTGAGTATCGTACCGCAGTCTGCAGTGGAGGCGGATAATGAAGATGCAAGCTCCACAGAGTGAGTCAAAAACAGGTTCCTAAAATAAAAACTAGAACGCTCCACTATCTACAGTGGTAACAGTCCATATGGTTGGGGGTTGTAATCATGTGCTACCTGCTGTGATGATTAGATGTTTTTGTCATGTTGCTGAAACGTTCTCAGTCTCTGTGATGTTGTTTGGATCGGGTGAGAGCACATAGGAAACACGTCTGATTGGCTAGTGAGACACACACTGTACGTTACCATGTCTCAGGCATCCAGTGGGCCTGCTGGGCATGATCCAATGGACCAGAGCAATCCCCTCCTCACAGACCCATATATCTGTCATTATAGACGACACAACACACCTCCACAGCCCCTGGCTCCACCTGTGACATTTACTTGTGCACTTCAGGACTGTTCGCTGAGGTTGTTTTTCGGTCAGAGTGAGCTACTCACAGAGGGTTTGTTTAGATGAAACATCCTGGTACAAAAAGAGGATAATTGAGACAGTGTCACTTTAGAAACTCCTTAAATACTGTGGAACATATTTACTTCTCAAGGAAGGTGAGTCCATTATGATCCTATTATGACCTGCTTTAGAGCACTTAGATAAGACTCCTTTATCTTTATTCCAGTGTGTGTGTTTTTAGTGTATTTTTGTGTGGATTTACATTTGTTGCTCTGAATCTAGATCTCAGAATGTAGTTTAGGACAAGCAACAACGGAAGTATTGCATACACAGATCAAAAGATTATAACCAGCCAATCAGTACAAACACACTGTAGAGATATGGGTTCATTTTTGAGGAAAACAGAAAAGCTAATCTTCAGTAGCTGTCACTAAATGAGCTTCAGCTTTATCTCTCACCCTGCCTCTGTCTAGTAAACCATCCTCCCCTGAGATCTCCACTCCAACTCCTCAGTCAGTGCCATCTGAACACCCACCGCTGGCCCGGGTGTCCTCTGCCAGCCGCGGCTACGACCTGCAAGAGCGCCGGCGCACAGGCAACATGACAGGTGCCGAGCAAGCCAAGTACCAGCGTATCCCCACCGACGAGAGTGAGGCTCAGACCCTGGCCTCCGCTGATTTAGATGGCATTAAGAGTGAGTATGGGCTAATTCATGTATACTTGAAATGATTTTTGCCTTTTTTGTTGGATGAATGTCTTAATTGTCTGTTGATGCATATCTAATAGGTTGCCTCTATTAGATACAAACTTTTTAAGCTGAATTATAGTTGTGTGTGAGTTTAAAAGCATGATCCTGAAGATGTTTTAAAGTATTTGACCACATCTAAAGTAAATGCCACTATGAAGTAATTAACACTTCATTTTATATCAAAATATATATTCATGCAGGTGCTGTATTCATTTGTTTTGTTTTTTTGGGATATTTTGTGCATCTATTAAGATGCTAAGGTTATTGTGATAGGGAATTACATACAATGAAGTTCAAGTACAGGACTAAAACTGCATGAACGTTGTATTTCATGGTTGCTTCCTTTAACTGCTTTACTACACCTTCATTGTATTTTTCATATTCTAATGGGGGATGCTATAAATACAAAACAAAGACTGTTTTTTAATAGAAAAATCTTGGATAGAGCTTCATTACTCTTCATCACATGAGGTATTAGAGTTTTGGTTTTCCTGATGCTCGGATACCACCAAAAGCATCTGAGCGAGGGCAGGGGCCACCTCAGGTACCACTACAGTGCATGCTGTTCCCTGCCGCCTTGTGACGTTCCCCGCCCAGCATGAATTTGTGTTTGGGGTCGGGGTGATTTACGTCAGGGAGCCGACCCCTCAGCAGAGAGCAGCAGCTTATCAGAGAGTGTGACAGACAGGCCCATGTTATTAAATTAGCCACTCCTGCTGTCAGCTGAGGCCCCTGGATTCAGGCCCGAGCCAACATGGTGGCTAATTGTGAAACTTGGCCCTCAGTTCACAACCTCGTCATCATTAATGGAATGAAACAAGGAGAAGAGTTAAGTAGAGTAGACGGCAACATAAATGACTGTGAATGAAGATATGAGCTTGATATGTGCCTTGATACAGTATTTGGTCATAATGTGGCTTATGACTAAGGTTCATCACCAGTTATTTCTCTGTCTTCTTTTATCTACTTCTCGCCAGTGTAAATCATCCTGGGAAAGCACTGCTGTCTCTGGCTGCTGCTCAACAACAGGAATTATTAGATCACCATGCCTCCCCTTTTGTTCAACCTGAGCAAATTAACACCCCACTCACTGATGCATTTTGATAGTTTCAACCCCCATGGGGTCAGCCACTGGTCAAGGAATGGCAGATTTTTTTTTTTTTTTTCAATTAGTCAAAATCTGCCACTTGCAAAAGTGGCATGTCCCAATTTGAGAGTAGAGAGGAGGTCACGTAATCTTACTGCCTCGCCAGCTCTAACCATACGCCCACCAAAAACCCTCCACATACCACTTAGGACTGATTTTAGTCCGAGCACAGCTTCTAACTTTACTCACACACCAGTGGACACTCCATGCAGTGGAACTTTTCAATGAAGAGAGTGGAAGTAAAGCTAGAGTCAGACAGTTCCAGGAGCTGAGGGTTAGGAGTTTTCTGTTTTCTTCAGTGGACATCTGGTTTTTAAATAATGAATTAAAGTATTGATGAGGAAACGCCAAAGCTTTACTGTGTGTTACATAATACATACAAGCTCTGATAAAGGTAAGACACTGTATTTACACATTTTAACATTGTAAAATTGTATTTGTCAATGTGAACCTCAAACTAAGACTTGGAATTATAGGTTATTTATTTTTTGCAACATTTGTCGTAGTTTGATTGAAGTATTTTTCCTCTTTTTCTGTGATCAGAATAGGTTTTTGCCAGCAGTTCCACTGATCTTTGAACTCTAACACCTGATAGGATGATTCACAGTGTTGTGCTGTATCTTTGCCATCCGGTGTCTCTATCCACATCCCTTTCAGTGTCTGGTTTGCTGCCAGGCTGGGTCACTGAGTAACCCTACTCCCTTTTGTGAGACTAATAATACAAAATCAGAGTGGCCTGGCGCTCTGCATCTTGATGCATTGAGATTTGAACTTGGGTTGAAAGGTCAACACAAGCATGATCTGAAGATTTTATTTGCTGTTCTTTCAAATGGATGTTTGTCACATATATTGAATTCTTTACAGTGTTATCTGTGTTTAAGCATAAAATAAGATGCTACAGAGCTACAGCCAAATACATCTTCTCCAAATGGACATATGACACATTTAACCATCTTGTTTCTTCTCCACCAGGTCATCGTTTTGAAGATGTTCCTGGTGTACGCAGACACTTGGTCAGAAAAAGCACCAAAGGCCAAGTGGTGCACATTGGGAAGGACCATAAAGAGCCGAGCACCAGGAGTCGTAAACAGGACCGCACCCCTCATGAGGTGAGACATTACTCATTTTAATTGACCTCCTCAAGCATTATGGCACAGATACAGATAATTTAGAGTGTGATGAGGTGTGCCCTGGTCTTATCCTGTTGTCGGTGTCTAAATGGATTTTGACAAAAGTGGAATTTTTTTATTTAAAAGATTTGGTAAAAACATAGTTATAGGAAATTGATTTTTGAGTTTTTTTCTTTACTGTTGGTTGTATTGAGAGTCCAGTCCATGGTTCTGAAGTAAACAGGAGTCAGTGCTTCACTGGGACAGCAACTCTTTCACTTATTTTTAATATATTTATTAACATTTTAGCCATTGAAATGTAACAAGCTTTTAGGTCATAAATGCCCAGTTACCATCTTATTATGTGTTACGGTAAAATAAATTAAACATATTGACTGTAGCTAGAAAGTAAGTCTTTTACCTATTTTACCTATTTATACCTGTATGATGGAAAATCCTGGGAAATGTTTCCCCCTCTTTCCCTCCCTCACACTTTTGCTGATAGACAGGGAGGAAGGAGACAATTAAAAATGAATGAATGAGTTCTTTCCTTTCACACACAGAAAGGGAAAAAGAGGGGAGAGAGGATCGGAGGTAACCAGACACGGGGAGCTCCTGAAAAGAGGGAGCTCTATGTTTTATTAACACACACACATTCTCATGCACCTCGATGAGCCCCCAGCAGACCCGGTAAACAACAGGTCCCTGTCAGGTGTTTGCGTTCGTGTTGTTGAGATAAATTACCCGCGGGCATGTGTATAGAAACGAGGGTCCCCTCCTTTTGTGCCGCTGTCAGTTGTGTCAGTTTTTGAGTCCTGTTCTGCGTCATCTCGCTCCTCCAGTCGTTACCAGTGGTTCTGTATCGCTCCGCATCACGGCCGGAAGGCTTCCTGCTGGACATGGACGCCAGTCAAATGGCTCGGTACCAGAAGGTGAGGCTGGGTGACCAGCCAGTCAGGTTTGACCAGTGTGAGCGTGTTTTCACAGGCATGCAGTAGAAGATGATCGCGTCTGTGCTTATGACTGACCAGCATGAGGTTCAAATAATAACCATTTAACAGACATCAGATGCTGAGATATTTTGGATGGTGCTTAAGGATTTTACAAGTCAGTCATTTATCATTTAGCATTTTTCAAAGCTGTGACTGTGTTTAAAGTTTTTGTATTTGGGAATTTTATTGAACTTTTTGTTAATTACCTGCAGAGAGATTTCACCCGTGTGTGTGATGAGTGTTTTAAATAACTCACCTAGTATCCTGGTAAGCACGGAACCTGTTTTCTGGCTTGTCTAAGAACCAAACAAAGTGATCCACTGAAGGTGTGACTTTGAGTTTACAAGCTGACAAAGTACTTTGGTTACATTGTACTTTTTACATGTATGTCGCTTTGTCTGGACGTCTGTGACCTTGTCTTACCTGTCGCTTTCTGTGTTGCTGTATGATGTTCTCGTAGGTGTTTGTGGAGCTGAATGAGTTGACCATGGACAAGAACCAGGAGATGCAGTGGAAGGAGACGGCCAGGTGGATCAAGTTTGAGGAGGACGTGGAGGAGGAGACAGACCGTTGGGGAAAACCACATGTGGCTTCACTGTCTTTCCGAAGTTTGCTGGAGCTCAGGAAGACCATCTCACACGGTGGGACAACAAGATTAAACCTTTTTGTGACTGAAAATCAGCCCTGCAGCTCAGAAATGACTGAGCTCAGTGTGTATGTGCGTCCTCAGGTGCCGTGCTGCTGGACCTGGACCAGAAAACCCTGCCTGGCATTGCCCACCAGGTAGTGGAGCAGATGATCATCTCTGACCAGATCAAAGCTGAGGACCGTGCCAACGTCCTGAGAGCCCTGCTGCTTAAACACAGGTGAGTGGCTGCACCAGAATGCAACAAACAAGCCAGTGCAGGTTTGCTTTTAATGAGGCATTAAATAACTTGTCATGGGGATTTTGGCAGCTTATGACTTCGAGGACTCTGGCAGAGCCTCCGTAGGGGAATTAACCAAACTTTTCTAATAATCTTACTACTAATATGTCATTTGGTATTTCAGATCTGACAGCAGGTACTCTGTAATGATAATACCATTAGTTATACACTTAACTTTGCCTTCTAATTTAAGGATTTTATGTTTCGGAGATGGTAGGTCTATGGGCCTATGTAGGGTTGTGGTAGAACTATTCAGATCCTTTGTTAGGAAAAGTACAGTAGAATAATAAGACTCAAAAAGTTATATATGAAAGTCTTAATAGCAGAATCCAGTTTTATGCAGGACAGCTGATAAATCTGAGGGCTTATCACATCCTTAATGGGAGAGAAAAGAAGGGACAGAAAATGTCCTCATTAACAAATATATCTTCAGTTTTTGTCTTTTGGGCTTATCTTTGAGTTTTGGTGACGACTTTAAAAACTCAGATGTGTGAAATGTGACCCTGTGTGGAGTTTTCTGTGACATTTCCATTTTAAAAGCTTGATAAATTGTGTAAAATCTTTATCTGAAAATCAACTAGCAACTAAAAGGCTAAACATTATATATTAGAATTAGAGTAGAAAGTACAATATTTGCCTCTGAAATGTTGTACAGTGGAAATGTGTAATGGAAATACACAAGTAAATATAGGCATTTCAAAATTTTATCTAAGAACGGTAAGTTTTTTGTATTTATCAGAGACTCACTTCTAAATTAGTGGTTTCCAACTTGAGGTGTTAGACCTGAGTGAAGTCACTGTCACAAAAAATTCCATTCATTTTCTTCTGCATTTTTTTATTGTACATACCTCTGCCAAGACCTTATTTTCTTGTAATTCAATCACATGTTTCACCTGCCGTTGTTAGTAAAGGTGTCTCTTTTTATGGATCTGCTCCAAATTAGAGGGTGTACAGTTTTAGCTCATACCCTCTCCTTCAAGGAAGTTTCATGAATATCAAATGCAGTAGTTTGTAAATCCTACTGACATGTAAATAAATCAATGCACTCAATGCCCTTACCTCCTTTACAGAGTTGAAAAGTCTGTGTTTTGTTATATTCACTACAAGTATGAGCAGCTGTTAAAGCACATTCTCTCTCACCGCTGCATGCCTCTTGCTGCTAGGTGGCTTCATGCCTTGTCACAGCCTCTCTTCCTCCTCCTCAACCTGTCTCTGCATCTCCCTGCTTCCCCTAGTCACCCATGCGATGAGAAGGACCACAGCAGCCCTTTCCCCAGGAATATCTCAGCTGCCAGCCTTGGCAGTCTGATCACCCACCACCACAGTGCCAATCACATCCATCAGCCGGAGCCGTCGGTCACAGATCCCCTGATGGGCACCGTCCTCTCAGCGGGGGACGCAGACGCATGCATCGACATGGACAAGAATGAGGTTCAGGTAAATCAGAGTATAAATTACAAACTGTGATGTGTGGGTCAGTATCACTATAAGGTACCTTTCAGACTTCAAAATGTCCAGAAAAAACTTGAGATTTTCCACTTAATTTTATGTTCAATGTGTTAAGTCGATTGTAGGCTGTTGGAAATGCATGTTGGTCAAACTCCTACATTTTCAATACATTATTTGCAAGCAGACAAAGTACAAGCAGACCACAAAATATGAAAGAAATACATCCACCCTGTAAAAATAAGTGAAAGGGTGGACAGTTTTGGCTAAAGTTAGCATTTAATGACCGCATATTGGACCTTGAGTTGGCAAAGTAGGTCATCTTTGAAGAGGACTAATTAATGTTCAACAAATATATATTTTGAATTTCTGAAGTTTTATATTAAACTATCTTTAGTGGTGACAGGGTGGACATGCATGCAAGGTTGACCACATCTAAGTACAAACACAAAATGATGGACATTTTGAAATGTAAATGTTAAATGCTCTCATATGCTATGTTTCCACCTCCAATGAAGACACTCAAAATGATGATGATGTCATCAAACAGAATATTAAAGGGGCAATTCCCCCAAAGTGACAAGGTGGACAGCAATTTCAAGGACACATGTAGAATTTTAAATAATATTATGAAAATAAAATGTGAATGATCAAAATAATTTGTTTTATCAAAAAACTTGAGTATAATGACAACATCTAAAAAGGATTTAATTTTTTTTCTTATTTAAACACTTATTGTTCGGGGGGACATTAAGGCACCTCATAGTGATATTGACCCATATACATGTTGTTTCAGTTTTTCACATTTCTGCTTCCTCTTCTTGTTCCTTCAGCAGAAGGAGCCAAACTTGGGGTCTGGCATGCATCGATCCAAATCCAAACATGAGCTGAAACTGCTGGAGAAGATTCCTGAAAATGCAGAGGCCACGGTCGTCCTTGTGGGTGAGTTTTTACCAGTTCCTCAAAAAACCAACCCAGTTTTACAGTCGCTTGTGCTCTCTGTAGTACCATAACACTGTGCTCATGTTGACTGTTAACTGCCCACTCTCTTCCAGGTAGTGTGGACTTCCTGGAACAGCCCACCATGGCATTTGTGCGACTGCAGGAAGCAGTGGAGCTGGAGTCTGTCTTGGAGGTTCCTGTGCCTGTCAGGTTCCTCTTTGTTCTGCTGGGACCCCCCACCACCAGCATGGACTACCACCAGATTGGACGCTCCATCTCCACACTCATGTCTGATAAGGTTAGTGAGGTGTCTGTTTTTTGTGTTCTCAACCTATAAAGACCCAAACATCCACTGATGACTAATATCATTTACTGATATAAAAAGTGAAATAACTGCTCATTCACTAATCCTATCAATCCATGTAAATAATTGGTGTAAAATGCAGTTTGTCATCTTTTCATGGTCATCAGATATG
>JAPQRP010000015.1:17461655-17473468 GCA_037367295.1 Apogon hyalosoma | reverse complement strand
CTGAAAAGTTCCTCTTTAGGTGATTATGTCTTATTTTAAGTGTGATGAGATATTTGGACTAGAAATGAAAAAAATACTCTTAGTAAGATTTTGATTTTTTCCAGTCTTCATGGTCTCCAGAGTCTCTTTAGGCCTTTTCATACAAATTAAAAATATCCTTGTGTTCTGTTTCAGTCTGGATTTGGAGTGAAATACCTGTACCATCACTTCTACCTGAAACCTACCAAGTGTGCCAAAGGAACAAATGAGTCAAATTCTCAGACGTGTCCCTTCCGGAATGACAGAGTGAGTGTGATCATGTGAAAACTAACAGCCTTTTCCCACAAATTGCTTTAAAATGTCACCAACACCCTCCTGTTCTGTACTTTTACAGCCACTGATGGACTGTACAGTTTGTTACAAAACAGCAGCAGACCAGATGGAGTCCAGTCCCAAACCATACGTTCACTGCATCCAGAAGCCAAGACTCACTGAGGTACATGTTACTACTGCATGGCATCTTATTATTTAGTCGTATCCAACATCTGTGAAATAGTTCTCTGGAAGTCTGGGAATTTTCTAGGGTTTTTTTTCCTTTTTTTTTTTTTTTTTTTTTTTTTTTTTTTAATGTTTGGTTTAACTTATCAGCAGAAAAGAAAAGTTTTTTTTTTTTTTTTCAGCACATCTCATACACAAAACCAAATCAGTATATAAAGAGAACATGCCAAGAAAAATAAAAAACAAAGTACTTGAAGAATTAAAGTATTGAAATTATAATTGAGAGCGATCATTATTGAACAGAGCAGTAAGACTTTACTTTTTACTTTTGTCTAAAGCAGTTGTGAGTTTGACATATTGTTAGCCTCATAGCATAATTGGCTAAGTCATATTTTTGGCCATATTGTGATATCTGCATAAAACAAAGCAGTAGTGTTAGGAGAGTAAAGTTACACAGATATCACAATTTGGCCAAAAATATGATGAAGGCAATCATGCTGTGAAGTACAGAAGAGGATTAGGGCCACTGGAAAGTGAATAATTAAAAAAAAAAAAAAAGGTCCAATATGTACATATATTTTATTATTATGAGAAAAAACTCATAGTTCTGACTTTAAACTCAGAATTCTGACTTTTTTTTCTCATAAGAATTAAAAAAATATATGTTGGACCTTCATTTTTATTTTTATTTTTTTTCAGTGGCCCTAATCCTCTTCTGTAATGAGGCTAATAATATAGTTTTGAGCGATATTTTATAATTGGCTTCATATTTGACACACACATTTATATTTCTCCTAGCACTACAGCCACATACGCTGTATTTAATCTTTGTGCGTCTTTGTAAATGTGACCTTACTTGGCATTTGAATGTCACAGCGACTCTAACATCACAAGTCTAATAAACATTAACTCACTAACAATTCTACTGACTATTCTTTGCAACTGTGGATATTAAACTATATTCAGTTAGTTCTTCAAACAACACTTGAACAAGCACATTAACGTTTTCTGCTCTTGTTTCAGCAAATGAGGACCTCCAGGACTGATCACTGCTCAAAAATGAGTTACAACAGTGGTGCTCCAACTCTTCTGGCAGTGTCGACCGGTTAAAGACGTGCACTGGGCCAGTGTGCATGTTTTTACCCCATGCTTAAACTTGTCTAAGCAGAAGCATTACCAACAGATGCTCTTTGCATGCTGTTGTGTTATAATGAAAAAATTGTACATGTCAGTACTAGCATCCGTTCCTGCATCTGAACTGCTTTACTTATTAGATAAAAGAGAGAAAACGGCACATGTGCATGTTCTGTCAACAATGAAGCCTTCAGTTAAATCACCTTTTAGAGTCAGTCTTCTATGATGTGGTTTTGTTTTTGGTAAATGTGAGACTGTGTACTAAATAAAAAGACAAAAAAGAAGAGTCAGATCTGGTTTATTGTAATGGTGTATATGAAACAATAAATACAATTATAGTTTGTTAAAGGGATGCAATGAGAGACTTCAAAACAATAAATAAAGTCGTCTGCAGCAATATGTGGCTCCACTTATTGATTGAATGAAACTATTATTTGTATTTCATTCAACCTATTGTTATGGAAGAGAATTAGGGCCACCGGAAAAAATAATAAAATTAAGGTCCAATAATTTTTTTGTTATTATTCTGAGAAAAAGTCAGAATTCTGATATTAAAGTCAGAACGGTTAGCCACGTAGTGCTTACTTCTTTCTCAGAATTCTGACTTTTAATCTCAGAATTTTGACTTTTCTCAGAATAATAAAAAAAATGATTGGATCTTAATTTATTTATTTTTCCCCAGTGGCCCTAATCCTCTTCTGTATATTGTGCACATACCATGTACAAAATTTTAATCTGCAAGTACAGGGTGGGTCAAAAGTAACCAGACATTAGAAACTGGCAATAAAATCCATATTCCTGTTATAAATTTGTTGAAACAAATGATACGTGTTCTTTATTACATGGTAAAATGAAAGTAAATCTTCATATTTCAACGTAATCACTGCTGATGTTAACCAGTTTTCCTTAAACGATCAGGGATGGAATGAACAACCTTCTGAAGGACGTCATCTGGGACTTCATCTGCCCAAGGAGATAAGGCTTGCAGAATCAGTAACATCTTTTAAATCACTTCTTAAAACATATTTTGATGTTGTCTTTTTTTAATGCTTGAATATTTAATCTTGCCCTGTTTTGATTATTCATTTATAACATACATGATGTTTTTTTCCATTCCTTCATTTTGATCAGACACCATCATGTTATGTTTCCTTCTGCCCTCTCTACTATGATGCATTCAAACTTAGTCATGTTTTCGTGTTTGCTGTGCTTATTTCTTTTATTGTTGTGTTGTTTTCTATGTTTTTATTCTGCTGTTGTGTTTTTACAACTAATCCAAAACACTGCTTAAATTTGCTGATTAGCAAAACACTTAGCACTACAGTTAATGCTCACAGTGCTGAAAAAGACAGACAATCAATATCTCATGGATCCCCTAAAGCCTGACAATCACTGCTTGAACAATGTATTTGTTCCATATGTGATCTACAGTAATGTACTGATGCAAAGGAAGGTGTATAATTACTCCTGTGTGTACACTGGCTTGATTATGCAATCACAGCTGGAAGCCTCTATGTGAAACACTCCTTGGTCTGAAGCCAAAAGGCAGATCCTCAAAAAGGAGGGTGGGGGATGGAATCATATCTGATATTCTGTAACACCGAAGATAGTGTTGAAGTAAAAGTAGAATAAGCAGAAATAAAAGACAAAAACTTGCTGGTGCTTTTTGAAAACCACTCACAGTCCATCATGGCTGATAGTTTCAAAAGGACTGAAAAAAAAAACAAAAAAAAAAAACAGATTTCAGCAGCATCATTGTACTTCTATGATCTTGTAATATATTAGATGTAAACTGTTATGTAAAAAAAAAAAACAATCCCAGGAAGAACTAAATAACTGACTAACTAACAGCATAATAACACAATTTGCTCTGTTTTCATTAAACTAGGTTTGTCAAACAGATGAGCATCAGACTGTCTTTTGCATCTTTAGAAAACATTTCTATTTCATGCAGAAAGCAACTGAATAACAGAATAAATGTCATAATCATGAAGACATTGTGAAACTACAGATCTTGTGAGGTATCCTGAATGCAGCACAGAGAGTGGCTGCATTGTCTAGAAATGTGTTTGGCTTCAACCCAAAGAACAAAATGTTATTTTACATTTCAGAACAGCTTTATGGTATCCACATAACCCTATGGGCAGGAGGACTTACATAAACCTTTAGATGTCCTCAGAGGACACAAAGCCGATCTGTTCTAATGTGACAATAGAGGCCACATCCCCCCGTCTCACTCCACCTCCAATTCATGTGTATAAAAGTGGAGAGAACTTAAGGTTACTTACCTTTTTTCTGCTGAGGTCTGACTGGTGCACGGCATTCAAGCCTGTAAGTAGAATGTATGTTTATGGACAGATGGAGTTAATGCAGGGAGCCTATTGTTTTTGTTCAATCTGTGATGTTGAATGTAAGATTAGTATGAGACTCACTGTGGATAAAAACTGAGCTCAGTTTGTGAAATGACTCCAGACAGCTGTGTTGAAAAAATGATTGTTTCCTGTGTTCTGGGCTGCAGATGGACAAACAGGAATGTGATTTTATGTATTTTTCAGAATCATGAGCAGGAACTTTTTGTCCAAAAATGATGAACTCCGCAGGGGTGACTACCTGGTTTCAAACAATGGGGAGTGGAAGGCTGTCTTCCAGGTAATTTCAAGTGTATGCACATGTAAAACGTTTACTGAAATTCATGATTGATGCATTAATTATGGGTGCAATTACAGTAACAAATAAAAATAGGAAATTCACATTATGTAAAAAAGTATATCTACATATATATTTATTTCCATCTGCAGGATGATGGCAACTTTGTCATCTATGGCTGGAAGCCAGTGTGGGCCTCAGACACCTATGGATCAGATGCAATCCGTCTGTGCATGCAGGCCGACTGCAACCTGGTCATGTACAACAAGAACGACGAAGCCAAGTGGCACACGAACACCGCCTCATCCAGCTGCAACATGTGCCGTCTTACCCTGACCAATGACGGCAAACTGACGGTGGAGAGAGAATGTGCAGGTCTTTGGGACTCTACCAAAAGCCAAGGCATGAAATAAAATCACTCTACAAAGCCCCTGAGTGAAAGCTCTGCATGCTCTGTGAATGTCAATGCAACCCAGACTCAAATAAAGCAACTGTTTTCCCCAGCAGAAGTGTCTTTTCTTCTTTTTTGTATGATGTTATCCTGGAGGGTAGATTTAAATGAGTCTGTCTGAGCTTTTTTAAAGGTCACAATAACCAAAGTCTTATATTACACTGAGCAAGTGAATGCAGCAGTGCAGCAGTAGGTAAGAGTAGGCTGGACTTGTCTAAGTATCTAAGGATTCAATCCCTTCCCTTCAGTTGACAAGTTGCAGCTCCTTGGATTCTTGCCTTGTCCCTCCTACCTGAGATGCAAACAGTGGAATCTAAGAATCAAGGGATTTAGAAGAGCCTCTGGTCTGGATTTAGAGAACTACAAATGAAAGACACACTGCCTACAGAGACAGTTAAAAAGCAATAAAAAAGTACTTTTAAGTGCAGAACTACAGACAGACAGAATATACACTAATAGAGACAGATACTGTGGAAACAACAGAGGGAAGTCATTCTAAATACATAACAGTCACTTCATGTGGGTCCAGTGGTCATAGCATGCCCAAGGTGGGACTCCAAAGCAGCGCTCTGTCACATCATTTCCAGTCAACATCACACCTTTTTTCCTGCCAATCTGAAGGAGGAGAGAGGAGGTAAAAAAAAAAAAAAAAGAAAGGGGGGGGGGTCTAAAAACAAGATATAAACTAAATCTGAGGTTTTACTCAAAACAAGTGAAATATCTGTCCATGCAAGCAAGAGAATTTCACTTGACAAGATTTCTGGAATTAAGATGATTAAATCTAGAAATAAGCATGTCTACAGATGAACAAACACTTAAAATGTGAAATTAACTCTTAAAACAAGATGAATGCTCTAACACTTCTAAATCTCAGTTGTTTTTAGTTCTGTTTTATCTTGGTTAGAACCAAACCCTTTGCAGTGCAGCTCCAGCTCCTCAACCGAGTCTGCTAGATGAGTGGTGCTTATACGCAGATGAACTTGTAAACTTCCAAACTTAACGATCACATTTGACTTGATACTTTTACTTCACCGTGTTGTTACTCTTGGATGTTAATGGAACCTTTACATTATTGCCATAAAAAACAGGAAAGACAGACAATCAATCACTGACATGTATATAAATGTGTATGAAGAGGAGGAAGCAGAGTTAAGTGTGTGAGTTATAAAACAGCATGAATAGCACAATCCACACAGTTTTCATCAATGAAAGAAAAAAATGAGAAGAAAGAAAAAAAACACTTAATATCAGGAGACAGTGGTCGACAATGAAAACATATGTCAACAACTGCATCTAGAAAGAAGATGATGCAGATAAAATACATGTATTTCTGTATAAAATACTGAATAAAAAGGATAAAAAACCCAAATAACCCACAGAACACTGCATAGAATTCCAATAATTCCAACCACTGTTGTAACTTCATCAAAAGTCCACATGGTGTCGCACTATCCACATTTGTATGTTTCCTTTCATTACATGGAAGACTGGAGAGTGAACATATATTCTTAAATACAAGTTAAATCTCTGGAAGGGGATTTTGGAGACATATTTGTTAAATATTTAATTCTAATGCAGTAATATACACTCTCACAGCAGCATCAGTTAAATCTGACCTGCTGGTTGTAAAAGTATTAAAGTCATGATGGCACCTCACAAAAATATGAATATGAGACACAGTACAAACAGTCATAAAACCTTTGTAATTCATAAATATAATACATTTCTATACCGACAGATGAAGTTTATTTTGGAGCTCTTATTGTTTTCTTTTAAATCTGTGATGTTAAAAGTAGCTTTCTTATCAAAACTTGAGTTCATGTTGTGTCCAGTCAGAAAAAGAATTGCTGCAAATGTAAACTGGACAAAAGGAAGAAACTGGACAAACCAACTTTATGATTTTCTGTATCTTACAGAATCATAAGCAGGAAATGTTTGTCCAAAAATGACGAACTGTGTCTGTGATGAACGGCTCAAAGCCTGAGCTGTCACTGGGCGTTTGCATTTGTGTGTGAATGCATTTCATATGTGTGTGTGAAAGGTAGTTCTGAATAATACCCATACGGCCCCTCACACAGTGTCCTTATCATTTATAGCTCATTGTACAAACTGCCACACTCCGGTGGGAATTCTATTTATATTGTTTATAGAATCAGGTCAGTTAGTTTTGTTTATTGATTTGGATCCCTACTGACTTTTGAGTCACTGCAGCACAATTTACATTTAATACGTTACGAGATCACGTCTTTCATGATCTGAGTCTGTCATAAACAAATCAACACAACAGTAAAAGTACAGACAACTTGTAAAAGTAAAAACAATCCCTCCTTAAGTCTGACTTCAATCTTCATCAGAACTCATATTTCAGTTGATAGACTTTGAGCCTTTAGACAGGTTTGACTCACCTTTACCTTCTCTGTGCTCCAGTACAAAACTCTCAGTACTTGAAAAGTCATTTAAAATAAAAATACATAAACTTTATCTTAAGTGCAACATAATTAAAGCAAATTATTTGAATGTTGATTTTTGATTTGATGATGTCATGATGATGTGATGTCATCCTTCTCCACAGCGTACAGAGGGACCTGAACCTCATCCAGGAGACATTTCTGAGAGGACAACATTTAACCTCCTGCAGAGAGGCCAAGCAACGAAGGAGGATAATGGTCTGAACTCTGGAAATATTGCATTTCAGATGTCATGTTTTTGTACGTGAACAAAAATACTGCACAGTGCACTCACCTGTGCACTGATCTGTTACACCACGAACAGTATATGTCATACATCATATTACTGGATATGCAGAGCTTCAGACATTTGCAGTAGTTTTGGTGTAGAGAAACAAAACAAGACAAAAAAAAAAAAAAACAAGACAAAAAAAGACAAGGAAGTTGAGAAAATATTCTGAAACAATAGAAACAGGCTAATTAAAAGATGCGTCCAGTTTATAAGTTTTAGTTTATCCTCTTTAAACGTTCAGTAAAATAAACAGCACATTATACCTCTGTATAGTGAACAAAACAAAAAACACATCAGCCTGAATCGTGGACTCATTCTTCTCTCAAAACATTTGTCCTTTCACTTTTTTCCTCATCAGCAGAATCACAGCTCAACTTCCAGATGCTCCACAGAGACTGAGACTGATTTTAGGTAAAGCATATTGATGACCCCTGTAACAGTAACCATTACAGTGCCCATCATAACATCCATACTGCAAGTTAAACAGCACCCCCTTCAGGATGGAAGGGGGCTTGACCGAGAAGGGAAATTAAAAGGGTCATATTTTGCTAAACCCACTTTTATTAGTCTTTGGGAGAGGTGGGTAATCCCAGCAACATAGAGTAAAAGTACTGCCATGTGTAATTTTCACTTGCTCCATTGGCAGTTTTTTTTTTTTTTGATTAATTCAAGATTTTTTTTGCTTAATTCAAGAAGAAAAAAAAAAATCTGCCAATGGAACAAGTGAGAATGATCTTGGTAAGATTTCTTGAAATAAGATTTTCCAGATCTATTGTCTAAAAAATCAGTTCTTATATTTCACTGAAAAGTTCCTCTTTAGGTGATTCTGTCTTATTTTAAGTGTGATGAGATATTTGGACTAGAAATGAGAAAAATACACTTGGTAAGATTTAGATTTTTTCCAGTGCAGGACATATTCCTTTTGTTATTGCTTCATTGTGAAAGCAAAACAATCACACACTATTCCAAGACACGTGCTACTTAGTGCCTTAAATCACACAGACTTTACTCCAAACCCGCTGTGTCACTGTGCTGTAAACGGCCTTTGTTGACATGTGAAAGCTGATTTGGGGCTTTCACATTTTTGTACAAAAAAATGCGTACCTTGTGTTTTTCCTGCTGTAAATTTCATCCGTGAAACTCTTCAGATAGAATACTATTTCACAGCGTGACATAAATCTGCCAGAGACAACTTTGTCTAAAGGCGGCAGTGCATGAATTGTAACCCATTGTGTGAGGTGGTGGGAGAGACTCTTTTGAAGTGGGAAAGAAGGAATTATGCTTTGCTTTGTGTGTCTTTATTGTTGGCAAATTGGGCCGTAGCCTCTTGCAGCATGCACGCTTTCTAGATACACACACCCTGCACATGAACACATTTGTCCTCATTTGTATTGTGCTGTTTTGATGAGTGATATAATCACACTGCAAAAAATCTAAATCTTACCAAGTGTATTTTTCTCATTTCTAGTCAAAATATCTCATTACACTTAAAATCAGACAGAATCACCTAAAGAGGAACTTTTCAGTGAGATATAAGAACTGATTTTTAGACAATAGATCTGGAAAATCTAATTTCAAGAAATCTTACCAAGATCATTTTCACTTGTTGCATTTGCAGATTTGTTTTGGTTAATTCAAGATTTTTTTTTTTTTTTTTGCTTAATTAGTTTAGTTTATTTCAAATATGCAACAAAACAAAATAATCCTACTCGGTCCTTATAAATGAAACAGATTATAAGAAGAAAAAAAAACATATACGTGAAAACAAAGTATGACTTCATTTGCATATTCAAAAAGAAGTGGGAGGAAGTATTTAATCCCACCTCCTTCTCCACACAACAGTCTATCGTTTAGCTTCCCATCAACATAATATATGAAAAATCAAGTTCCTTGTCACTTGGCAAAAAAAAAAATCTGCCAATGGAACAAGTGGAAATTATCTTGGTAAGATTTCTTGAAATAAGATTTTCCAGATCAATTGTCTAAAAATCAGTTCTTGTATCTCACTGAAAAGTTCCTCTTTAGGTGATTCTGTCTTATTTTAAGTGTGATGAGATATTTGGACTAGAAATGAGAAAAATACACTCAGTAAGATTTGGATTTTTCCAGTGACATTCTGCTGAAGCACACACACAAATCACACCCATCAGAATGAATAGGTAGTTTATTAGTGTCATTTCTAAATGTAGTTTGCGTGGCTTGGTTATGGGCTGCCGGTCTAATGCGGTGTCTCTCTCTCACGGTGTCTCTCTCCCAGGACGGGGGGAGTCTGGTGGACTCCAGTGGGGCTGTGCGGCTCCCGCTCTATACTGCCTGGCTGGAGCTCTATCAGAAGGAGGTAACCTTTGACCTCTAGCCTAGTCCCCACTGGTGCTTCTTCCTGTGGTGTCTCGTGTAGACCCTGCTCTGCTTCTAGTACAGCCTGCTGGACTAACTCTACATGCTTACCTCAGATACACCGAGGTAACATGGCCTCTAACACCGGGGCTGTAGTTTGGTCTGGGTCTGGCCCGGTCTGGCCTGTAGAAGACTTTGGTGTGCTTTTCTGGTTTTGGTTTGGCATAGAGGGTGTGTGGACTTTGTAATAGTGCGATGTAACCTCACTGTCTTCTGTCTTTTCTGTTTCTGTCTTCCTGGTGGAGATCTAGATCTGATGCACTGCTTATTCTTTTGGTTCTGAAAAGTGGGGAAAATTTTTTTTTTTTTGTTTGTTTCGTTTTGTTTTATTTTTGTTGCCCCAGATTAGAAATGATGAGCAGGCTGAGATAGTAATGAAGGAGTTGCACTGGAAAAAATCCAAATCTTACCAAGTGTATTTTTCTCATTTCTAGTCCAAATATCTCATCACACTTAAAATAAGACAGAATCACCTAAAGAGGAACTTTTCAGTGAGAAATAAGAACTGATTTATAGACAAAAGATCTGGAAAATCTTATTTCAAAAAATCTTACCAAGATAATTTTCACTTGTTCCATTGGCAGCTTTTCTTTTTTTTTTGCTTAATTCAAGATTTTTTAAATATTTTTTGCTTAATTAGTTTAGTTTATTTCGAATAGGCAACAAAACAAAATAACCCTGCTTAGTCCTTATAAATGAAACAGATTATAAGAAAACAAACAAAAAAACATATACATAAATAAACAAAGTATGACTTCACTTGCATATTCAGAAAGAAGTGGGAGGAAGTATTTAATCCAACCCCTTCTCCACACAACAGTCTATCGTTTAGCTTCCCATCGACGTAATATATGAAAAATCAAGTCCCTTGTCACTTGCCAAAAAAAAAATTAAAATCTGCTAATGGAACAAGTGAAAATCATCTTGGTAAGATTTCTTGAAATATTTCCAGATCTATTGTCTAAAAATCAGTTCTTATATCTCACTGAAAAGTTCCTCTTGAGGTGATTCTGTCTTATTTTAAGTCTGATGAGATATTTGGACTAGAAATGAGGCAAATACACTTGGCAGGATTTAGATTTTTGCAATGTAGTAGTTTCATTTTCCCATTACCCTTCTCCTCTACATGGGTGTTACTTTCTCTGCCTTTCTGGAGAAGCACCTTGTATCCAAAAAGCAGCGATGACACAGTAACAGTCTCTGCTCATCTGTCACCGCTCATTGACTTCCTCCATTGAGGATTGCTCAGGTGAAATAAACATGCCTGAGCGCTGGCAGGTCGACAGACAGGTAGGTAGACACCCAGTGAGAGGTGATTGTGTTTTCCTTGGCATCAAAGCGGCGGCCAAAGCACCAAATCTGTCAGAGAGGATTAAAGACGCTCAGAAGTCGTCAGAGATGGCTCTTAATGAGCATGGACAGACCGTGTCTCAGGGCGCACAGACATCTGTTGAGACTTTAATTTAGTTTGATGGGATTTCATTTTAGATGTCCTTAATCCTCTTTTATGTAGCAGTAAGATTAAAACATATCCTTAATGGTTTGTATTAATTGGAGCTTTAGCTATACAATAGGAAAACGTAGTTACGGTAAATTGAACTAAGAGCCTCACCCAGATTTGTGCTGCTGCATTTAACTGGGATTAATGTAGCTTGAACCACTTCTGAAAAAGTATTAAGACGTTATTTTTTTCCACCAGAACACATGTCAAGGTGCAAATTTTATTCTACCTGCATTTTCATAAATTTTGTATACGTGAGAAATGCATCAAATTGTTTAGTTTAATGTAGTCGCCTTAAAGGTAGGTCAGGTGATCCTGGAGAGAACGGCTCGAGCGGCTACATTTTAAAAATACACAATACAAAAGTCCAAACCAATTTCTTCAGACAACCCCGCCCCCCCCCAAAAAAAAAAGCCACGCCTCCAGAATACTGGAACGCGCAATGCTTGTTCCTGAGGGGTCACGAGT
>JAPQRP010000015.1:17414251-17439711 GCA_037367295.1 Apogon hyalosoma | reverse complement strand
GCAAACTCCACACAGAAAGGTCCCACCCCCATCGACTGGTGTTGGAATCAAACCCAGGACCTTCTTGCTGTGAGGCAAGAAGAAAACAAATTAATTTTGGCAAAAAAATGTCTCCGTTTTGAATGTCTGGGGTCACCAAAAATTTGTGATGTTAAAATGGGGTCACGAGCCACAAAAGGTTGGGAACCACTGCTGTAACTACACTCCTCATATCCCTGTAAATCTTTCTCACTGGACCTTTTAATTATTTCAAGAATGTATGCAAGTAGGTTAAGAAAAGAGTATTCCTTACTTATCCTCTTATATGTGGCCTAGAAATCTGTTTCTCACGCAAAAGTGAGACAGTGGTGTAGGTTAGTGTCAGGTTGCTGGCAGTACGTGCAGTATATATGAAAAAATAATATGCACTAACCTTGGTTATATGATTTTTAACAGTGGGATTTCCTTGTGGCTCCCTTTGAGAGCTTTGTGAAAAGTCCCTGTGAATGCACACATTTAGTTATAATAATAGTGCTACAGTCAAGTTCCTGTTGTGTATTGTAATGCCAACCCTTTAATAAATGTTGTCAGTCTCCTGCTCTCTGCACTTACACTGACTTTCATAAGGGATTGTTGAGGCGTTTTAGTTACGGCTGTGAGCAGTATTTAAAGACACCCTCTTCTTGTTATGAGGCAAAGGCCAATGTTCTCCACCTGGTCACAGCGGCTTCACTGTTGCGTGTGCGCGTCTACGCTTTGATCGTACAACATGCGTGTGAACATCCCTAAAATGTTACACAAACCCAGCTGAGGGCTCCAGCTGCTGCACCCAGATCAAAATATGTGGAGTGAAGCCACTATAAACAAGATTATCCCCGTAAAGTTGTGTCTGTTGTAACTGTCAATAAAGGAGCGATACTACCTGTATACTTCAATATGTGCATGGTTTTATGGCTTTTATGGCTTTAAAGTGCCGGTTCATTCCTTTGCAATTCAACGCTGAGTGCACATATCTTGACCTTTGAAACCAAATATGAATTATCTGTGTGGTAGGTGTTTGTGCTCAATACACATGGGATGTGGTAACAAAGGCCATTGTAAGGATCTGACATATTTCATGTTAAAATGTCTTGTTAAAATTGTTAAAATTTTATCGGAGGGCAAAAGAGTAACAAGAGTGACAAAATGAAAAAAAAAAGGGGACATTTGACTTTACTTTGCTTTATTTGCTCCATTTTTGCATAATGAACTGTAAAACAGTGATGCAATAAGAAGATAAGTAATGGAACATTGATTAACTACTCTGCAGTTTAGGTGGATATTGACAAACAGTTTTGTTGTGATGAGATGTTGCATGCTACAGTCACAAAACAGAAATGATCAAAACCAAGAAATGTAGTGCTGTGTTCAATGTTTATGTAAAGCCCAGTGTGTCCTCATTGCAAGATAAAAGTTAAAATCACTCCCTCTCATTTTTCTGTTAGCCCTGTTTGCCTGATTTGACTTCATTTGCATTCACAATTTGAATGCATCGTGTGTTTATGCAGCTCAGGCAGTGGAGACAAAAGCAGGTTACTTTAATGCTGGAGCCAGAATAGAATTAGGAGTGCATCAATCACAAAGATCCCTGATGAATTAAATATGGACCCACTGAATGACTGCCCCCACCCGGTGCTGCTCAGTGACAATCAGGACTACAGCGACCATGAATACACAGAAGGTTTTAATACCAGACATCCTGATTTTACATTTAGTATCCTAATATTTGAGTAGTCAGTGAAGGTATATGTGCACAAAGAAAACGACAGTTGTGTTGCCTACACTGCAAAGTAGGGGTGTCTAAAAACAAGATAAAAACACTAAATCTGAAGAAAAAGGTACTCAAAACAAGTGTAATATTTGCAGCAAGATAATTTCACTTGACAAGATTTCTTGAATTAAGATTAAATCAACACATAAGCATGTCTACAGATGTATGAACACTTAAAATAAGAAATTAACTCTTAAAACAAGATAAATTATCTAACACTTCTAAATCTTAAGTTTTTTTTTTTAAATCTTCGTAAGAATCAAATAATTTGCAGTGTAATAATTAGATATGAGTCATATTTTCAGGCTCGATAACTACCGAGCTTGTTTTTTAATGTCAGTTTTAAACATGTAAAAACTGAACAGTACAACATCAGAATTTATTAAAGGTTCACTACAATGCACTTATGTGAAGTTTGTGTTGAGATCTGTTTTCTGCTAGGTGTTGTTGACATTAATAAGTTAATAACTGTCTCTGTCACCTACATCCATGATAGCCTGAGCACTGATTTCTATGTAAGGGATTTTTATTTTTTTTTGTGAAAATCCCTAGGTTCACCCACATGTCCAGTTTTTCCCTACATTCTTTTATTTTTGTCCCCCTTTTACACTGAAGAGGGCAAGCGCTATCCAGTTTGGTGTATAGCTATTGTACAATGACATTCTATTCTATTCTGTTCTATTCTATTCTGTTCTGTTCTGTTCTGTTATACTAATCTTTTAAAGGAACAACAATCTGTACAATGCTAGCTACCATTAACTCGTAACTTAAAAAATGCCCACCGCCAAACACTTATTTTAATATGTTTATGCTACACTAAAGCATGTGCAACCTTTAAATATGGTGTCAAATTGTAAATGATGTGTAATTAGTTGAAATTAACATGATGTCACCCATTGGTTTCTCATGCTCCATATCCATGTTGGCTTTTTGGATTCAGAAGTGACCATATCGTGACAAAAAGGGAAGGAACTGTGTGCATTCAAGGAGTCAGAGGTGCGCTAATGCAGAGCTTATTGACTTGGTAAAACTGTAAACTTCATTAAGTGTTGCGTGACAGTAAATTAACTTTACAGTCTTGTGAATGGAACTTATTAACCACAACTAGAGTGGTGCTGTCTGTCAGGAAAAAATGTGTTTTACTAAATAAACCAAAACTCTGAAAGTGTGATTTGGCAGATGAGCGAGCTGTCATACAGATCTGTCAGTTGATGACTAATACAACAGACATCCACCTCTTCTGTTTATCCTGAGATATAATTAACACAGTAATTTGCTGTCAGTGGTATTACAACTTTAACATACTTCTGAATTGGCTCCATTTTGGTCCTCACCCCTTGAGTCAAATGCAGTTAATAGAGCTGGTTTTCTGAGGTTTTCATAAAAATACCTTAGATATAACTAGTGTTGCAAAGGTCATGTTTATGGACCCGGAGATGCAGAAACTGTAGACAGCACAGGCTCATAGAATGTTAGGCCTGGATATGTGGACAAACTAACCCCCCTCATGGTGTTTTCACAGACACTACTATTGAGCTTTGTCTCTAATGTTACATAACCATCGCAGGCACAAAAAAAGCAGCTCGCTGTCTCCCTGTATGTCTGCCAACAGGGCTTTGTTGAAACACGTGCTGAAGAGTCAGCTCAGGTTCACTCTATTTTCTTGCCTTTATCCCTTCGGATGACCAGTGTCACACGATAAACACAACTGTTTCTGCACTGTCATCTCTTATGTGCTTTTCCTACTTTCTTCACATGGGGCTGTTTTAACAAGCTTCAATCTTAGCCACTTGACTAATTGAGGCCTATAAACACGACAATAGCTGCGAGAGAGAAACTTCTGCTCCGCTACATTCTCACACCCTTCTTAAGTGGTTTCTTCTGCTTGACATCATTGTTTTCTTGCTCAGCCTCTAGTAATGGAAGTGTTTAAAGCTAATGTCAGTCCTGACATGCACTAACACGCTACTGCTGCACACAAACCTAAAGAATTTAACTGTCGCTGGCTGGCTACTGTGGCAAACACTCAATAACCCTTTGCACTGTTTGCCAAGGCTTTTGAGCTTTTACCCTGAGTCACCTCTTTTGCTTGCTGGAAAGCTGTACTGCAGTAACCTCTACTGGAGATGCGGATGGGGATGCGGTCGGTGGTGCTCGCATAATGTATTGCTCTTCCGCTGGGTTTGTAGTAGCAATGAAGCAAGCAGTGTGTACGGATTTACAAGTATGAGTTGGGTAATCCAGTGGGCAGAAATTACCCCACTTTATGGAGAACTTTAGTACATAGGCCGACTCTGCCAGACTGTATCAAGCTTTGCCAAGAACACAGTCAATTGCAGATGTTTTTAAAGAAGCAGGATGAGGTCCAGTTTCAGGTTGAGGCACACACTCACACACATCAGATGCTTTTCTTCCAAGAACTGGATTCTTAGCTTTAAAACAAATTGTAAAAAACTCAATACTTGTTTTGCAAACCTTCTCTCCAAACGTCCTCTAGTGGTGCCAAAAGTGCGGAGGTGTTAGTAACTGTGTTTCTCATGAGTAAAAAGGATTGTACTCAAAATGGAAGCCATGGTGAAACAGTTTCTCAGTCCATCCTACACGTCAGCTTTGAACACTCAGATCACTGAGTGTTGGGGTATTCAACAGATGCCAGTATCTAATTCCAAGTTAGGAATTGCACAGCATTTTGTGAAAACACAGGCATTTCTGCAGTTGGTAATACAGCACTCACATGTAGCTTCATTTACAAAGCAAAGTCTGCAACAGTGGAAACAGAAATGTAAAACTTATTCAGGCTCTTTACTTAAACCTTGCAATGCAAAAATGCTCCTTTTCCAATTAAAGTCAAAACCTGGCTCTGTCAGAGGAACTGAACAGCTACACAAGTGTAAAAATGACATGTTGTGATTATGTGCCAGTCTATTTCCTGGAACAGTGACTTCCTAGAGGTTTGTGTTAACCAAGCAGTTGTCAACCTCCTGAGACTCCATTTACACAGTAATTGCCAGGTACTGCTGTCAAACAAAATAAGTACAAAATTTGCTCATGTAATGGTGTAAAAACAGCATAAAGTATAAACCTATACATGTGCTTCTATGAAACTGGTCCTAAAAACAGGACATGAGGCTAAAAATTAAAAGCACATGTAGACTAAAGTTATGAAGCAAGTTTGGAAGCACATTGGGTCTATTTTAAAGATAAATACTTACTGAGATAAATGAGAAACAATTTTTAGTGACATTTTTATATTATTTTACATTATATTTAATACAAAAAGCTGCGTGTAGTGCAGTCAAAAGGACACGAAAATTACGTGCTACTATTTTTTTGAATATCTCTTTATTCTCTCACAGGTACATTTGGGGAATTGAACTAATTATACAAGGCAGAGTGTTTCACAAAAATGACTGCTGCTGCAAAATCATTCGCAATTTATATGCATTTAACTGGGCAGGATCTGCATGTAATGCAAGTGGACACGATGGGTTACATACAAAACCTGGAATGAGGCTGCAAATTCATGAAGAACCTGCATGTCTGGATTAGAAAAACCACTAAGATCATCAAATATAACATAGTGTCTTTATTTATAGTGGTATATAAGACCATTTACAGTCACGTGTTCCAGATCAAATGCACTGACACCTGGGTAGTTTTAACTGTCCCAGTTTTGGTCCTATTTAATATTTTATTCAAAATTTATTTATTTTGGGATGGCTCAGAGCAAGAGTATAATTTTTTTCATTTATCTGAGGTCATCATTAGGTACATCCTGGGGGGAAATATGTCTAAATTTCTCTTTTATTATTGGGTCTAAAAAGCTGGCAAAGTGCAAGCTACCAAAATGAACCCAGTTTCATAGAAGCACCCATATAGGAATGTAGCTTGAAGGGAAATGCTTATAGTTAGATCCCATGTCTGATCTCAGAGTTTTGGAAAGTATGCATGAAGGGCTGAAAATACCCAGGAGAGCATTTGTGGTTTCACTGTGGGAAAACCCGGGATGCAGCGTGAACTTTAGTCAAAGCCTTGAATCAGCAGCTGTGGGACTGCGCCAGTGTGATAAAAGCGTCTTCCTTTATTTTAGACGATACTGGAAGGATGCATTGTTTAGATGTTTAGAAAATAATTTCACCTGATGGGAGACATGCAGCATTATTATTTACATTCCTCATTTGGAAAATGTCATTTTTTTCTGAAGGATTACGACAAGCTCAAACAGCTCTATCACTGACCAATCTTTCAGAAAAAGAGAAGATTCATTGATAATTCCCCACTGAGTATGTACACTCATGACTCAGCTTGAACCTATAACTCAGTGACTGAGGCCCACTGCTTCCAGGCTGTGTAAAGATGTGTAGTATATTGGTCTGAACGTGTGCTCCTCTTGCGTAAAGCTGCATGTCTGTGGTGCTGCAGGCCAGATAGTGAGATAAAAGCTGAGTGTGAGGGTCAGAGCATTGCAGCATATCTGGCTGATTCAGCACAGCGGCATTTACAAGCTCTTAAACACTGTGGCATGAATTTTGACAAAAAGTTTGTTTAGTTCAAAGCAGTGACATTCATTACAAGGGAAAATGAAGAACGAAGAATAAAACATGTTTAACCCATAAAGACCCACTGCTGCTTTTGTGACAGTTCCCAAATGAATTTTTCTCTATTTTTAACCTTTCTTAAGTGGTTTATCAGCATTTACTCTAGTATTATGCTCCGTATTTTGCATTTTTAAGTGAAAATCAGATATTTTTATATATTTAATGTTCTGATTATGTAGATGTTTATTAAATCTCAGATTAAAGTTGAGGGTTGTTATATCCAAAACAGAGAAAACTGAAGATTATGTTTTCTGTAAAATATATTGTTAACTGAACATAAAATACAGTCGCGGAAAATATTATTAGACCATCAAAAGTCATCAGAAACAATGGTTATGCAATCCAGTCCTAACTCCTGTGTGTATCATGTGACTGAAACAGACAGAAAAGAAAACATGGGATGAATAAAAGCACTGTTTTTGTCAGTACAATGCCATAGATATTGATGGAGAACTGAAGTGATTTTGGTTATTATCAAGAAAACATGGAAAATGGATAGATATCAGCTCTGAAATTAAACTACTATGAGCTATTTTTTTGTTGTTATCATTATATTTGTCTAAGGCATTAAAATGAATGAGAAATTGAAGAAAACACGGGGTGGTCTAATAATTTTTTCCATGACTGTAAGTGTCTCCATCCACTGTCATTAAACAGTGTTTCCATGTTCACTACGGAGCCTCTAAACGTCCAAATGGATCATATCTGATGACCATGAAAAGACGACAGACTTTATTTTACGCCAATTATTTACATGGATTGACAGGATTAGTGGATCATCAAGTATTCAGTATTTTATATCAGTGAATGATTTTGGTGGATGTTTGGGTCTTTATGGGTTAAAGATGTGTAATAATTTATAAACCTTACATGCAGTGTTTCCTCCCTACACTGCCAGTAATTATGGGTGTTTGCAGACTATGTTGCTCTGTAGGATTCCTTTCAGACTGGACCACCTTCAGATCAGAGGCCTGTTTCGTCACTAAAAGCGACACGCACAACAGGTCAACACTGCTAACCCCGTTACCTTTCCCCCACAGCAAGAAAAGCCAAGCTCACTGCAGGAAAAAAAAATCACCACAAAATTAATTAATGACAAATTCAGGCATAAAATTGAGTTGACAGGATTTTAAAAGACTGTAAAATTATTGCACTATTATTTGACTGAAGTTGATGGAATTTATTTTTTTTCCCTCAAGATCAGGAGTGTAACATTTAGGGGGATTTTGGAGGATCTAATTTCGGAAATGGGGTGTAATATTCATAATTATGTTTTCATTTGTGCATAATCACAGGAAAATGGGAGCAGTGTGTAGCTCAGAGCAGAGTTCCTCTTCTTTTTTCTGTTTTATACCCCGTGGGATGGTTTATTACCATCATCTAAGTTTGAGGGTGAACCTGAGTTACTGCCCCTTAACTAAAAAACCCAGAAAGGACACGGAATAAACTACATGAATCAGGCTGTAATGAGCACCTCCACTTTTTTTTTTTTTTTTTTTTTTGACAACTGAGTTATCAGTTGGTTATGATATGAAACTTCACCACTATTCATTCATTCATTCATTTTCTGAGCCTGCTTTATCCTCACTAGGGTCATGGGGTCTCTGGAGCCTATCCCAGCTACTTATGGGCGAAGGCGTTTTTCACCCTGGACATGTCACCAGTTCATCACAGGGCTGGCTTCACCACTAGATTTCACTAGATATTACTCAGTACAGTTTTAAATGACTGATAATTGATGCAGTAACTGCAGCGTGTGCATATCGTACAATATGTCATCTCCTCTCTAAAATAATTGCCATGTCATTTTTTTCCTGATTTTTCAGGAAACGCAAAAAAACGTCACCAGAAATGGAGTATTTCATGATTTGGGCAAAAAAAGTTAGATGGTGACGATATACACAGTAAAAAAACAGAGTGTCAACTAAACTCTTAGAGAGTTTAACTGTTTCAAATAACGTTTGGTCCCACTCAAAATTAGAGTAAAATTTACTCTATGGCCAGTGTCAAATTTTTGGATTTGATTCTACTCAATTCAGTATCAAAATTAACAAGGAAATGTGTAAAAATACTTAACACTGTGGTGTTTTCACGCTGTTAAGAGTAATATGATTACACTTTATAGAGTTATTTTTACTCCAAATTTAGTTTAAAAATGACTATAATATGTTAATATTTATTTCTGCAGTGTTGTTTTCTTCATCAGTTTGCAGCCTATGCTAATATTGAAACAACGTAGAATTGCAGCGGTTCACAAGGTGGGGGTTGTGAGATGAATTTTCTTGAAGTAGATCTCCAGATTATAATGATAGACTAAGTGTTACATTATTACACTTACAATTTGGAGGGAGAATAATTGCTCCATAGGTTTCAGTCACCCCAAGAACTGCTTTTTCTTTGAAGTGCAAAGGTTTCCCATCTGTATTACAATTACAGCTGCTCAGCGACAATCAGGTAAGGAATTGTTCTGCCTACAGGTTTGACTAATGGTGTCATATTAAAAAAAAAAAAAAAAAGATAAAAAGGCCAATAAATGTTGTAAAACAGACACATTAACCTAAATAAACATTAACACAAAGCCCCCCTCGAACCCCTGCACATAAAATAGAACACAATGAGTAAAATGTCCAGTACCCACAATACAATGCGGCAGACTGGCACTAATCATCACTCTGTGAGAGTTGAATTTTTTGACACTGCATTTTTTATTGTGTATAATGAACACTTATCCAATTGTAATCAAGTACATGCAAAAATGACCAATTTTTAACCCAAATATTCAAAACTAAGAATAACATTTTGTACTGGGCTCAGTATTATTCTCCACTAGGTTTTATCATGCATCATACATCCCACCACAATGAAACAATAACATATTACTAGAGGATGGTAATGCATTTCCAAGCTGTTAGTATTTCTAAATTCCAACTGCCTTATTGTGTATTTCCTAGAGTAGGGGTGTCAAACATACGGTCCGGCCCGCGGAATGAATTTGCAAAGTGCCAAATGAATGAAAACATTAACAGTCAATGGTGTCGAACTCATTTTCACTCAATTTGATCACAAGTGGTTCAGACCAGTAAAATAATAACAGAATAGCCTATAAATAATGACAACTCCAAATTCCAAACCTAAATTGTAACAATATTATGCCTGTTACTAAATGTTTTGTGCCTTTATAGATCCACTGTCATTTGTAACGCATATACATATAAATGACAAGTTTAGGCATAATGATAAAATTGCTCTTATTTTTCTTAAAAATGTCAGGTCGTTTAGGTTATTCATTATCTATTGCAAAAAGGATCTTTGTAAATGTAGCTATTTTAACATTTTCACAATTTAATTAAAATGTTTTGCACTAAAACAGCTGAAAAATTTGGAGTCGTCAATATTTATGGGCTATTTTTCTATTATTTTACTGGTTTGTATTTGTCTCTCCAAACTTTGTCTCACATGTTCTCCCTTGTCTCTTCTAGCTGATTTGTACTGTAAGATCTCAATAGAAAGCATGGGTGATTAGATAAGCGATAAGTGGCAGCTGCAATAATTGCCAGTGAGTGACTGAGGGAGAACGCCAGAATGGAGAGAATAATGTGGTCCCAAAAGACGCAGATTGCTGTTAGATTATGCAGTTTTAAGCTTCCACAGTAGAGAAGAGGCTGCTGAGGCCTGACAAAGATGGGTGTTGTTTCTCACCTGTAGATCTTTTTATTTTCTGCATAATGTCATTTAAATGTCTGATCAGATATCACCCACTCATGCAAAATTAAGAAACAGAGAGATATGTTTCTTGCCCTTTTGAGGAGTGTGCAAAACGGGTGTTTCTGCATTCGTTTTACCCTTCAGTATGCCGGCTAATAAGAGGCTCTTATCTTTTCTGTCTTGAGAGGCTGAACGGGAAAATCAGTAAGCACACATTGTAGGTATGCAGATAAAAGTGCCCCTGACCTTGTGCTTTTTCTTTCCACTTGAACACAGGAATGTTCGATTGGTTGAAATAGATGGGTGTGTGCTCAGTGGGGTGTGGGCGCTTTTCAACTCACTGACTCCTCAGCCGCCGCAGGAAGGTTCAGCAGATGGGGTTAAGTTATGATCGGGGCTCATGAGACTGCTGAGAGCGCAGGGTCGGACTGATGCTCTGGCTGGAGTTCAGCAGAGCGTTGATAGCTCATTTAAACCAAGTGGCTGAAAAATGAAGCCAATGTGGAATTCTAAGAAAGGCCGCTTGAGTCGATCCTCATGTTAAATTACCTGATTTTACAGCAGAAATACAAATGTTTACAGCCTGGTGCAACATCTAGTTTATGTTTCTATGGTTAATTGATTCATGACAGCTGTATAGAAAGGGAATTGTTGTATAACTCACCTGCATAATTCAGGGAGTGGTGGCTTTGAGTGACAGCAGGGGGCCTTCCATATTGGCTTTGACTGACGGGTAGCTCAGCTGCTGAGTTGGAGCGTCAAGTTATTTAATAAAACATGTTTTTCTCCTGACAGCTGTAATGGTCTTGAAGAAGTTACACAACAAAACTGCCTGAAGATTCTGTCATGAAGTTTAACAGCAGTAATGTTACTAGTTCAGTTTTGGACAATGTGGTCTGTCAGTTAGCTTAGTATTTAGGGGAGCTAGTGCTAAGTATTGTGTTCCTACATTAAACAAAATTGACATTACTGTATGTGTTGATCTTTGTGAGGAGGCTGAGATTTAACTGGTTGCATTTAATGTTACACTGTTAGTTGATATGGTCTATGTTTTCAGTGAGTTAGTGTTAATTTTGTGAGTTGTCAGTGTGCTCTGTGAATTTGCATCTGGTTTAGTGGGTTTTTTTTTTTTTTGTGATTTTTATAATTTTCTTTAAGCTAAACAGTTGACCAGGGAAGGCTTACTTCCAATTTCTTCCATAAGGAGCCTTCCCAACTGCTTTCATGGCTTTTAAAATTTACTGGCCCTCCACTGGCTACAGACTGAACCTCATCTAGCTTCAGCTTGGCCCTCCATCAGCTACTGCCTGGACCTCCGCTAGCTTCAGCCTGGCCCTCCATCAGCTACTGCCTGGACCTCCGCTGGCCTCAGCTCGGCCCTCCATCAGCTACTGCCTGGACCTCAGCTGGCCTCAGCTCGGCCCTCCATCAGCTACTGCCTGGACCTCCGCTAGCTTCAGCTTGGCCCTCCATCAGCTACTGCCTGGACCTCAGCTAGCTTCAGCTTGGCCCTCCATCAGCTACTGCCTGGACCTCAGCTAGCCTCAACTTGGCCCTCCATCAGCTACAGTCTGGACCTCATCCAACCTCAGCTTGGCCTTCCACCAGCTACTGCCTGGACCTCAGCTGGCCTCAGCTCGGCCTCCCACCAGCTACAGCCTGGACCTTCATAAGAATTCCACACCACTACATAGTCGAACCTAAATACAGGCTACACATCAGTAAGTCAGCACCATGTACTTCTTTATATACATGATGCTTATATTATATAGTCCCGATCTAAAAGAACAGAAGGGGCACAACAGTGCAGATGGATTCACTTTGTTACAATACAGACAATCCCCGACCTCCTCAATATTATCTCATAAGCTTACTTATCACTCAACTAACCCACACCATCAGCTGACGATGTACCGCTCAGAAGAGCAAATGGAGCTGCTGCAATGGCTACAGAAAATGATGTTGTTAAAGAACCATTTCACTATTTCAGATGATTCATTTTTACAATTTGTAGGTGCTGCAGGTTCTGATAAATCATTTTCTGTTAGATTAAAACTGCAATGTATGATTGTACTTTTACTGATGCTGTCAGCCTAATCCAGGGCCCATAAATCCTATGCATTGTTTCGCAACTCCATCAGATTTTAAAAGCAGAACAGGTCTTGGTTTTTTACATTTAAATGTTTGGAGTCTTGTCCCTAAGATGGATATGATCAGAATTTGGGCAACTACAACAATTGTGGACATAATGGTCCTATTGGAAACTTGACTTAAGAAATCTACACGTGATGGCTTAATTTCTATTGATGGTTACAAAGTGTATAGAACTGATAGAGTAGGCAAAGGAGGGGGGGTTGCTATGTATGTCACATCAAAGCTCATTAGCTCAGTCTCATTGTCAGTCACTAAAGCTAGAGTTCAAGATCCTGGCTATTAAAGTGGGTGTGTCTAAGAACTCTTACATCGCTGTGGTTGGCTGCTACAGACTCCCATCTGCCTCAAAAGAAGCCTTCAAATCCATATCAGATATTCTACATGATTTAAGTGAGACTGAATTCCTTCTTATGGGTGATTTGAACTAGGACTGGCTCTCTTGTACCTCAGATTGTTTTAAAGACTTGTGCAACTCCCTAAATCTTGTACAGCTCATTAATACACCAAGGCTAAATCCTAAGTAGGAAATAAATCTGCTCTGCTTGATCTAATTATAACTAATGCATCTCATAAATACTCCTCAATTGGCATATTTTGTAATGACGTCAGTGATCACTATGCAGTTGTCTGTGTTAGAAATACAAAATTCCCCAAAGCAAAACCACGGTTCATCTTTAAAAGGCAATTTAAAAACTTTGAAATGCAGGCTTTCCTTCATAAGTTGTACAATAGTGATCTCAGCAGTCACTTTAATTCCTGAGGTTGAGCTGGCATGGGATTATTTTCACTCAATTTTTTTGTCTGTTTCTAATAAGCATGTTCCAGTCAAGAAATTCAGGGTTAGTGGTGGGAAAAATCCTTGGTTTTCAGAAAATTTGTCAGAGCTAATTCACTAAAGAAATAAATATTGGGCTCAAGCTTGATTCTCAAACTCCTCAGCTGATTGGACTAAATTCAAAACCTGAAGAAACAAATGTACCTTAATGATTAGAAAATCTAAATCTGAGTTTTATTTAAAGTCAGTCACAGATAACCTAATTAATCCATCAAAGTTCTGGAAAATAATCAAATCTCTGTCAAATACTAATGCCGTTTCAAACCTTCCTGACAACATTCTGGTTGACTCAACTGAATTAAAGGACAAAGCTGCCATTGTGAATCAATTTAACAACCATTTCATTAGTGCAGGGTCTGTATTTAACAGCTCATATGTAAATACCCCTGCCCCATGCTCTTCCACTCCAGTAACAGCTGTAAACCCAGATTTGTTTGATTTTAAACCTATTTCAGTTATTCAAGTTCATAAAGCTCTAAAAGACATCGATCACAAGAAATCTGCAGGTCCAGATAACCTGGATCCTTACCTCTTAAAATGGCTGCAGACATCATTGCTGAGCCTATTGCACATATTTTCAATTTAAGTTTCCAATCATATACAGTACCTAAAATTTGGAAAGCTGCCATATAAGATTGGCTTTTATTTTAGAAATAAATATTGTGTCACATTTTCTGCAAAGAAAAAGCTTGTGGAAGCTACCTTTCTGCCTGTGATTGATTATGGTGATGTACTGTACAGAAATGCAGCTACCTCCCCTCTAAGGAGCCTTGATTCAGTTTATCATGCTTCTTCATGTTTCATTTCAAATGCAAAATCTCTCGCTCACCACTGCACTCTCTATGATTTAGTGGGTTGGACATGATTAACCATCCGCAGACAAAAACACTGGTTTATGTTCATCTATAAAGCGCTGCTGGGTAAACTCCCAAAATACCTCAGTAATCTTCTTTCTGTTAGCTCTAGTAGTTTTCATCTACGTTCCTCTGAGTGGTTGCTTTCGACTGTTCCCCAAGTTCTGACAGACGTTGGAAAAACAGCATTTTCCCATCATGCACCATGGTTGTGGAATAATCTACAAAGAACTGTTAAGCCACAAACATTCATTTCTGTTAGTGAATTTAAAAGTATCATGGAGAATGCAGTGAAGGAGGAATGTCACTGTTTTTCTTGATGCCATTATGGTTGAATAGTTGTTATTGTGTTGTATTGCTTCATTGTGTATCATGTATGTGTTTTATATTATTTGGACTTTGTACGGACTCTGTATGGCTGCTACCTTGGCCAGGTCTCCCTTGCAAAAGAGATTTTTGATCTCAATGAGACTTCCTGGTTAAATAAAGGTAAAATAAAATAAAAAATAAAACTAACATTATTTTAATGTTATGATCACTTTTTAGCTTCCTGCTTGTTTTTCTGCCTCTTCCAGATCAGATTTATTTTGCAAGATCTCTGAGAGTTTGTAGCTGAGACAGATCCTGAAATAAGTATTTTGTCCTGATCTGTGTATCTGCCAATGTCATTTTAATGCCAGAATGTTTACAAGATGCGTGGCCTGTGGAAAATGCATCCAATATATAACTGGGTGACTTAGTGCTAAAGAATCAGCTTAAATCTTTAAAATAACTTTTTCCAGTGGAATGAATGGGGCAGAATCTACCGCTAGTTTCCTAAAGGGGTGGGACTATGGAGAAATCATGTGACACCGAAACAGGAAGTTGTTCTCCAAGGAACCATTATGGGTCTTTATTTTCACCCCTTTTGTCCAAATATGGGCACTTCTATTTCTACAAAAACAAGATGGCGAGGGAGTCCATAAACCATGTTAGAAAGTCTTTGTCTACTAAAATACTAGAATTAATTAAATATGCACTTCTTTTGAAAATTAGTTTTGAGATCTAAAGGGATCTAATACCAATCCCTGAGGTACTAATCAACATCTGACATATAATTATCTGGCTTCGAGTTGTAAATTGATGTGAAAACAACACTTCTCCACACATGCAGACACATGTAGGCACGTGTCTTTAACAGTTATGTACCCCTTTCATCCTCCTCTGCCCTAAGAACAAAGCCTCATTTGTGAGGAAAGGCAGTGAGATTATATAATGATCATCCACAACACTTCCTCTGCTTATCACACCCCAGTCAGGTCGGCTTCAAACATGTTAACATCAGCTGAAGTTCTGTCATCTCTCTACTGCCACTCCTGTAAATCAACAGCTTTGTTAGAGTGACACAGGGGACAAGGACAGCGTGGTTATTGTTATCTCGCAGCGTTGGTACAGACTGAAACGGGAAATACAAACACAAAACCAAATACAACAGAAAGTCACAGCATCCACACAAACCAAACATTTCTAATCTTGTTTTGAAGGTCATGCGTTTTTTTGTTTTTTTTTCCTAAATCCAATCTCAGTTATGTAAGAAAAGCACAGGACTCGGTCAAGGGTAACATTTTTCTTTTTTCAGCACTTATTTGATTTTATCCAAGTTTTTTTTTTTTTTTAAATAGGTCATTTGTATACCACAATAGGAGTATAATTCATGATTTTATGAGCTTTCTAAAAGAGCCTATATAAGCCTGTCATCCCTTCACAGTGTTTTGACTTTGTTGCGTCCTGTTGCTGTTTGTTTTGCAGCAGCCCTCCTGCATTGAACCCATCTGCTCTGTTAACCCGCCTCATGCTCCTACATTCCTCTACGTAGGGATCCTAAACTGCTTCACGAGAAAATGAAAAAGTGAGACGTGACGAGGGCTGATTTATTTAATATGTGCCTGTGAGTGTGTATGACCTTGCCAATCATTTGGAAGAGGTCGAACCCTTTAATGCTTCAGAAAGTCAAGATCCTGGTGATGGAGCACGTTGTTTAATTTCTATAATGTGGGCTGTGAAGGACATTAATTTGAGAAATGCTGCAGATTAGTTAACGTCAAATCACTTTGCCTGGTGCCATCACGTTATTCTTCACACTGATCGGACATGCATTATCTGAGTCGTTGACCTGATTGTGTGCTGCACATGTGACATCCTGGGGTCAGAGACAGAGCCGTGGAGGCGGACTGTTGAGCTGTTTGTGTGACTGATGAAGGTCAGCAGACGGTCAGTGGCTCAAGGCTAAGCGAAGAACGTGGTAGGAGTCTGGTTGTCGGTAGACACCTGTCTCCATGAATGCTTTCTGTTGTCAGTCACCTTAAAGCAAGGTTATAATATAATATAAGGTTATAATAGAAAGAGGTAAATTCAAAATGTAATCCTGCAAAAGTATCTATTGTTTTCTAAGTGAAATCAATAGAAATTACCTACAATCACATAATGAAGGAAAAACAGCTGTATTGCCTTATGCTGTTCTGTGGTTTTCATTTCATTTATTTGGATCTCCATTAGCTTTGGCTTAGGCCATCGCTATTCTTCCTGGACTCCACACCCAACACAACTGTCTTTACGCTGCGGTCCACAAATTACCAAATAACTGTTAGAACTTGAGCTGTTTTTCAGGAACTTAGTGTCTGACCTGTTCTTTTTCTGAACTGTAAAGACAGTATTAGTCATGTAAAACTGGGGTAGGATAATATAAACTTGGCTTCTGCCTACTCCATTTCAGGTGTAATGTGTTGTTGAGGAGCCACAATGAGGTAGACTTTTTTTTTTTCTTTTTTGGTTGGCTTGTTGCTGTTGATATTCTGGAGTGTTCTGTTTACATTTGTGGTTTCTCTTTGCCTTTTGTTCACTTTTATATTTTATTCGTACTTATGTTTGAAATATAGCTTGTTATTATCATTATCATTAATGTCTTTGTAACTGAGGAAGAAAAAATACTCAAAGTGGCAAATAGTAGGAATTGTGCATTTTTTTGTCTACTGTGTTGCAGTTTCATTAAAAAATAGAAAGGGTTTTTATATGCACTGACTGCATCTTCCATGTCAATTTAAAAAAGTCAGATCGGTAAAGCACCAGCATGTTTTATAAAAATATCAATGTTTGGTGCCAGTATGATATAATTTTGTTATCTGTTCCTGTATTTATACACTAGTTGCAACCTTATGTGATATAAAATATTCAACTCCAAAATCATATATAACAGGACTGAGATTCATTGCAGACTGTGCTGACACTGTGTGATTGTAGATAACAGTCTCAGATATTGCGATGCCATCATTACCTTTTCAAATAAACTATATTAGTATTGAATGACTCTGTGATTCCTGCCTCTAGCTGGAGCTAAAGGGCCAGATCAAGTGGTGACATGCAGACACATTTCATGTTCAATAAGCTCTGTGTTCATGTATGAATAGGTCTGCATGTGATCGGGTGTATGTTTGCATCCTGAATGTGAATGCATGGCAGATGTAAACAAAATGATTTTTCATATTCCTTGTGCTTCAGGCAGGCTTTGGCCATTTGTTCACTGCATTAATTTCATGGCAAGAAAATAAGATATATTGGTTAGCACTGGAATAGACAACAGATTAATTGATTAATAAATTAATCAGATGACTCCTCAGTACAAATAAGAAGCGTTTCATCCAAATTTCAATGTCTAAAACAAACTAAGGCCATAGAATTGTAATGTCACATGTATGGGTAACTAAATTAAAAAAGTAACTTGCAGTTGGTTAAAGATGATAATGTGTAAAGCATATACGGTATAAGTTTTTTTTAATAAATTTCAACTGATAACATTCCATACCGAGAACTAGCACTCTATTTGTCATGCATATATACATATAATTCCAGGTCATGCTGGGTCAGTCTGTATTGAAAAGGTGCCATTGTTTCCAATTGTTCCAGACATTTTCTCCACGTCTTGCATTTTGCTCAGTATTTCAATGTGACCCTTTGATCCTGCTCTGCTTTGAAGCCGGTGAAATCTCCTGGAGAGAAATGGGCACAAAGCAGAAGCTCTCACACTCTCATTTTGATACAGCACATCCCGCTGACGTTTTGCCACTCCAGTGGTATGCAGATAACTTGGGTGTATCCTTAGCTGTAGCAGATCGTGTTATTAAATATTAATGAGAGTATCAGCTCATCTTGGAGGTATGAGGTGTAGGAAGAGGCTCAGAGCAGGCGAGATGCTGACACGCTGCAGACAAAGCTTTGTCTTTGAGACCCACACACGGTCTCAGACAAAGACACTCATTTATTGCTGAGATGCCTTTGTAAGAGAATCACACAGAAAGAGCTGCCATACTGTAGTTCATGGCTCTCCACAATGTACTGTGACTGCAGATGGTCTGGCCAGCATTTGTAATCATGTTGTGTACAGAAGAGATTTTCATTACTTGCGCTGTTCAAAAAGTCTGGCATGAGTCCTAAAAATATATAGTACACCTTAACAAGGTAAAATCCCAATGAGATTATCAACCTGTTCTCCAAGGGGCTCCTGACCAGGATAGTATCACCATCAGTTAAGTTTCTATTCGTCTTTATGCTGAGTCTGACTGAAAATGACTAGACACTTTGCAGCTGTGGAATATTTTTGTGTTTAGCATGTACTATACAGTATCTCATTTAAATGTGCGTACCTCTCTGACACTGGTCCCTAAAAACAGGACATGAAGGCTAAAAATTCAAACCAGATGTAGACTAATGTTATGAAGCAAGTTTGGAAACGCTTTGGGTCTATTTTAAAAATAAATATTTACAGAGATAAAAGAGAAACAATTTTTCAGATAAAACAATTTTTTAAATCTTTCTTTATATTAATTCTTATACAAAAGTCTGCGTGTAACACGGTAAAAAGGACATGAAAATTATGCGCTACTATTGTTTTTAAATAGCTTTTTTTTTCTCTCACAGGTACATTTTGGGAATCAAGCTAATTATGCAAGGTAGAGTGTTTCACAAAAATTACCGCTGTTGCAAAATCAGTCATGATTTGTTTGTGTTTAAATGGGCAGATTTGGCATGTAATGCGAGTGGACACGATGGGTTACATACAAAACCTGGAATGAGACTGAGATTCATGAAAAACCCATGTGTCTGGATTAGAAAAACCACTAGGATCATCACATTTAACATAGTGTCTTTATTTATAGCGATATATAAGACCATTTACAGCCATGTTTTCAGATCAAATACACTGACACCTAGGTAGCTTTTCCTGTCCCAATTTGGGTCCTAATTTTGGCCCTAATGTTTGATTAAAAATTCATTAATTTTGGGATGGGTCAGAGCAAGAGTATAATTTTTTTTTTTCATTTATGAGATCATCATTGGGTACATCCTGGGGGGAAATATATCTTAATTTTTCTTTAATTATTGGTTCTAAAAAGCTGGAAAAGTGCCAGATACCAAAATGAACCCAGTTTCATAGAAAGATCCATTTAGTTTTGATAAGATTGAAGATTAATTGTCAGAAGGTTGATGATGGTTGATATGTTCCACTGGGCTCTGGGAAATTTTCCATTGTTTTCTGAGGGTTTATTAGTGGAACACTGTATACTGTATTTACTTTTATAGTCATTGGAATAATCATTCATGTTGCTTTCTTATTGAAATTAAAACAATCAGGGGTTAAAGATGACTTAAGAAATTGGACATTTCTACAAAATGTTAATATCAGGCTTCTCAACTGGAATGACTGACTTTAAGTAAGTAAATAAATATATAATCTAGGTTATTTATAGATAGTTATTAGTAGATTAGTTCAGTTTATTTATTTATTGATTAGATTTTTGATTGATTCCTGTCCAAATGTCTTGATCTTGGCACAGTATTTGGCTATGGCTGTAACACTGCATGCTTATGAGTACACACTAGACTTGCCCATAAACGATGAAAATAACCAGGTAAATAACAGGCTGAAAATGTAGTATTCTCAAAAGTGATTTGCACATTGACACGTGAGGATCCACGGGTTTTAGATGTGGTAGTTTTTGTGCTGTGTATTCGTGCATGCTGTACCACATTTGTCCAGCAGTCACCGCCAAAGTGTTCTGGCCATAACAACGTGATTCTAAGGCTATTGTATTCCAAAATTACTAATATCGCCCAAAATCTTGGTCCTATCAACTTGCCATTTTCACTACAGTCTTTCTTGACCAATACCAAACTGCAGCAGTCAGCTCTTAGCTCTTTCTGGGTTTTGTGTGATTCCCGAGACACACATACACATTCATGTACACTTGCACAAAGGCCACTTGCCTTTTATAATATAGATAAGAAATGATGTTTAATAAATTATGACAGTCATTACAAATGTGATGTCTGAGTGTGTTAGTAGAAGTTATAAGTGTCACTTGACCTGGGACTTGGCTGCTGGTAGAAGTCTATATACTGTGTTATAAAATGTAGAGACTGATGATGATTGTTGAATATTGCCACTCACAAAACATGCTTATTCAGCTGATTTGAGATCAGTTATGTGAATAAATGTCACTAATAATATGAAGCAGGAGTGGCTTTAAGTCACTGTCATTTATTCAAGAGCAATAAAGCTGTGAGACCTCTGGTGTATATCCTCTTTTTTCCCCTGACATTAACTCTTAGAGCTGCAAGTAATGAGTATTTTTTGCAGATTAATACGTCATTATATTATTTTTGAATTAACGACCTTTTTCCCAAAGCCCAAGATGACTCTCTCAAATGTCTTGCTTTGCTGGACCGATTTCATTTAAGGATCAAAACCAAACCAAAAAAACAAAGGATAACATCCATCCATCCATCCATCCATCCATCCATCACCAATCAATCATTCAATCAATCAATTAGACTTTATTTGTATAGTGCCTTTCAAACATAATACATGAATTACAAAGTGCTTTACACCAAGCTCCCCACTGTCCTGCAGTGGCAAATAAAAGTAAAGTAAAAGCAACAGAGTAAAACACTGTTAAAAAGTAACTTTAACTTAAAGCTAAACTAAAAAGATAGGTTTTAAGTTTACTTTTAAAACTTGCAGTGGACCTCAGGTCCTCAGGTAGACTGTTCCACAGTTGGGGGCCATAAAAGCTGAATGAGGCCTCACCACTAGTCAGTAGATGGAAATGACTCAAGACATTCATCAAATAATACAAACACCATTCTTGATCTAAAATACAACAGGAAGAAAGCAGCAAAAACAACCAACACAATCAAATCCTTGATGGCTACAAAAAAAAAATCCTCTTCATAACTAAGTTCACAATAAGACGTATTCAGTACAAAGTTGTTTGTTCCACATCCTAGCTGTATTCAGTCACTATCAGAGAAGAGGTGTAATAAGAGAATTTGGTTGTTGATTAATTTAACAGTCGACAGCTACTTGATTATTGGAGTTCTGCTGGCTATACTTGATGTTTGTTATAACATAAAGTCAAAAACCTACTGAAAACACCATAATGTGAGTGAAGGGCATGCTGCATTAATTTGTGTGCTGATGCAATGAGAGGTTTTGCTCTCAGGATCCAGTTTTACCTGGCTCAGATGGCCATTTAACAAACATCAGAATAGAGGTTTGTGTTGTTTTAACAAGAACACACGGTGCTTAAATCCCTTTCCACACCCTCAGCCCACCTCCCTCCTAACAGCCAATCACATTTCTAGATGCAGGGTGTTGTTTACCAGTCTCACGCTACCATGACCAAGTAAAGGCCCTCCCTAGACCCCTGGGATATGGACACTGGGACAGGGGACCAAGTGTTTCTCAACATCTAGAGAAAATAAACAACAGCCAAGCCCTGACGCCAAAGGGAAACGGACACGATTTCTTCCTGATGGCAAGTAAAGCAAAGGAATTCCCTCTGTTGTGAGCCAGTCAGAGCATTGTGTTTCAGCTCTGTAATAGCAGTAATCAGATGATCATATTCCCAGAGTGGGAGTAGACAGATTATATGTCATGTCTGTCCTGCTGTCCACCTCTTCCCTGCAGAAAACCCCCTCCCATCATGCAAAGGGCTTTATAGCGGCAGTGTAGGTTGAGCAATAAACAACCCACAGTGGGTGAAACAGCATATGTGGAGCCACTTCATTCTTTTGTGGCTGGCATATCTCATGTACGCCAACATATCTGTGGTGTCTGAGAAGTTGGAACATAAACAAGAACATTTATAGCAGCCTTTGTGGTCGTTTTTCTGCTTTGCCATCCTTCTGTTAAAAACAAACCTCCTCCTGTTGAGCCAGATACAGAAAGGCATTTTGACTCCATTCATCGCCGAGCATCAGATGATGATGTCAGCATTGGCGTGGTACAAGTAGAGCCCTGTAGAATATATCAATGGTTAGCATTTAGCTGTAATGAGCAGTCATTGAGGTGTAGCGGGAAGCACAAATAATAGGCGTTCAGCTGATACCCTGTTATCAACTCCTCCGTCACTTCTCAGCTGCTCATCAGAGACACGCAGCTGTCATTTGGAAACCACACAGATAGAGATGATGATGGAGGAGCGGCAGGTGTGCCTACATGCTTATTTCATTTTTAATCAGCAACATTTCATACATTCAACCCTGTTGGGACCAAAGGAACAAACAGGGTGGAGTAAATTTTGTTGAAGGGTTTTAATCGGGACACAAGTATCAGCCAATATGATGCAGAATAGCTTTTCCTACTCTCAAATGTTGATCTATTTCATGTTTTTCTATGAACTTAACCATTAAATGATTGTTGTTTATTGTCAGAGGTGGGACATAACTAAGTTAAAGTATTTTGTAGCTGTATTTAAGGAAAGTTATTAGGTATCTGTGCAAGTTTTTGCTTTTTCTCACTACGCTTTAACACAAATATTTGCATTTTATGCGTCTTACATTATCAAAACAGTCTCCTTACTTTAATTTAATGCATTTGAGGGAATTTAATGTTTAGTTTTTGCCCTCAGCTACACTGGCCACAGTCCATCCATCTGTCTGTCCAAAAAATTTGGCCTTCACTGATAAGTCAGGCCACTGGGTGGCAGTAGTGCACCTGATGAGTCAGGCCAAGGGTTTTTCACATTATGTTTTATTTTGTGTCAGCTGTAAGATAGATTTGAACCTAAATGGAAGGGGCAGTTGTTACACATAGAAGAGATGAGCCCTACTGCAGGGGCCACATACAGATCAATTTGATCTCAAGTGGGCCGGACCAACAAAATAATAGCATGATTACCTATAGATAATGACAACTCCAAACTTTCTAAATGTTTTGCTGCAAAAAAAGGTTTAATTAAATTCTGAAAATGTTTACATGCACAAACTATCATTTCAAAAAAATGTGAATAACCTGAAAAACGTTGAATTTCTTAAGAAAAAAAAGTGTAATTTTAACAATACTATGCTTCAACTTATCATTTACACATGTTCATCAAAACTTAAAGATCACAGTGGATCTACAAATACAAAAACATTTAGTAACAGGTATAATATTTGTAAAATTTTTGAGTTTGGACCTAAAACAAGTTTTTGACTGTTAAGATTTTCAGTGTAATTTTGGCCTTTGCAGATTCATCTCGTGGGCTGGACTGGAATATTTGGTGGGCCTGCTTTGGCCCACAGGCTGTATGTTTCACATCCCTGCCTTAGTGAATCTTTCAGTCTATCATCCATGACAAATGAAGAATATTATGTTGAACAGTATGTATGAACAGGAGACCGGACCATGAAAAAGTGCTGTAATATTTTTAACATTTAAACATTGACAGCAGTAACTACCAATCACTGGTCAGATTCTGTCAGATGTGACCATGGCTTTTCCAAATCAGCATGAATATGAATCAATATTTTGTGATATGGACCTAGAGGAGAGTATTGCAGATGTCAGAGGTGTATTCTCAGACTGATGTTTTCCCACTTAATTTCAGCTCCTGCAGCTTTTGAGTTCACTTTCACATTATATTTGCATAATATATCAGTTCACTTTGCACACAACAGCTGGTGGAGACATCCTTCCTACTTTCACACTTTAAGTACATTTCAGAGCCTGAACCTTTTACATTATACTTTTTCACTTTTACTCTAATAAAGAAGTTAAATAACTTTTGACTGTACCTCTACTTGAGTTAAGAATGTGTGCACTTTTGCCACCTCTGTTTAGTGTGCATTTTATTGAATTCTTTCAACAGTTTCTTTTACACGTTATGTTTTGCTCTTTTTCATATTTTTGCTTTGTCTTATGATTTTACCTGATTGAATGTGTGTGTATCTGGAATGACAGTATAAATAGTCTTTTTTCCCTCCTCCCATGCACATATCTATCAATGTTCTTTTCTTTAACTCTATAATATAATAAGGACTTCCATTATGACAAATTGGAATGGAATGGATAGTTGTACTAGCAATGTTCTGAAGACGGCAATGAAAATTGAGAGCACATGTTCAGATAGGATCAATATGTTCACTGATTATTTAATAATTTACAATTTGATATCGACAGCCTTTAAAAAAGGAAACATTTGACATGCCCATACTAAAGCTTTTTGTCAAGGTATATGAAGCTGATTCTGGTCTGAAATTAATCTCTAGGTTATATAAAGACGTTCAGGAGGTTAGAAATTAAAATACAGACTATATTAAGTATAATTGGGAAATAGTGAAAGTACAGTGATGTCAGGTGAGGTATGGTTGAAGTAATGTGCTTTTCAGTGGAGGATCGCCAGCTCAAATTCTTGGAGGTGCTTCGGCTGGTAGAGTCTTTGTAGGTGCTTTATTACTCCAACACAAAGTGAACATTATTCAGGGTCTTCCAGCTGTTGGAGAAGCTGTGGAACTCAGGCAGTAGAACATTCCTACCTATTCTGGTTATGCCCTCAGATTACAAACTTTTGGAATGTAATTCATTTAAAGATTAGGAAAATCTTAAGGGTGCAGACAATTTTCCACTGGGATGAATTGCTTTTTGGTTAAATTTACTCATTGGACACAAATAAGGACACTAAATGTTTGTTTGGAATGTTGAGTGAAGCTGTTTGGAAAGCTATAACAAAAAAAGGGTTAAATGTAAATGCCCCAACCTTGGAAGACTGGCATCAAATTGTTTATACAGGTTTTGTGATGGAGCGAATCACATTTTACAACAGACTCCAAAATGATAGATTTGATAAAATATGGGTGAAGTGGAGGACATATACAGTCGTGGAAAAAATTATTAGACCATCAAAAGTTGTCAAAAACAATGGTTATGTAATCAAGTGCTAACTCCTGTGTGTATCATGTGATTAAAACAGGCAGAAAAGAAAACATGGAATACCCAAAAGCACTGTTTTTTGTCAGTACAATGACATGGATATTGATGTAAGAAATTAAGTGATTTTGGTTATTATCAAGAAAACCCTGGAAAATGGATAGATATCAGCTCTGAAATTAAACTATTATGAGCTATTTTTGCTATCATTATATTTGTCCAAAAAATATACCTTTAGTTGTACCAGGCATTAAAATGAACAAGAAATTGAAGAAAACAAGGGGTGGTCTAATAATTTTTT
>JAPQRP010000015.1:17375733-17404692 GCA_037367295.1 Apogon hyalosoma | reverse complement strand
TATAGACTAAATGTCGTCTAAAATTAACATTTATTTGAGACATGGTATAGCAAACTATTACATGATAAAAAACAAATTAATTTGAGCAAAAAAAAAAAAAGAAGTCTCCATTTTGAATGTCTGGGGTCACCAGAAATTTGTGATAAAATGGGGTCACGAGCCGAAAAAGGTTGGGAACCACTGGTTTAGCCCATGACGTGTCTGTGATGAGAGTTCTGTATGTATGATTTATTTTAAATATTCATGAAAATTCAACCATTCACTCAGTAGGAAAAATATCAAAACATGCTGAGAGAATAGATCTTGTGCTTTCCATAGACATCTGAACATGCTCAGTGTACCCCCCACCACCTGTGGAATTGGGGGTAAAACACAGAGCAGTGAATGAGACCAACTCACAATAAAAATAGATGATTTTGGGTTTTTTTTTTCCTTTTACAGCATTTTCCTTGTTTTTTGCTTTTATTGTTTGCAATGTTGTCATAATTTTCCTTTTTTACTGTGTTTTACTGAACTTTCACCGTGTAACTGCTTGTTGTAGTTCAACCAGGTGCCAAAAAACAGCTGAACTTAGAAAAAAAAACTCAAAACAAAACCTACCGGGTCAAAATTCAAATACTTGTTGTTCAGTGTGTTCCAGTTCATAGTTCATGTTCAACATCCTAAATCTCTTATTGATGTACATTCTGAGTGCCTTATTAAGTTAAAACCTGTAAAACTTCAGTTCCTCTCTTTGTCTTTTCTGTTGTAAACAAATGAAGAAAGGGAACACAAGCACATACTCACAGCAGCTTTTATAACACATTCCAAGCAGCCCATTTCATTGAAAAAATGTCCCAGGGGTTAAAGGGTTAATAAATTTGAGTTGAGAGTAGGTACTTTTTTTAAAGTCACAAATTATTGTAACTAAATTGTTTATCGTTAAACTTTCAGCGGACACCTCCAAAGACCTTGCCAGTGAGCTTGTTCACTATGCCTTCATTAATGAGGTTGGTATAAAACCTTTTTGTCTTTTCTGAGGTTTTATTATCTAAATTTTTCATTATTTATTACACTAGTTGTAGGTGCAGATGTTTTAGGCATGTTTCTTGTCTTGTGTGTTATACAACTCATACTGTCCAAACATTTTCTTTATTTTTCTTTGTGTGCTTCATAGGAGGACAGTGAGAAAGTCGCTGGGTTCCTGGAGGATGCCATCAGTCGACACCGGGTCCGAGCGCTCGTCTCCGGGGCCACACAGTGAGGATGGGTCACGACTGGCCCAGACAAAGGGGCCTGGGGCCTTGACCACACGGATTGAGAACGGGATAGGGCAGCGGGCGGGGTCACACAGCCGGGAGCAGAGGGACAGATGAGGGAGCCGACCCAGCTGGGGGTATAAGGAGACATCTACAGAAGGATGCTGGGCCTTGACAGTCAGTAAATCATCCCACAGAAGCAGGAGGATACGCCAGCAGTGAGAAAGAAACCGAAGGCAACTCTGGGTGGACAACCAGAGGCACCGTGGCTGTGTTTAACAATCCCACAAAGCAGTGGAAGATTGACAAACTCCCTGCCTAAAAGGGCTACCATGCCTTAAGATATTTTGACAGCTTATGTTTTCCATAATGCCACTACTCAGAATGGGTTTGTTTTACTTACAAATGCAGCAGCTATGGCTCCAGAAGGATATTTTACTGCTTACAAGACTCATTTGCACTCCAGTGTCTACTCTGATTTTTTTATTCACCTTTAAATGTAAACAAAGGTATAATAATTTACTAAGACCTCTTTCTTCAACAAGCCAGAACCTTCAGTTTAATTATAGTTTTAGGAATTTAAGATTCCGTCCTACATGCACTGTTAATAGTCATTCAGTTGACGTATTTATTTTTATTTAACTGTGAACCACAGAAGCATCGCACAAGCCCGCTTTTTACTTAGTGACCTGCAAAGTTAACCCACCACTCCGCACTACTGGGTCAGATGTTACGTCTCCCAGACCTAAACATGCCACGCCTAAATGCAATTGATGAGCAATGAGATGATGCCTCTCTTTTAGCCTGTAGTGCTCTTAAGGGGTTTTTCCCTGTGAAAGTGTAATGAATGCCAAAGACTTGCAAAGTGCCTGATATGGCAGTGTACTTTGGACAAATGGCATCATACCCAACAAAGCAATTTGGAATAAAACTTGCTCAGGCTGACCTTTACAATAGTCAGTCCAGATGAAGTGATATGGATTATGATTTTTACTGTTCCCGTCTTTTATTATGTGTCGATAAAGCAAGCCTCAGCGAATACGAAAATGCACTTAAGCCTGTAACACCCGGAAATGGCAGCTCCATTAAGAGCTACAGCCGTCATGTATTGGACTAATGGATTGAGTGGTAATGTTTTGTCCTGCAGTCAATATCAGTTTGAGAACAGTTGCAGCTCATGTACACATCTATTATAATACATAAATACAAGCTTGCATCGTTATAACTAAGTCCTATAAAAATTGGGTGAAGGGTGTTGGTGACGTGATCTTAAGACTTGATAGTCACATTTGCCATATGGTTATTGCATATTTCTGCTATAGTTCTTTTCTCCATTTTCCTGAACCAACTAAAATTTTTCCTTCTTTCACTGAATTTGTTTTGTAAAGGTTCAAGTTTTTAAAGGCAAAACCCACCCAAATCTTTCAAATTCCTTACTTTTTTACATATTTTGTTATGTCTGTAATAAATAAAGGATGCGACTATTGTTAAACATCCAAAGTTTGCATGATGGCTGCAGAAACCAACCTCTAAAAAAGATTTGAATATTTTTGCTCTGACCATTGTACTACACTTTTCTTCTACATAATATTACAGTAAACTTTGGAATTGATTGTATTGCAGCCCACGCAAATATAAAAATGGAATACATCCCCTCGGCTCTGGCAGATTTTTATGTCAAGAAACTAATCTCAGCAATAGGACAGACTACCATTTGGATGGTTTTTTCCTCAACAAAACTGGACAATAAAAAAAAAAATTGTGAATTGTCTGAGTATTCCTCAGCAGTATATTCTTGTTTGTCAGTATCACTTCACTATGCTTCATTTGTTTTTAGCTCTGTAGGGTCACAGTTTCATAACAGTTACACTGCTGTACAGTCCATTGCTTACAGTAATTACTTACTATACTATGTGTCAAGCCTTCTTATCAGTGTGTCTCTGAAGACAGGAGCCCTGAGTTCTCCCAGACATACGCCTATGCTAGGCTGTGATGTACATATTTGTTTGTGGCTATTAAGGGATTTACTTTAAGCAAAAATTAATACAAAGCAGTGCCACTATTGCTCTCATTTGATCTAGCAAGCTGCATGTCTTAATAGCCTGCAACCATTCAGATATTTGCATTTTGCCTTCGTCAGCCACAGTTCAGTTCCAAGGAGACCTGACCAAGAAAATGAATGTTTAGACTGTGCAAACATGAATAAAATGTCCATATCTGTCTTATTTTATGTCAGATGACTTTTTCTGTGAATTTGTTGAACGAATCTTGCCTTTGGGTGTGTTCTACTTAAACCTTTGTTAAATATTGTAGTTACTGCAATTAATTACATGACAATAAACAGTGTGTGACATGACCGTTGTGTTGATTTTTATGATTCACGTATTCAGTTGGCTCACATTGGATTAAGCTAATTTGAGACCTAACACAGAATTTAACATCATAACAGAGTAGAATTGGAGCCTGTAAGTTCCTCACTCATGTCCTTCAAGTTACATTGCATTTACAATGTCAAAGCTATGTGTGTTTCCAAAGTAAACTGTAAAACTGTCAACATAAAAACACATCTTGAATGTATCTGAATCAGAATGAACATGCATTACAGTTTGCAAAGAAGAAATAACTGACTCAGAGTTGCTGTAAAATGTAGGTGAATTACAAACATGCAGGAAAATGTTAAAAAAATATATATACATGACATTTTGTAGAAATTTTTCAAATCTTTTTAAAATGGGTATTTTGATAGTGCCAACATGAACACATATTTTGTTAAAAGCTTTAACTAGTAATGTTAGTTTGTGAATACAATCTATTATTTTTGTGTAGTTGTTTAGTGCAAGCTTAGATGGATTTTATTATAGAAAACACGGTAGATAAAAACACAAGCATTGCCCATTAAAGTCTTAAGGGAGGTGATCAGTTCTGAATAAATTCACAGTTCCTGAAAGATCTCAAATTTGTGTAACACAAAGTTCACTGAAGCCAGGCTCAATCTGTGGAATTTTCCTTTATAAATTAACCCCGCCCCTCCTCCCCATCCTCGCGATGATTTTTTTTTTCATCCAAACAACGCGATACCTTTCATTGAAAACACGAAAATCTCGCGGTATCTGAGCTGTGTGGGCCTCTCGAAGAAGGTGTGCTTCATGGCGGTTACGGAGACTGCGGTAAATAAAATCCTCGATAAATACAGATAATAACTTGTTTTTCAGCTTCACTAGTCTTTGAATAAGTAAAACGGAATATCTAGACACATATAATTGCACTTAATATTCAATATATTGGTAATAAAATTCAAAGGGGAAATAGAGCTTGCTTTACGCGCCATACTAATGAATGCTTGCCATTAGCTAACAGTTAGCTTGTTACTAGCAACAAAGATATCGTTAACATAAATCAGGCCGATTTTATAATGCTAGTGTAAGAATTGTGCAATTAAGTTATTGGACTGTAATAAACATGTCAGTGCTAATGATCTGTACCCATTCTATCCGTCGGCAAAGGTTTAGCCGTAGCCCGATATTGCTACTTGTGTCTTGCTACTCGTTGCTAGCTAATGTTATTGAGGAGCAACACCGTTATTAGCATTCATGAGCATCACGCTAAAAGTAGCCTAATCTACAAACGATGGGCAGGCTGTGTGTAGATCTCAGTGTTAAATAACGTCACTGCTAGCTGCCTGTGTTTTTATTGTTAGTCTGAAGGCATTTTCTTTCCCCTAGAATTTGTTGAATTGTTAAAGCTTCCCCATCAGTCCTCTTCCCCTTGGGGGCTTTCCTGCCTCAGTCTGGTGGACCCAGCGATTAGCGGGTTGAGTAGGTAAGAAGTTCGTCCGGACCCACCTGGTTTAAATCCGGGTGTATGTGCTGTATATGATGGCATATTTAATAACCTGAGCTTTTGGAGGTTGCAGAAATTATAATGAAGATTTATATTGCAGGGAAATGTGGTTGTGGACTTTCAGGCAGGTGTTTTAACAGAATTCGTCTTCGGATTTTTGTATAATTCGTTCTGAATTGCAGGGAGGTGAAGCTCTGACGATGGAGAATGGACAGAGCACAGGCTCCAAGCTCGGCCTGCCGCCTCTCACCCCTGAGCAGCAGGAGGCACTTCAGAGGGTAAGAAACTAGTGGTATAAAACAAGTACAAACAAAACAAGTGTTAACATCAACAAAGAATATGAAATAAAAATCAGTGTTAGTAAAAGGATCTATGTAACAGCAATATTTTAAGTAATCTAATTCTTGATTTAAAGATGGACAGAAACTACTACGGAGTACTACTGTGATAGCAGGACTTTTTAATGAAAAGGAAGGTCATCACAAATAGTGCTTCCTTTCCCAGTTGGAATCGGGTGAAATCTGATATCTTGCTTTTATATTTAAGTTAACAATAGGTTACTGTGGTGCTTTAGAATAAGCAGACAAAGCATAGTATAAATAGTGTATATTGCGAGTCCTCCAAATGTCAATGCTTGACTACATAGAAGTGTTATCAGTAAGTTTTGTTTTTTTTTCTTTCAGGCAAAGAAGTATGCCATGGAACAGAGCATTAAGAGTGTCTTGGTGAAGCAGACCATTGCCCATCAGCAACAACAGCTCACCAATCTGCAGGTGAGATGTATTACTTTTTTCAATCTGCCAAACAACAGTTTTGTAAATCACCTGTGGCCTTTGAGTGATTCTAGACAGTTTACCGTAGCTTTTTCATACATGAGTAATTCAGTTATCTCTTCAGTCAAACATCGGACTTATATATGCTGTCTTGGAAGTCGTGCTATTTTTTCCTCCCATGCTGTGACCAAGACCACATCAATAGACCGTGTGCCCTTGCTTTTGCTTTTGCTTTTTTCAGATGGAGATGATCGTCGGTGAATGCATTGGTTATATTGTTAATGATTTGCACTTTTAAAGGGGACTTACTTATGTTTATTGCTGTGTGGTGATTTGTTATTTAGATAGGGGAGGCAACTCCCCAAACTGTATGTTGTTTAGACGGAGGTTCTGAATACAGTGTTAGCTTAACTGCTTCTGTCTATCTAGCAAAGCAATGACCTTTTTAAAAAATCAAAGCTAAGGGATATCTAACCTACTTTTCAGCACTTTTTTCATCTTTACTGTCTTTCAGATGGCAGCAGTGACAATGGGCTTTGGAGATCCTCTCTCACCTTTACAATCGGTCAATAGATTATTAAACTTTTTTCTGTGCGCATTCCCAATGAATAAAAAGGGACTGTTACCCTTCTTTTACTGATTGCTTTCGCAACAATCCCTGCCCTTTTGTCTAGAATGCATATTTTGTAAGAAAACATGGCTTTATACGGCTTGTTTACTCGTAACCGTGCCCGTAACGCTTTGTGAGCTGAATTAGTGTTAAATTATTAAGCACTTCTTACGTACCGCCTTGAGTTGCAGAGGGATAATTAGCCTTAGTATTTTTTTTTTTTTTAACCAAAAAGATAGCTAAAGCTTATTGGCTGTTAGGGAACTTTTAGTATGTTAATCAATGCAAGAAAAGTCACGTCTCTTTGGAAATATGCATTTGCTGGATTTCAAAATACAATGCTCTTGGCATGGGATGAAAGAGGGATAGCAATCCCAGTAATGGACCAAAATGAGAGAACTGCTGGAACAGGGATCTTTTTGGCCATCTCAGTCAAGTTTTTTTTCCTCTGAATGAAATAATTCTCTTCCCATTATGTCATGAATTAGACATTTGTTATTTCTTGTTGGTGACTGAATGAAACAGAGGCAGGCTGAATCAAAAACATCAGAAAAAACACAGCACAACCCTTAGATTTCAGAAGAAAGTTTGAATTGTTTTCATCAAGACTTTATATGGATTTCGTTTGAACTCCACGATTACTTTTGTTACCTTACTTGCACCCGTGGACTACAGGTCAGTTACTGAAGCCAAATATTTGTAAGGGCTGTGCATGTCAATCACTTCAGTGTGTTTTCCTCCATATGTCTGTTCACTAGTAACAGAAAAGAGGCCATATGGTAAATTCAAGTGGTGACATCAGTATTTTACAACTCTTCCACGTTACTATTTATTTCACAAAGTTGTGTCCATTGATTAATGTATCCCATTATTGCTCTATTATGTCCAGCTCCATAACTTGGCATTGGCCTCTATTTTTGGGGAAAGAAAGCGCAGTAGAAAATACATATTTTTATTATAACTTTGTGTGAGTGTGTATGTGTGTATTTGTTTTCCTTTCTTTTACTCTCTAATGCTTATTGTGTGTTGTTTTCCCTGGTTGGCAGGTGGCAGCTCAGCGGCAACGTGCTCTAGCCATCATGTGTCGGGTGTATGTGGGTTCCATATACTATGAGCTTGGTGAGGATACCATCAGACAGGCTTTTGCCCCCTTTGGCCCCATCAAGAGCATTGACATGTCCTGGGATTCTGTTACGATGAAACACAAGGTCAGTGCAATAAATGATTTTTTACGATGTTTACCTTGGTAAACATTTGTTATTCAGACTCAATACATTTGCTAAAAACTCTAATATTCTCTATTATTTTACATATTATGTATCTTTTTACTTTGCTGTGCAGGGGTTTGCATTTGTGGAGTATGATGTGCCAGAGGCTGCTCAGCTGGCTCTGGAGCAGATGAACTCAGTCATGTTGGGGGGGCGAAACATTAAGGTGAGTTATCTGTAGATGTGAGCATTTCTCGAGGTCTTGCCAATACTTGGGCCAAGGAAAACGATTTCTTTTTTAACCTTTTTTTTTTTTTTTTGTGTATTATTTGGTGAGATGGGCATTTGGATCCTTGGCTGTTGAGATATTGAGTTAATATTTGAATTAGCTTCTAAAAATGATTTTGAAATTTTTCATTTGTCTTTTTTGTTGATAAGTATGTAAAGACACTAATTTTCTTTCTCTCTTTGCTTGTCTGTGTCTGTTATTTTCAGGTGCGTGTATTGTGTGTGTATTGTCTGGTGTCTGTCTGCTATGTGTTATGCTTCGTTGATGTTACCAAGGCTGTTTTAGTGACAAGTTCCAGTACGATGCCCAGCGGTGTCATGCGCTGCTCTGTGTCCATGGTGTACTGATGATGGGCTGCGCCTGGTTGGTGTTGCTTGGCCGCCCCATCTGTAGCACAGATCCAAGTCCCAACGAGATCGTCAGACATAGGGAGCTATTTAAAGGGACCCGCATTTTTGCAGAACTGTAGATGATTTCAGTGTCTAGCTGTAGTCCTGTGTAAGTAATTCATTTATCAGACAGGGGTAGTTGTTTACCTGCTTGACTAGTTTTGGCTACTTCCTCTAGCCTTCATCTAGTCAAGTAGGTAAACAACTGCCCCTGTCTGATAAATGAATTCCTTACACAGCTGTACTTGGAAGACAGTATGAACCTTTACTAGACTGTAGCTGTAGTCTGATGTTTACTGCGTTCTTCGGTGTTGCCACCAGCTCAGCCAGTCACACTGTGCACTGAGATAAAGCTGTACTCCTTTATTTGATAGTGTTATGGGTATTGGGTAACTAGTTTATAAGTATATGGGTAACTAGTTTGTACTTTTAATGTAAATAAACTAATAATTGATAAAAGAAACATTTCCAGGAAAATATTGGTCTAATATTGCTTCATCACTACAAGTATCCTAATGAGACCCTAATTAAATGGCAGTCATATTAGTATTTGGTTGTTTTTGTAAGGGTTTTTCAGACAGGTTAATGAAGTTAAAGCTTTGTGTATTCAGTTATTTACTCATAATTCTGCACCTTTAATTTATAGTACTAGTTTATGTTCTGCCTGGTAGCCAGATTAAGAATGACAGGCTGTAAATGTGTATGTACTTTTTTGGTAAACCCACTTACAGATCTTTAAGGGTATTTGCAATGGAGCTGAATAATCAGGTGATATAAGACATTTAAAAAGCATTGTATCATGATAGCTGAAGGAAGCTAGCTTGGAATGAATATGGTGGCTGTTTCAAAAGTTATTGTTGCAGGGATTTAGGGTTCTGCGTCCTCAGTTGATTATATGAATCCCCTTCTCAGTAGCCCTGCTCGTATGATCTGTGCTGTAGGTTGGGCGGCCAAGTAACATCGGTCAGGCGCAACCCATCATTGACCAACTGGCAGAGGAGGCACGCGCCTTTAACCGGATCTATGTGGCATCTGTCCACCCTGACCTCTCTGACGATGACATCAAGAGCGTGTTTGAGGCCTTTGGAAGGATCAAGTCTTGCACGTTAGCCAGGGATCCCACCACAGGGCGACACAGAGGCTTTGGCTTCATTGGTGAGCTGGTGGCCCCGCAGTCGCTTGTGCCCTTTTGTTGCTATTGCTCTGCTATTAACTACAACTGTATTTACTTACAGAGTATGAAAAGCCACAGTCAGCCCTGGATGCTGTATCTTCTATGAACCTCTTTGACCTGGGGGGTCAGTACCTACGAGTAGGCAAAGCAGTGACCCCACCCATGCCATTACTGACCCCCACGACCCCCGGTGGTCTGCCACCAGCAGCGGCTGTGGCTGCAGCGGCAGCCACAGCCAAGATAACGGCCCAGGCAAGTATGAATCCCTTCCAAAGGGATTTAATGGCCTTCCAGGTAAATATAACCCAGATCTAGCTAGAATTGACACGAGTACAGATGAATATGAATGTAGCATTTTTATTGAGGTGACTGGGAGAAGACCAGTTTTGTAACACTGCATGGAAACGGCAGCCACACAGACTCTGTTTCCATTGACTGGGCTTAATGTTATTTAGCCAGCCTAATGTGTTGAAAAAAACAGACTCTCTGAATGAACGATCTGGTTTTCTTTCTATGCACATTATATAGACATGTAAGTAACAAAGCTCCTCCCATTCACTGCTTGGGCGTGTAAGCTAAGAGGTATGTCTCTTAGTAAGCACAAACACAGTGAAACCTGTTTTGTCAGTGTCAAAATAATTAAGTAAACAGTGTTATTCTTCAGAGTATGTTTCAGTGTTGACTGCAGAAGTAATTTACAATGTAGTATTCACTAAAATGCCATTGTATGGCTTTTTTAAAATAGGTAAACAGTTTGTGAATTTGTATTGAAATGTATGACTGTTTGATTGTTGACTGTGCTGCCTTGTGCTGTGTTCTGTGTGTTTCCCTTACCTAATGTCTTCGGCCCCCCTCTCTTAAGGAGGCTGTAGCTGGCGCATCAGTTCTGGGGGCGTTAGCTGCGCCCCAGCTTCTGGGTCAGCAAATGGGAATACCTCAGGCTGTAATGGCTGCCCAGGCACCGGGGGTCATCACAGGTGTGTACAAAGACACAACTGACTGGACCCTATTGTGGGTTCCATTTCATAAATACCATTTAATGCAACTAAACCCTGAGGCAGAATCTAAGTTACTGTAATTATTTACACTTCTCAGCAAGACTTAAAGCAGAAACTGGCACAATTAAGAGCATTGCAAAACAAAGGTTGTGTACATGATTATCCTGTCAAATTGTAAGACACAAATGATTTTGAGTATAAATGAATGTATATAAATGACCTCTGCATGTGCTAGTAATTTCATAGGTCACACACAGACCTTCCCTGCATATTTTCAACTTGAATTAATAGTAAATATTGAAACATTATCAGCTTCAAACTAGATGACTGGATTACATTGCTGTAGTCAAATATTTGCCCAAAAACAGGATCAGTATTTAAATTCATTTGATCTGCAGTTAACTACAAGGCAACATGCATTCTCAACTACTTAACTGCCTCTGTGGTTTGAAGGCATGCGTCTGTGTTAAGGCCCTGACTTATGTTTTCCTCAATAAGGGGTGACTCCAGTGCGTCCTCCCATACCAGTGCTTCCCCAGGTTGGCCTTGTGAATCCTGTACTCGCATCACCACCTGTCCTGTCTAACCAAGCCGGAGCTGCCAACCAACAAGAAAAGAAAGAGGAAAAAGAGGAGATGCTCCAAGACGGAACAGGACAGGAGATGTTAAGTGACCAAGAGCACATGAGCATCTCTGGCAGCAGTGCTAGGCATATGGTCATGCAGAAACTGCTAAGGAAGTCTGAGGTAAGAGCTCTGTAGATTTGGTGTTACATGGTTCTTTTTTTTCCTGTTTCTACTTACTAAATACTCAACATTCTCATCCTCAGTCTACGGTGATGGTACTTCGAAATATGGTCGGACCAGAAGATATTGATGACGATCTAGAAGGCGAGGTGACAGAGGAGTGCGGTAAATTCGGCTCCGTCAACAGAGTTATCATATACCAGGAAAAGCAAGGAGAAGAAGAGGATGCAGATATTATTGTCAAAATCTTTGTAGAGTTCTCCATGGCCTCAGAGATGAACAAAGCCATCCAGGCCCTCAACGACCGTTGGTTTGGAGGTCGTAAAGTTGTCGCAGAAGTGTATGACCAAGACCGTTTCAACAGCAGTGACCTCTCTGCATAAAGTATCTGAAATGGTTCACCAGCACCCATCCCATACCTGTCAACCTAACTCATTTCAGCTACACTCACTGCAGCTAGAGAAGTGGGCCTCTGAAACTTGTAATTATGTTTTTATTTTCTTTTTTTAAATTGCTGTTGATATTAATGTTACGCACCCTATTTGGGGTTCATTAAATATTTCAGTGTCAGATTTTGCTTTGTGATCTGTGAAGACTCCTTTTTGGTGCAAGTTTCAAATTTTGTAATCCTGTTAAACACTTTAGGTTTCCTGCTTTAAGCTCCTGTTTTTCTTTTCTTTCATGAAACTGCGGGGACATGTAAACACTTTTTTCTTTATACTATTAAAGGCTATTCTTTGTCCACAGAATGTGTGATGGATTTTTTTTTTTACAAATGATGGAATGAAAAAAATTATTTGTAAAGATTAATTTGTAAACATATTTCTGTATTGTTTTCAAAACCTTCTCCTTCCTGGACAGTATGGTAGTTGACAGAGAACTTTATATGACTTGGAGAAGAGATTTTTTTTTGGCTTTTGTTTGTAGGAAAAACAAGCAACTGTATTTTGTATTTATATCGTTGCTCTGGGACTCCTAACAGTTCTTTTGTTTCTGCACAGAGTGTATATTTATCATTTAACTCTTCTTCCCTCCACTTGAACTTTGTATTCTGTGACGAGCAGTATCTGAAATAAGCGCCATGATGAGAACATTTACCTTGTAAACTGCTTTTGTATCCCATGTGTTTCTGCACCATAATTAAAGTCTGTGTCCTGAGTTGCTGTTGAGAACACCTAATATTGAAACCTACACCAGTCTATTCAATATTTACTTGAGGAAATGCTTAACATATTATTGTTAAAGCAACAAAACAAGTCATTTGAGTCACATCTTTATCTGCTTTTGGGGTTTATTGTCAAATTGAAGTGTACGTGAATATTCTGAGACAAAAATACTCCAATACTCTCAACAGAGCAGTCACCTGAATGCTGACATTACGACTATATATGATTTCAAATGACAAGACCAAACCTGAGCCTAAAATGACTTCCGTGGCACTAGACTAAAACACGAGATGGTGAAAGAGCGTTTTGTTGGAGGGTTCAAAGAACAGGGGTAAACTTCCCAGGTGCAGTTACCTGTACTTTCCACTAGATGGAGCTCTAAATTAACTTGTGTGGCCTTTGCTACAGCGAGGCGAAATCGGCGGTGCTTCAGCTCAAACCTAGCCCAGCCCCCCACACGCCAAACCGGCCTGGCTTGCCTCAACTAGGGGAGGGAAGCGCGGCTCCTGTTGCGGCTCCTGCTTTCGCTGCTGGCATTTTAACTGCGTCTCAATTGAAGAACACTGACTGGGCAGCTTCTTTGGCTCATGTTTGGGATGTTATTATCACACAAAATGGACGCGTAGAAAGGTCCTTTTCATAGCTTTAACGATACTAGTGTTAGCTAACGACAGCTAGGCACAAAGGCATTCAGTCAGCTACTAGCCGATGTTAGCTAACGGTAACTAGCTTGCTAACAACACAGCCGGTGAGGACGAGCACATCCTTGCGCAGCCATACACGAGTTAATCGCTACTGAATATTTCGTAGAATATGCTAACTTTTATTGAGGAATATTTTTATCTGAAGCACAAGGAAACAGTTTGTTTTAGCAGGCTTTATTCATGACTTAGGGTACTTAATACGTCTGTACATAGCTGGTGTTCTGGGTGCATGTTTTTCGGCTAGCCACGACACAGCGTCAGTGTGATTGTAGGATGGTAGTGGTAGCAAAAAAAGGCTAATATTACTTCGTCTGTCTGAAGAAGTAAGTACAAGAAGTGAAATAAACACTTTCGCTAAGCGGGAGTTCTCAATGTTTATGTTCATTATAATTCCGGGGTGGATGACGTTACGACGAATCGGACAGCCCTACAGTTGAACTGAAACTGGAGATATCGCTAACTGATCGAAGGGATTATTTTGTCCTTAAGTGGATTTTGGCCTCCTGTTCAGGACTGCCTTGGGAACACAGCGATTTTTTGACATTGAGTGAGCCCCACTCTGACATTGTCCTCTCTCCTAGCGACCTTCCCCCTTGCTTCACCTCCGATGCGGAGATTTCAGTAGCACCGGCAACCATATCCCCCAAGGCGGCCGGACATGCTGAAGTGTATCCCCCTGTGGCGCTGCAACCGCCACGTCGAGTCGGTGGACAAACGGCATTGCAACTTACAGACGGTCCCTGATGAGATATTCCGCTACAGTCGCAGCCTAGAAGAGCTGCTTCTTGATGCCAACCAACTCAAAGAGCTACCCAAGGTATGTATGATCATGCAAGTCCCATCTGTCACCAGTGTTTGTTCCCCACATGTGGAGTGGGTACATCTGTCTACATATTGTCAAGTCACATAACACTTACACATATACCTTTTTACCTACATAACATTCAAAGGTCACGTCTTGCCTTAAGCAGTAAAATAGCTTGCATGATATCATCTGCTTTAGGTGGTTCCTTTTCAGCTCAGGTACGTCCTCCTTTCCACCTGTGGAGTGGGTTTGGTCGTTCTACCTTGCAGGGCTTTATCATTAGTAGCTTAGTCTGGCAATGGTAAATGTCCTGAGTGGGTAAGTTTTGTTTTGTATGTACAGCAAAAAACCATCAGTGCCTAACAATACACTAACTGTCTCCAAATAATTAAACTAGTTTACTTGCAGTATATATGTTATTAGTCTTTTTGTTAGCTTGGTTTGAAGAAAATGAGAGCTGGATTTGGACGAAAAGTGTATGCCCTCTGTTTTTAATATAATATATTTTTATGAAAGGAATGTTGGGAGTTCTCCTGTTCTGTGTTCACAAGGGACTTCCCAAACCAAAACAGCTGGCACAGACACTATGTTGCCTGTAGTAATGGCATCAGTGGCCATTTGGATTGAATGCAGAGTGGGAAGGCATGTGTGGAATGACTTCCAACGCTTGTCCCCACCCACACTCCTACAATTTGAAATATGACAAAGGTTCTCTTGCACGGCCAAAGAGTTTATTTTAAGAGGAGCAGGGTTGTCATTGGTCTGTGTTCTCTCTGACTCTGTGAACTATGGAACAAAAGACTTGCTTGCTCGACTTTCTCATAGTTTAATTCAGTTCAGCCCTTTTGTTCTTTGTCAGGGTGAAGCAAAGGCTCTAATTGTGGTGGGGTATGAATACTCTGGTCAGTAGAAGACAGTCATAGTTGTCTGCATTTGACAGCTTTGGGTTGGTGGTGAAAGAAGCAAGTGAGATGTTCAGTAATGAAAATCTGTCAAGAACAGGCTGGGTCATCAACGGTTGTAGTGTTGGCACAGGACTAAATGCTACTACATTCACATGGAAGAAACACTGGATTAATGACTTTTACATCAGACATTTCACCATTTACTTTTCATTATTTTGGAAATTAGGCTGATACTTGATATACAAAAAAGTAAAACAACATGAATGCACACAGCTGTTGAAAATGCTTGTATTGTCTGCATAGTTATTTAGATGCAGACTTCCTGGCCTGCTTTGCCTGATGAATGTCACCTGTGGAATAGTTCATACCTGTCAGACATCCACTGTACCTGCTCTCGAAGTCAGAATACTCAGGGGTAGTCAGCTAACCGACAGAGTCTTTCTGTGTGGTGCTGACTTCAACCAGAAGACATAAATGCATGGTGACAGAATGTCTCATGTGGTCTCGCTGAATGCGTAGCGTGCGGACACAAAGCATATGGGCCCTCTCCGGTCCTCTGAATCAGCGGGGCTTCACTGAGGCAGTAGTGTGAGAGGTCAGTCCCATACAGGGTCGGGAACAAGGGCACTGACTGTATGAGGAATTCATTACCATAATAAGCCTATACATGTGTAAGGGTTTGGATGCATTTATGTATTTCTGTGTCTCTTCCATGTCACATTGTGTACAAGTCAACATGAGTGCATATGAGCCCGTGTCAGTCTTGGTTTATTTTTAGATGCCACTGTAACATCCTGCCTTGTTTTTGCTCATCACTTCAGCTACTTCACCTTTCATGATAAGCTTGATAGAGATTATGGTTTACCTATTCTGAATGCTACATCAAATCTATAGATGGAGAAAAATCAGCTTGTTGCAACAACCTGCCACTTCTCTGAAGGCTTAGACTCAAAATTATCATGTGATTGCTTTCATTCAGAAAGACGGTGTTCATTTCACTCAGGTAAAGAACATGAGTTAAAGCATTTTTGACATGTGGTGGTCTTGGGTTTATGGTGCAGGGGATATATACTAGTCCAGATTGTATTGGTAGAGGTAAGGGTTTAACCTAGTGAACAGATGGAGATTTAGATTTCCTGATGGTTGCCTAAGTTCTCTTGGACTCACCCCCACCACAATCTTAGGGAATGTTCTCTGTAGTAATGTTTCTGTTTGTCACATGAACGCAGTCTTTGATTTTGGAGTTTCTGTTGGCCTAAATGGTGCTTACACCATTTGGTTCATTGGTATAGTATGACCTGTTGGTATGGAATGAGTTTGGAAAATCTGTTAAGTATCAGCTGGTTAGGAATTCCCCTCATGACTGTACATCTTTATCTCTTAATACTGTGAAGTGGCTGTGTTTACTTACTGCACAATACATAATCTCAGACACTCTTTTAATAGATTTTTCTTTTGCTTCAGAGGGTGTTATTTTTAGAAGTTTATGAAGTGTAAGTGCAAAGTAGCTGAATTGAAGCAGTAGTGAAGAAAACATTTGTCACTTTCACTTGAAATTGGCAGACTCGTCTATTTTTTGATTAAAGCGTTTATATTTGCTCTAGTTCATCTGCCAGTGATTGGAACTTCATCGTTCTGGTTAGAAGTGGATGCATAATAATGTCTCTGGACACCTAAAATGTACAAGTTTTTAGCAGGAATGCTTGTAACAAAGTCATGTTTTTTCCTACTGCTTTGTCAAATAGCAAAGGATTTGCCTCAAAGATCATGTTGAGGAAGAGGGAATTATCTTTTTAACCATTCTCAAGTCCCATGACAGGTTACAAAGGAGTCTATTCACCAGTCTGATGCTGCCCCCCCCCCCATATCCAATGTCATGGGTGTGTGTGTGTTTCTGAGTACACTGCCCCTAACCAGATTTGCATTAAAACTGCAAAGATATCAGGGCTCAGATGATCATTTTTAAGTAACAGGTCAGTTACACCTGCTGAAATGTGCAAGAACACCTATTTTGGAGCAGCCAGGTGAGCTGCAGGTGCAGTAGGCAGCAGCCAAGGCTAAAGCTTTAACATATGTACATGTTCTAGTATATCTACTTGTTATTGTCTTGGCATTTCTATTGTTGAAATAGGGAACATATCCCTAATGGGTGTGACCCAATCCAACTTTGCTAAACAAGTTTTATCCATGTTGCTTCCAGTATTATTACCTAATAGGACTTTCCAGGTACACATGATATGTTGCACCACTGAATTCCTGTGTTGAGCTAGAAGTAAACAAAGTTTGAATTCAGTAAGTAGACTGGGAGAATATTTAAGACTAATGTTTTGACTGAATAAAGAGGAAGTATATATACATACCGTAAAAGAGGAATGACAGTCCAGTCTTTTTAATTTTCAGCTGTCACCAGTGCCGTGTGTGTGTGGGCGCACGCTAACAGATCAGTGGCTAAAGAGTAGATTAGGGTTTCACCCAGCCGTAAAAACACCCCCAGCGCCATCGTTTTGACCCCCTTCATACAAGCTAGTGCGTATCAGTGAATGCTTCCTCTGGGATGTGCTTTTCAGTCATTTAGGTCTCTTTTCAAGCACATAAATACATTGATAAAAATCAAGCACATAAGTACATTGATAAAAATCTGAGTCCTTTTCTTTTTAGTCCCTTGTGTACATTCAGTCTTGGGTCAAGTGAGGCCCAAATTAGAGTCCTTCACTCAGCTCTTGATAAATGTGAATTGTTCTACATTACCGTTATTTGAATATTTCAATAGTGTAGTGTTTTTTCATTTACTTAAATATCATCCAGAGGATAAATGGTTCACTGTGACTGAGACTGCACTGTGCTTCATCTATTCCTGTTGGAGGCATGAGAGAAATGTATCTTGAAACAAAAGTTTAGTACTAACTGCAAAAAGTTTGATTCAGTCACCTAAGACATGTACACTTCACATTGTGTTTATGAAGTGTGCTGTTGAGTTCTGCGGTCCCTTCCTTCTATCCCTTAGTTTCCAGTTAATGCGAGTCCTGGTTTGTCTCTCCCCAGCGACTGGCTGAACTAGGCTAAGAAAAAGATAAATTACACCTGCCACTGGCCTCTCTGTGGTAAAGCTACATGCTCTCTCAGCTCTTTCTCACTCTTCTACTTTTCTTTTTCCTGCTTTGTTGAAGCCGATGGTACCATTATTTGCAGGGTGTAAACAATTCTGAAATCTGATTAGTTGTGCGAATGTTGTTGCTTTATTGTGTTTCAGGCCAAGCTATAATATTTGTTCAGGATTAAACATCTATGAGAAAAGAGGAAGTAGTGGTTGCATTAAAAATGCTGTAATCAGGCCTCCCTCTTACAAAAACTAACTCCACAAAAACATTAAGAGACCCAGAACTGGTGGTGAAGAAATGGCAGTCAGAGAGATCTGAGTTTCTTTTTGATGCAAGAGCACATTCAGCAGGTTTCTTTGTCTGAACTGATGACCAGCTGGTCTCACATCCTGCCTGTCCCCCTCCCCCCCGATCTGAACAGAGGGGTAAAGGGAGGTGAGTGTGTGAGTGTGTGTGTGTGTGTGTGTGTGTGCGTGTGCGTGTGTGTGTGTGAGAGGCAGGGAGAGTGAGTACAGGCTAGTGGAGGGTGGGTTTTATTCCAGCGATGGATTAACAGCAGAAGGGGGCCCTGGCACCTCCACTAGAGGAAATGATCTGAGAGCTGAGCTTAGCTTCAATGATTACTAGTCTTTTGGGACTCCAGCCTTACTTAAGGCCATCCATCCATCCATGCTCAACTGAGTCTTGACTGACATGTAGTGTCAGGTGGGGAAGAAGAAGTGGTCACAGAGCAAATGGCTCATCCTCTAGAGACTTAACACACAGATACATGATTCCCCTCCTTCTCCTCCTCCTCCTCCTCATTTTGCAAAAACATGCTTTTTTGGGGAAAAAAAAAACCCAAATATGCTAACTGCTCTGTAAGTGTAAATTTAGACCTACAGTCAAAAATACAGCAATGACATGTGGCATGCATAAAGACAGTCATCTCTAATATTTTTTTGTCTCACCACTATTCCGTGTACTATGGCTTGGTCAGTAGCCTCAAAGGTAAACAAGGAGGCAAGGCTCTAGTGAATAATTGATGGCTGTGGTGGTGGTGGTGGCAGCTGTTTGCGATAGGGGAGAGTCTGTGGCTGCTCTATGGTGTGCTGGAGCATTATGATAGGACAGGTTAGCTACATACATCAAGTATATACTACTTTATGCCATGCCCACACTAATGTAGATATGTGTCTATATGGGTATTTTGTCCAGTTTTTTAAATCCTCATTTTGAAGGCATTTTACAGAAATCTCTGGTTTAGTGTCTCATTTATATGGATGAGTGGTTCAAATGGGGAGGAAAATTCTTGTTTATTTAAATGTCAGCATTAGTGTCGATGTGGCATAAATCTGCCTGTTGCCTGTAATCAATAACTTTACCATTGAAAAAATGGGTTTGCTATTGGAAGTGACAACATGGCACCACTGAAACTTGAGCTGGGTGATAGGACCATAAATATAACTGATTATGAATAATGATATTTAGCTCGGTATAATGCTACCAGCTGGTAGCTAGTTATTTGTCAAACTGAAACTATGTGCTCATGTGGTGCTGCAAAGCTGTTACATTTATATTTTCTGTGTTTTAGGTTTGTAAATATTGAGTAAAAATTCTGTAAGTTTATTGTCATTATCAATATGTGTCTTATAGCAATCACATTTTAAGATTGTTTTATCGCTCAGCCCCAACTGAAGGTCTCTACTGAGAAGGAAATGTCTTGTAGATTAAGTAATAGGTTTCTGGAAAGAGCCTCAGTAAACAAACAAACTTATCAGTTCCTTGTAATTGCCGTGTAGATGGTTGTTGTTTCCTATACTGTTAGCAGTGCACTTTGAGGTCATCTTGTGACAGATGTTCATTCTGCATGAGTAAATTTTTAGAATTCATGTGTAGGCCCTTAATAACTTCAGATTTTTTCAGATCGGCTTATTTGTCAATAAAGTCAAAGTCGAGTCAACTAGTCATATGATGATGTCATCACATTGACACCGGAGGAACAACGCAGACACACAGCCGTTCAACAATGAGCAACTTGTACTAACGTTCACTGGAACATTGACAATGTACAGTAGAGAACAGAATAAAAAACTTGCAAGACACAAGCATCAACAGTCCTTCTCAAACATTTTAACCAAAACAAAACACAGACTAACACCTTGTATTTTCTTTTAAATTGAAGTGAACAACATAAAGTGGGAAAAGGTAAGACAGTGGCAGCCAAGACGCACAGCATGTTAGCGAAAAGAGCGCATTGTCTTCATGAAATATAATATATAATATAAACAGAATAGTCCAAACACACTGGCTGTCCAAATTATTGGTCGTGCTTGCATGGTTCACAGAACATTTCTTAGACAATAGTTTTTCTAGGTCACAGTCAATTTAGTAATCCTGCAGAGTTGTCATCTTCTTCAGTCTTGGTCTTGTGCTAGTAATGCGCGGGTAGTTTTTTTTTTTTTTTCTTCAACCCGCATTGGTGGAATTATTTGACCCACCCTGCAGATAAAGTGACATTTTTTGGACTCACACCAATCCGACCCGGGTCTGCCACAGACGTCAACGCATCGATAAACCGGCTTTTCTGTTAATGCCCTAGTGTAGGCTACGATGGGAAAGGGACATTGCCAATAGTTACAACATTATGGACCTTAGATTTAGCATTGACATTTCTTTGGGATGGGATGCTGTTTGTGAACACTTTAATCGTACAGTAGCTCAGGAACTATACAAATGGCCCTTTGAGGATAATCTGTCAGGGTGCTGATGTCCCTGTGGGGGAATAGGTCACCTGGGATGGCATTAAAACCAACCACAAACAAATGCTGCCCTTTATCTGCAGGCCACACACAGCCATTGAAGGCTTCTATCTTTTGCTCTGAAACCTGATAGCCCTAACATCCCTGTGTACATTCTGTAGTCAAGAGGTTCTGGATTTATAGATGGGTCACCGTCTCTCACCTTTTCACCTCTCTAATTCAGTATTTACTGTTGATGGTGTATTTTTGATTTAATGATATCATATAGAAGTAATGGATGCAGAGTCAAACCTCAGCAACAGCTACCACAGCATAGTCAATTCCTCTTCATGAAGTGTTTCAAACCGGGGACAAGTTCACGTAACGCTCTGTTCAGGATAGTTTAAGTATCTAATTTCTATTGCACCTCCATCAGCATCTTGTTCTTTAGCATCTTGGGATGGCTCTAATTTGTTAACAGCTGTGTATTTTTTGTTGATTCCTTTCTGTTGTGGGCGTGTCTGCGTGCAGGAAGCTGGAATAAACAAGTGAGCTGTGGAATGCCTTGTTGTGAGACCTTCTCCACTCCACCTTGTTTGTGGAGCACAGTAGGACGTTAAGTCCAGGCATGAAATGGAAGTTTTGAGAAAACTGCCTTATGCTTTATTGCTGTTAACACCAGTTGCCGCTCCCAGCACAGCAGTGTTTCTTTTTTGTTGCATGTCCCTCCCTCTATCCAGTACACACACTCAGAAGTGCATATTGTTTCTAAATGGTGACACTCAGGATTAATGATGCACAGCACCTTGTTTGTTTGTAATTATGCAAGTTAAGTGAGTGTAAAGGAATACAGTAATATACTGGCCACAACAGTATTGACTACCACATAAGCAGCAAATACTCACACTTAACTATTCCAAAGTATTTTATTTTAAACACTCTACATTTGTATCCACTATCAGATTTCTTCCCAGACAAGTCAGTTTTGATGTATAATTCTTTCTAGAATGTGTATATCATGTTCATGCCAAGCATTTACATTCTAACTTAATAAAATATATAAAAAATAAGTATTGTGCTATAATAGGTTCCTTAAGAATTCTGTGATTTCAGTTTGCTGATGTTCACTAAATTTGTCTTTGACTAAATAATCATTTACAAATTATCTAAATTGCTGTCTACTTCTCTTCTGTATTGATTTCATCATTGATTTGGCTTACCTTTAGCTTAGAGTCTGAATAATATGTTTTAGTCTTTCTCTCAGTATGCTTGAGATGTTGTTACTGGTAATTTGCGTCATATTCTGTTGAAGGATGTATTGCCTAAACTCATCACACTGTTCCAGTGTAACATCTTTTGCACAATCCATAAACAAATGCTAGTACGCCCAGTTTACCAGCTTTTTTCTTTTCCTTAAAGACTATTTATACTTTTTGAGTTCACTATTATTCCCATTGTCATCCATGCTTAAATCATATTTAGTTGTTGAGACAATGGTGATTTTATGTAAAGAAAGTTGGTTTCATTTATAGATTTGGATTTTCATTTATACATTTTAAGTTTAAGCATTATATGTCAAATATACCTAATGTATTATGGTGTGTTCTGCATGGGGTGTAGTAAATGACTATCACAAATATCAAGTGCAAATTGTAATTATGCTTTCCTCACCTTTTTGCTAAACTCTCTGTACCAGCGAATTTTATGAGGAGCATTACATTCTGGGTTGTCTGTAGAATTTGTGTTGCCAGGCTGGCAAGTGTATTAAAGTCCATGTTTTTTGTTGCTATTCTTAAGTACTAAAGTGTTCAATTTAACCTGATTAATGCATGTTAACTCTAATCCTTGCAATGTTATTGAAAGCACTACCTGTCATGATGTAGGTCTAGAAGTTGTTTATCATGGACTATTATACATAAATTTGTCATTTCTTTCTGTTTTGTTAATTAGGCTGAAAATAATGTGTTTTAGACCTTGCATGGCTTTAGCTTAACTTCAACTTTTATCCACTTCAGAAAAATATTGCAATGTACATCACCTATCCCCCAATCTGTCAAGATATATTCAAAGGGTATTTTTTGGCTGCACCACCCAGCCCTGATGTGGCAGTCTACCATTTGGATTCAGGCAGCTATGACAGTGTTTTTCAGCCGAGGGACAGTTGTAGAATTTGACAAAGCTTGATGGTTTTGGTTGGTTAATTGTCTAGTGAACAAACACAATATGAAGCATGTTGAATGTGTAGGCTGTGCCACATGAGCAGCTCTGGGCTTCTGTTGGAGGTGCTGATGAGTGAATGTTTGTGTGCATGACAGAAAATGTATGAAAGAGGTCAATAGAAGCACAGCAGGATTCTTTGGAGACAACAAAGCAGCATGCACGCACCCATGTGTCACACTCATGCCACAGATGAATACTGAACGAAGCAGGAGTGAATTTTAAGAGATGGCAGCAGTATGTGCCCACTACTGGTGCATGCATGTCTGGCCTGCTAGTAGGCCCTGGAGCACATCTTTTCATCTCCAGTGCAGCAAGAATGCCTTGGTTTTCTCCTCATTGTGTTTTTTTTCCCCCTTTGTTGTGAATATGTTTTGGTCTGAGTACTTAACCCTTCCTTTGCTATTTCTTGTGTTGATGTGTCGAGTGTTAAATCGGATGACCTGGTCACAACACAACAGAAAATTGTGACGACTGATTGAGCAAGTGTTAATTGTTTGGGGCATTGTCCAGTTAAAGGTCAGTTATTTTAATCTGTGGAATTGTAGAACTTCACAATGCATCTCTGAGTTCATTCTCTGTGGTTTCTTTTCCCTCCAGGCAGCTTTCTAATTATATTACAGTTGGGTCAGACCTTCCCAAACAATATTTATATCTCCAATCTTTGCAGAAAATATAATGATTATTTTGTTTTAAAGTCTGAAACTTTTGGGAAATGTGTGAATGCTTTGTGTAATTAACTCGGCATAGCTGTGTTTGCACTGCAGCATGTGACATCTGAGGAAATGCAGGCATGTCTGGAATCTCCAGGAGTTTGCCCTGCCCTCTAAAAGCTGCACTCACTCCCCCATCTCTGTCACACACACTCACACACACACACACACACACACACACACAGTTACACACTTGAACTTACTCATTTCACATTCCTGCTGGGAAAGCCCACACACAGACACAAAACACTGAAGCATGCTTGATACACACATGCTGCACATTCATACACTCCGGCTAAGTCCTCAAGATAATCACATTTGAGACTCCCATTGTTAAATATTACCCCTATTTGAGCAGTGTTTTAATTATGCTTGTACATGCTCTTTTGGGACTGCATAACGAATGGGAATACTGCTAACGGGGTCAGCTGTAAGAATCCAGTGCTCTGACTATACTATTGTGCTGCTCTGTTTGAATTCTTAATACAAGCTCATTTTATATGGTGTTTATTTTTAGTGAATATTTGTCCACAAGCAAAATCACAGCAAATGGTTTCTGGACGTGTTTACCCGTCCTTACTATTAACTCCTCTATTCACTGTTAAGTTGATGTGCCGTTGGTTCTGGTCCACAAAAGCAGCACATGTGCTATAAACTAAAATGTAGTTTAAACCCCACTCATCTGATGGTTGGGTTTTGTGCATCCAATGTAAAAGACAATTCAATAGACCTTCTACTCTACCAAATGACATTATGTATAGTCCTATGTTATGATGACAAGAAGGTTCACCTCACCTTTTCTTTTATATATGTCTACACATTTATTTTGTGTTTTGGAATTATTTGAAAAAGGTTAAATTATATTTAAAAATGTAGCAGGTAAAGCTTTTGGCAACAGTTCTTCAGTCTGCCTATTGGTGGTGTGCATTATAAGGTTATTTAGTTGCTAGCATCCACACAATAAATTCAAGACTATACCTTGAAGTGATTAATATGCCACAACTGGATGCTCCTCTTGATCGTGCTGCAGCTTCTGGATTATTACTTGAGTATTTTAATTTCAGCAAATCTGTGCAGCTGACCACTCATGAGTAAACTAGATTCTCATCATGTTATCACTTCTTCTGGATGCTTTTGTGCTCAAAAATGGCTGACTGCAGGGAGAGTGTAACAGGCTGCAGGGTGTTTATGGTTGTAGGTTGGTCTGGGAGGACTGACTGTGTGTGACATTTGCTATACCACAGCAGTCTTAACACATCATTTAAGCATAGGAACATGTAAGGTAAGGTTAAAGGTATGGAGTCGAGTACATGTACCATGTTTAGTTGGACTTTGACACCTCATACTACGTTAGTGTAGGAATATGACATGCAGGCCATGGTACAAAATACACTATCTCTGCTCATTTCAAGTGTAGTGTAATTCTTTTCTTAGTGTGTATTGCTAGATCTGCTGTCACAAACTATGTTTATGATGTCAGGCAGGTTGAAAAGTGTGTTCTAGACAGCCTTGAGTGTTCATTAAAGCTTTACTATAGGCTTAGGAATAATGTTTTGTTAGTTCCTGGCGTTGATCCTCTTTGGAGTCAGGTGGGAAATGTGAAGTCAACTCTGTAATTATGCTGTCTCTATGACATATTAGCAGGGTTTGCATCACAGGGCTCAGTAACAGTCTAAACTTAAAGAGTATGCTGAAGTGTTGAGCTCAGTGTTTATAAAGAAAGAATCCACAACACAGAAATTAAGATAAGTGACTTGGTCAGATTACATCGCTGTATTCATTCATTTGTTTGTTTTGATGATACAGTGCAGTTGTTAACATACTCTGTTTTATCTGTGGACAGATAAAATACATCAACCAGGGCTTAGTTTTCATTTCATCGTCAGTTAAGCGTCACTAGGGAGGTTTCAGCTGTCTTGTTCTCTGGCTCCTTCAGTGTACAAATGCTGGTCTCCAAGGTGATGGATCTCCCAGGACCAGTGGTTTGCCTGATGCGGGGCGCATTCACCCTATGTTGTCAGGGAGAGTCACCAGATGGGCTGGGGCTTCCCTGTCACTGCAAAACTACTGTACCTCTGTGTGCAAAAACACCATGACAACTGCTTTCTCAAATGTGCTTGCGACGCTGCAACCTTGGCCTCTGCTCGGGCCAGACCTGTCATACAGAGGGAGAGGGAGAGCAGACCTGCTTTTCTCAAAGCCACATTTTGTCCTTGAGGTTTGAAAAAGCTACAGCAGCAAGGAAAGGATAGTTTATAGCAGCATCTAAAGTGGAACAGTCGTTTCTCCACAGGGACGAGATGCTATATCATTAAACTTCATAAAGGTGACTTTGTGCTGCTGTTGTGGACCACTTATTGAACTTATTGTTGGGTTATGTCGTTTTCTGCAGCTTTGTACTATATGCTATACAGTGTCCTGAGTATACAGCTCTAAATGTTTCCTATTTGGCAGATGACATGCTTCACAGGCATGTAACATGCAAAGGTTTATGAAGTCAACCAAATTAATTGTAGTCCTTGGCTATTTAGGGGCCGAAGAGTCAAACATTTTCCCAAACTTTGGGAGTGCTTGTGTTATAGAAATTTGTTGGATGCAGGCAACGCTGACAGATGTCTGTCGGGTCATTTCTGTGTGGTACAGAGCAGGCTGTTGATACATCCTGATAGGGTTAGTGTAATTCTTATCCCGTGGTTGGGAATGTCATGTCTTCAAACTGGTATTTCTTTGGACAAATTGTCTGTTAGGTAATGACACTGCAGTCATTACAATAAATGGCTGATGCAGTTAAATAAGGGTATTACAGTGTTCCTTTTTGTTTTTAGCCATGTTTTCAAGCATTAAAATCCATTCCAATCTGTATTTTGGGGAATAGAATTAGAACTAATTATCTGTCTTTTTTATTTAACTGATGTTATGTTAAGTCAACAGTCAAGGAACTGTGTGGCATTAAATGCTGGTTGTTTCAAACGCATGTTGCCAAAAATCTCTAGCTTCATCCAGCATTGAATGTTAAATGAAAATAGAGACAGACAGCAGACTGGCAGTTTACTTTCTCAATGCGGCCACTATTGATGCTCCTTAGAGGGTCTAACATCACAGCTGTATATTTCCATGTCTGTAATAAGACAGTGAACAAACATTCATGAAAGAAATGTAAAGAGTGAAACCGATGTGAGGCTTGCTGAAAGTGGGGAATGTTGAGAACGTTGCTGGAAAATGATAGATACTGAGCCACATGATCCTGGGAGGAAGGCCACAACCTGGGCACACAATGGCTCAATTGTACCCTAGCCACTCTTACATTCACAGCACACACTCACACACTCTTTCAGTCATTTTTTTTAAAAACAGCACTTCACGTAGATCACAAGGAATAATTAGATTACAGTTTTATTAAAATAGCTTTCTAGTATGACAGTTTATAAGAAAGATTAGCCTAAGGATTATTTGTATTGCCCTCCAACAACTCGGCTCATTCCTCTTTTGGCTGCAGGTCTGTGTCTGTGTACCATCAAACAAGCAGCTACAGAGCTCATCTTAATGCTACTGCTTCCACAGAATGAGCTGACACTGCCTGTCAAGCCAAGAAGTGTCTTGGGTTAAGCCTGAGCTGTGCAGTGCCAGAGGGCCTAGTTTCAACCACGGACCACTGCAGCACTACTGCACTATGAGACAAACAGAGAGCTGGCAGTGAGGCTGCACATACCGGATCCAGCCCATCCAGGAAAGAGCCAAACGTCCTATGTGGACTGTAAACAATGGCGCTTCTGGTTTTGTCTTGTGTGTGGGAACACAGAGCGAGAATAGGAACTGAGTGCCTCTATAGTTTCTGATCTCGCTGGGTGTACATTTTCAGGCCTGCCGTGTTGGAGAATAGCTGGACAATCTCAGCCCATTACTTGAACTGTAGTCACTCCATTACTCTATTAGTGACTCTGCCATCCACCTACAGCATTTACATTTTCACTGTTGGTGTTGATTACACCACACCCTGTTTTGTCTAAGGAAACTTCCAATACATGTGCTCATTCCCTCTAGCAAAGCACACAATGCACTTAAATGTTATTAGAGTGTTTCCTGCTTTCTATCATGTAGAGATAGGGTGTTGTCAATAGCAATTTATTGATCATCTTTACATGTTGTGATTGCTTTAGTCAGGTGAAAGATTATAAAACCTAATACTAATCCATACTGTTGGCAAGCACAGGGGCTTGGAAAAAATCAAGTTCATGGCTTGAGTCTGGCTGCTGTTTTGAATCTGGTTTGGATTGCAAATAGATGCTGGAGCTCAGTGCTAGTGGACATGATCTCCCAGAACTGGTGGCGCAAGCCTTTGTATCACTGACACTTTTAGTAACCAAAGTAGCGATTAGCCCACCAATATGGCAACACACTGGAGGGATTACTTGTCTATTTTTAAAACGCTGACTGGAAAATGCTTTACAGCACCAAGCAGTCACCATTCCTGGTTACAGAGTGCATAATCAAGAGCATCACATGCCACATTTTTGACTATTATAATACATTTGTTTAGGGGAAGTAAACATAGTCTATAAATGAAACTGTTTGCACACAACGATTGGTACCTTGTATTTTGCCTCAGATAAGGAACTCAGTAATCTGGCTCAGTTTGTGAAGTATAAAGTTGAGGCTTAGACTTCAAAGTAGTCATTGATTCATGTTGATATATTTCTCTTCAGTATTGATATCACAAAGGTATGCCAAATAGCTAATGTTTAATATGATACCAACATATTGTTATAGTTGCTCTTTAAAACACTAGAGTGCTGAAAGAGCTACCAGAGCTAGTTCTACTGTACTTCATATGATGAGCATAATTTCACTTGTGCATGTGTCACATAGTTACTCTTTAGCCCTGTGTGATTGTGAGCAGCCGAGCCTCTTTGCCAGACAATGCCATGTTCACCTGCTCCCTCTCAATCTTCCTCCTGAAGCCTCTTTCAGGCTACAGTAACAGATAGAACTGTAATCTTTGCTTTCTGTTAACTTATTTTGTACTTCAATGTTACAAATGTCTGCTGTAATCACCATGTTGAAAAGTTATCACTTTGTGTCAAATCAGCAAAAGTCAGCAATATTCTAGGAGGCCATGGGGGGCGTATTGCCACAGTGGTTGTTAATTAACCATGTTGACTCTAGAGCAGCATTTGGCTTAGTTGTGTCAGTGGCTCAGTTGTACCATTATCAGACTGTACTGTGTTTTCAAGCAGCAGTTTGAGGTGCTTATGTTCAGTTGTATGTTATGTTCAGTCAGTTTGACCTGACTGTAGGGTTCCCCTTTTTCTAGGGACAGTTCTTATTCAGTTCTTATGTTGCGTTTTTAGGCATAAAGGTTGTGAGCC
>JAPQRP010000015.1:17360339-17375633 GCA_037367295.1 Apogon hyalosoma | reverse complement strand
GTCTTAAGCATTGGTTCTTAAACTTTTTCACACCAAAGACCACTTTTTACATTTAAAAAAGAAATTCACAGACCACCTAACCAGCCATCCAGTTTCCCACTCTTAAAAAAAAAAAAAAAAAAAAACCCTTTTTAAACAGCCTATATTACAATATTATTACATTTCATGTATTACAAATTAAGTCTCCAGTATATTACAAATGGTGCTAACAGCTTGATCCTAACAGAATGTCTTTGCACTATGTTGCTAACATTGGTCGTCGTTTCTCCAGCTTTTCTCTTCAGTCACCGATCCATTGTGGTATTTTAGAACTGTTCCAGTTACTCTTTATTTCATTTCACTCTTTGTTTCTGATTAGTTAGCTATTCTTCATACTATACTTAATTTCCATCACAATTCACAAGTCATGAGAGGTCTTTGATGTGACAATAGGTAACCTAGGTAACCTAACTGTATAGAGACAGTGATGCAAAATGTGGGTTTGCATAGACAAATTCAATAAAAGTCTACTCTTGGGCTTATTTAGGCGACATTTGATTGGCTTTTAATTTAAAAAACAATTATCTGTACTCGTAACTTTGCTTTGGAAGTTAGAAGAGGGTGATTTGAGAAACACTGATATAATTTTGTCTTTTTATGACATCTTCTCGTTGACCACATTGACGTAAAATGCTGCTTGATATTGATACTTATTAGAGTCCGACCGATATTAAAATTTTGGGGCCGATACTGATATTGGGGGCTTTAAAAAGCCGATATCCGATATTGGCTGATAACCAATATATTGGCCAATATATGAAATAAGAACATTGATCTACACAGGATATAATAATCTTATAGTTGATAATTATGGACATGTGGATTAACAGTTGCATAAATCTTTGTTTATTTCACAAAGATAGTTGACACAACTTTCAAACGCTGTATAATATTCTTATATCAGACTAGAACGTGACCCGTGGAACCATGGGTTGTAGATGTGGTAGTTTTTATGCTGGGGAGAGCAGACTTACGAAAAAGATTTGAGTCTATATTTTATAAGTAATGACATAAAAATAGTTTGATAAATCACTCTTTAAAATGTCAGCAACACCTACCTGTAATGAGTCCAACTACAAACCAAAGCTATGGAATCACAAAAATAATTACAGCAAAAAATATTACTGACCACAAAGTTATGTTTTCCCTCACAAATGTTGATGTGCCTGCCTCACGGCACTACAACTTCCCATGTGGACTAAGGATTAAACTAAGCATGTGCAGAGTGAATTAAGGTGAGTCTAAAGTTGTTCCTGATTGGAACAATTGCAAGTCTTACGACTGACCCATGTTACAACTGTCCCCAGTCTCCCCTACACTATTAATACCCAGGTGTACTGGCAGAATGAAATTGTGAGGTAGACAGGAAGCACACGGACATGTGTGTGTGTGGGGGGTGAATAGTCCATAAGACTGGGGGGGTGGTGGTCTGTGATTTACCGAAGGGAGGAGTGTGTGTGTGTGTGTGTGTGTGTGTGTGGGTGTGGGGGTAGCGGTCCGTAATTTTCAGACAGAAGGAATAAGCGGTCCATCCTTGTTGGAGAGCGCACGCGGGGGGTGGGGGTGTAGCGGTCTGTGATGTTTGGACAGGTGGGAAGGGTTCGGAGCGGGGGGATAAGCAGTCCATCCTACTCAGAGCGTGTGCAGGGATGAGCGGTCTGTGATTTTCGGACGGAGGGGTGGGTTTGGAACAGGGCATTAGTGGTCTGTGATTGTGTGTGTGAGGGGGTGATAGCGTCATTGTCAAAGCAGAAGTGAAAGTGAAACTGACACGCTTTAATATTCCTTTAACCCTCCGGGTAACACACACACGCACACACACAGCAGCAGTGAGCGTCAGAATCTCCGCAGCAAAAATGTTAATAAATGGTTTACATATTGGCCGATGTTGATTAATCAGTGATGCTATAATCGGCCGGCCAATTAATCGATCAGGCTCTAATACTTATACAGACTAACACCCCCCCCCATTTCAGTCTCACCGCCCCTTTTTCAGCTTTCTAGTTCCAAACGTCTCCTGACTGTCCCAACGCACCGTTGGCAAACACTGTTCTAGAGGCCTTAATCCACCTATTACTCAATGACAGTTCTGACTCATCTACCTCGTAGAAAACACAGACTATAATACTCCTTTACATTCAAACTTGTTATTTCTTTGTGAACAGAAATCTACAACTCTTACAGGAAAGGAAAATATTTGCTGCATTCATTGACCATATACCTTCAATAAAAAGCCAAATGTTACTCACACTGATATCTCACTGAGGAAGAAAGCAGTGTGTTATGAAAGCATTGTTTTGAGCTGGTCTTTTTTCAGCATTGCTTTAGTCATACAGGAAATCTCATCCACCACATGTTGTCGCACTACATTTTCCTGCCTCATCATGCAAATCTAAACCTCACTGTAACAAAAGCACAGTGGTTATGTCTACTGTAATGTTCTAGTGCTAGATACAACTTCGATCTCCCTTCACTGTCTCTTTGTCAATGCAGAGTTTGGTAACTGTAGGTATACTTTGCTGAAGTGGTGCAGTAGGTCTAGGTGCTGCTTGGCTCAGTTTTTGGCTGTGTTTGCTTTCTGCAGAGATCAAAGTCATCAGGACAGGTGTAAGGAGATGGGAGTTAGTCAGTCTGTCAGTCACACCAGCTTTACCACACCCTACTCTCTGTGTGGCCTGTTCAGCCTGGAGGACAGACGCCAGATAAAGCTAGTCATGGCTCATAGTGCCATTTAAGTGGAACACATACACTAGTGCTCACATACGCAGTATAGTATAGTTTCACACAAATGCAGTTAAATGGCCACACAAAGACATAGGTACATAAATATCAACACTTCTATGAGCGTAAAAGTTCCCAAGGAACCATCTTTAAAGTTAACAATACTAGCTGTAATGTTAAAATGAATTGCCATAATTGCACTTTGGTTGCATATTGCTTGTTCATCTCTTTTATTCTTTACATGTATGTGAGCTGCAAAATGTGTGTAGGAGATGGTGAGTGAAGGCAGACAAAGTGAAAAATGTAGGTTTAAAGTTGTAGGTAGGTGGAATGTTGTATTGATGATCTGAAGAGTGTGGGTTTTCTGATGAGGCCAGTGGAAACATCGTATCCCCCACTGTATAGGATACAGTGGACCAGACTAAACAACATTAATGACAGTCTGTTGATTTACTGCATGTTTTCTTTTTGATGAACTAATTGCGTTATTAATCTGAAGGGGGAAAAAGGGCAGTGTGTCTGAAAGAGATCATTTGCTGGTCAGTTAGATTGGACTGAAGTCCGTGTCCTTGTTAGTGGTGCGTTATGCTCAGAGCACAGTGGGAATCCATTGTCTGCACTATATTCTTAATTAATAATCCACCGTCGGTCCCCTTTTCTCAGCGTCTCTGTCTCTACTTCGCACACAATCTTCCTTGTCTTTGTCTCTCTGTTCTCCCCACTCACATCACTTATCCTTCTTAGTCATTCCTGCCTTTTGTTATCCTTTGCCACTTTTCTCTTCATCCTTCCATGCACTGGCCAGCCTCTCTCCTCTCAGCGGTGCCCTCGGAGGAATGACAATGGAGGACTCCCCTGGCCAGGCCAAAGGGAGGTGGGGGGGGCTCCGAGGGTGACTGACAGCCCTGTGTGGGGCTGGCTACTTGGCCTTTGTTTCTCTGCCAAAGAAAATGGAGGGAACTTAGAGAGGTGGAGCAAAATGAGGGGGAGAAGACCAGTTAGGGTGTCATTCATGTGATTCAAGTTTTAGGAACTTTGGGGTTCAGACATTGCATTGCAGGAGGAGGGATTACTTTGGCCAAGCAGTGAAACAACCACTGCCTGGGTCTCAAAGCACTGGCCTTGAGTATGTAGTCTTGCTGATGCTTTTAACTTGAACATTAGTGTGATGTTAACATATGTGGCATAAGGAAAGCTGTTTGTAAATGCACTACTTTGTGTTAGAACATCGTGTATCTGTAGTCACAGATAGTACACAGTTTATACCACAATAACTGCAGCTGTCTATAGAAACCAGTGTGCTGTAATGAGGGTCACTATCTGAGTGACCGACCAAGTTAGTCAACCAAATCCTTTCAGCTTTTTATTTCCTGGACACTGAAAGAGTCCAGGCCAGCACAAAAGCATGTGCCCTTCCCTCCCCTCTGTTTGAGCCCTTCATCACAGTAGTGTGCAAGCAGTGTGTGTAGTTTGTGTGTGTTGTGAAGGAATGGATATGGGGGAGAGTGGGGACATATGAACTGGACTGACAGCAGATTTGGCACAAGATTAAGAGGCTTGGGAATGTGTGAATATAAATTCAACTTCCAGAGGAATAGAAGTGTGTGAAAATTAAGTGGGAAAAAAGGTTATGAGAATAATGAAGAGCTGAATTGATTGTATGTAATTTAACTTCCTCTTTGTGACACACTTGGTGTGGATACATTGATAAAATGCCTCCATAGGCGAGCTGAGACCTGATCACGTTGGTTTAGCCCTTCTGTTTTTGTTTCGCTAAATGCCAAAACTTTAACTCGGTAATAATTATACCAGCTAGCACTGTGTGGATTTTTATACAGTGATGTTTTAGATATGAGTCTGCCTAAGAGTTAATGATTTAAGGCCAATGTGAGTTTTGTGTCTGGAGTTTCCTCACAGTCTTGGTCTCCTGCACACTAAATGCACTCTGAGTGTGTGTTCAGAGGGCGGGAGGAGCCTGTTCTGTCTGTAGTTTGAAGGCCTGATTGGATGGAAACCATAAGTTAAATGGAGTCACTTGACTGGAACACTACACACTGTGTGAACGTCAGGCTTTGGCTCACTGGGCCTGCATACATAAAGTTTACTTGTATATGAGCATACTGTGCACAATCAAATGCATAGACATTTCCTCTCGGATAACTGCGGTCACATTTTAATTGGTCTCTGAAGAGTGATGTGAGGTCCACAAACATTAGCATTCCTCTCTGTGAATTTACAGTTTGTTCCCACAGACATAAACACTCTTAAAAAACACCAACTGCTGCTAATAGACATGTGAGTTAATGTAGTGCTCTTATCCCACACACACAAGCTGACTTTTACTCTAGCTAACGTTTTTGGAAACCCAAACCAAAGTCAAACTGACACTTAGTAAACAGTTGTGTGTGCTGACTTTAAGACCTGCAGGACAGGGTGTCCTCTCTTCTTACTTAAAGTTCATCCACACATTAACATCCTGTGTTAAAGTGTAGTTTAATGTTCACTGAAGTGCAGTTTTTTCCTCTTTTTTTTCACCTTTTTTCCCTATCTGGGTGGGATGCATATGATGGAGTAAGCTTTATTCACTGTATATTGTACACACAATGACAATAAAGTCTATTCTAGTCCGTTCTGTTCTTTAATTATGGGAGACCCACACTATCAAACTAATTCACACAAGAGCTTGAGTTACCCACATTATATCTGTTTTAAGGATCCAAACTACTACTGTGCACAAGTTTATTATACTTTAATATAATTCATACAGCAGCATTAGTAGTCATGGTGCTTTACATTAAGGTAGTTGAGTTATGTTTCCCTGGAATTTAAAGCAGTTTAAGAATGGACATAACTGTGAGGTTTCCCTCTTGACTTGAGGTTTTTCAACCAATTACATGCAATTTAGTGTTTAAGCTGCCAGACTTGTTCTTGGAAGAGGAGAAATGTGGTTAGATGTGGCTTTCCTTCTTCATCTACAAGGTATTAATAGTTAACAGGTGGTTGATATTGATTTTGCTGCTTGGTATTGTGTGTTTGGTTTTGTTGAATGCCAAAAATTTGCACCCAGGGATTTGTCATTTGCAGTGTTAAGATATGGAAACAAATATTGTGTAATCTGCCATTTCTTGGCATGATGTAAATGGATACATACTTTAATTGCAGTTTCTATGCTGGTTTTAGTGACTGGTATGTTGTTTTGAACTGAGCACTATGAGACCCCACACTGCCCTCTGCTGACATAGGGACTAGATTACGCAGTGTCCCTCATTCTTAATTGCCTCTGCCAAGGAAGTTTTCGTTACTGTTTGTCTGCAGAATTGTGCAAAAACTGCTATAATGAATTCCATGAAGCTTAGTGCAAGGGTACGACTTGAGATAAACTCATTAAATTTCCCTTAAAAGGTACATTACTTTAAATATATATATATATATCTCGAACTTGGTTGAATTACCAGATGACGGCGTTCTTAGTGTCCCCCCACTTCACTGTGCTGTACTGTATGTCTCTCTTTAAAAGCTTCACTTCCTTAAGCAAACAGCTCTTACAGAGGCCCTTATTAAAACATCCCAGTTGTAAAGGAAATGTAGCACACTGGTTCTCAACAATGTGACGCCTCACCCTACAAATGTACACACACACAAACCCCCAGTCCTGTAAAGGCTGTCTGAGTGACTGAGCAATCCAGTGCCACACTAATGCAATAAAGAGACAGTGACGGTACAGTAAATCCCACAGCTTTCATTTGTTATTCCAGTTGACCCATTGACCCGTATAACACTGTTCTCTGTTGTTTAATTTGATCAGTCAGTGGAAAATGGAAAAGAACAGATGGAGTTTTCAGTGATGGAATTAAAGTTACTGCTGTTATTGGGTTGCCACTAGTAAATGTTAAATGGCTGTACTGTAAGGAAACCTATTTATAACTTGTTTAAGAGCTGGTGACAGTAAAAAATAGCTTGTTTGAAATGTCATTAACTGATTCTACAAACTATTTGAAATGTTGACAAGAAACAGTATCCTGCAATGATACAAAGTAGAGCTGGTTTGAGAACTAGGCACAAAATGTGATGACTGCAGTTACTTTTCAACTTCCTGGAAAACCAAGCTGACCCATTCTGAACGGTTGCTCGTGAATGACCATCTTTATTAGCTGTTTTCCTGAAGAATGAAGGCATTTCAGTCCAACTTTCCCCTCTTAACTGATGAGCTAGGATGATATCAAGAGAAAAAAGGAATGCACAAGCTGTTATTAGGTTACTGACTTAGCCTGGGTGGATGGAAGATTTGCTGGTTGTCCTTGTCCTAATGGGAATTTGCATTGTATGTTTTGTCAGTGGGTGGAAAAGAGCATCTGCAGGGAAAAGAATGTCTTGAAGTGTATTCTTGTTTCTGCAACCTTAGTTATCAGGTGTGTTTTTCTAAGCACCCTCGCCCTAAGAGGCTTTCTATGTCTGTGTGTCATCTGTCCTGCCAGCAAGGTAGCCTCCCCTCCTGGGGGCTGATTCCCATATGGGCTTGGCCCCGGTCACATGGTTGCCCTCAGCTCCTGTTTCCTGTTTCAGCCATCTGATACCTGTCACCTGCTACTCAGTGAGCCAACACCCCTTTTGTCTCCTTCTAGCTCTGTCACTCCCTGTATTTATCTCCCCACCACTCCTCCTCCGTTTCAGTCTCCATCAGGTGGAGAAGCTAGTATATACTGCAGGTTTGGAACATTTGAAATGTACTGACAAGCTCTGTCATGTACTGCCAGCTGCTATGAAAACACCCCCTCACCAAACAACTTCTGGGAAAAACCTTGCTGCTGTAGACATTTCCTTCTTTATCCAAACAGAATACACATAACTAGTTAAGGGCAGGAAATGTCTGTCTTCGAGGAACAGAGTGGAGCTGAAATGCAGCATTCTTCTCTTTGGCAGCGTAATTGTAGAGCTGTCTTCAAGCTTGTTGTTTTGAGTGTGTAGATTTGTGCTGCACATGTATGTTTTTACACTTATGTCAGACAAAGAGCAAACGGCATACATCAAAGACATTTTTGTGTTATCTGATTAACTACATATCCAACTCCTCTTTATTGAAATTAGATGATTAATTGTCATACAAAAAATTGCAATTAGGTGTTATATGAGGTTATAATATATATTCTGCATTGATGTTTATATCATCGTCCCCATTATGTGCTCTTTATAGTTGTATTTTTCACTATTTGGGCAGTTTGTGTTCTTCCACACATCACAGATCTAGAAAAAAAGATGTGTGAATCTCGGACGGCGATAAACGTGACACAGAATGGATTAATTTTGAGCAGGATTTGTTTGTATGGAAGTTTCAAATAAAAGAAGAAAATATCAGATGTGATGAGTACACAGCAGTTACTTAGAACAATTTCTTAATTTTTTTTTACAGAATGGGTGCTGTATTATGACACAGGACATACAGTTACATAAAATTACATACAGAATTTCATCACTAAAGATTTTAGCCAAAAATTGCTTTTCTGCTTCCCTTTTATGCTATGTAAAGATAGATTTGACAGTATACATACAAAGCCTGTAGAAATAATTAATAATACCAATGTGAGTTAAGTGCTTTGAGATGACATGTCATTTAACATGGGCCAGTAAATGCTTAGTAGAAAGTGACATGGAAACAGTACTGGAAATATTACTTTTCTGTCATTATGTACGACACATCAGGTTAACTAATTGAAATGAGGTGATTTCATTATTAATTTGACAGTCCTGCTTCTGAGGAAAGAATGTAACAGCTCAACATTTTTAAAAGATTAATCATTGCAAAGCAAGAGGAGCTTGGGAATTGTTGTTAATCAAGTTATTGACATACAAGGGTGTCCTTAACAGAGGAGGGTTTCATTTGAATTATCGTTTAGGCTCCAAGTATGCAGACGTCTGTATTCAGAAAGCATCTCTGAATGAGTTTATACAAATTCCAACACAGAAAGTCCAACTGGAGTCAGCGTCTAAGGAGTCGAGTGGCTCTTGACAGGGCAGACAGTGGCTCCTCTGTGGGTTGCAGAGGCAGGGGCTCATTGAGGGGTTAATAACTGCAAAGTTTTGGCCCGTTCCTCTTGCCGTGCCCCGCCAGCATGTCTTGTCTGACCATCTAAATGGCACAGACACTTGCACAACACACACATAGCAAGGCTGGCGGAGGAATGTTTCTGAACGCTGCCCCATCCAACAACACGCCTCTTGTGAAAGCATTTGGCATGGCCACAACACACTCCTCAGCTCTCCTATCATAGACTACCCTGTTTGGTTGGTGTTTCCATGGTGAGGAATGTTTGGGAATATGACAATGGAATGTTTTTAACTTTTCAGTTGTGGTTAAAGCAGAGAAATGTTTTCAGCATTTCAAAGTCTTAGCCATCTTATTCATACCTGTCTTCAGTCCTGCAGTTATACTTTCCAGTTGATGAATTCTTGTATCCAAATCTTAAATGGGCCATTAATAAATTCAGTTGTTAGTTGATCAGTCAGTTGACATAATCTGTGACTTTATTGTCGGTTAAATATTCAAATAATTTATGAAGCATAATTATTGAAAATTTCTTAAGACAACTAAGACAGTATGTATTGTTATTGTATTGTTTATTAAACAACTTAGCACTTTATTTTAGATTTTTGTCCTCAAGCCGAATGCAACAAAATTTCATTCTGTATACTCTTTGTGCATACCTGAATGACAATAAAGTTTGTCTAAGTCTAATTGTTCTTTCCTTAAATAACATGATGATGTGTTTCTTCACAGCCTTTTTTCAGACTACTGAATCTACGGAAGCTCGGCCTAAGTGACAATGAGATCCAGAGACTTCCTCCTGAGGTGGCAAACTTCATGCAGCTGGTGGAACTGGACATCTCCAGAAATGGTACACAAACATTATTTTACCGTGCATTGTGATTGTTGATCCTTGATAGTTGGGATGTATTATCTATAAAACAACTATTTCTTCCATTATATACAATAGAACACAGCTGAATCATTTGAAGACACTGCACTAGGTATTGGCTTTGCCCAATTTTTGGTTTCTACACCCAGCAAACATTCAGCACTTATCCATAAACAGGGTTCCTACGCAAGTATGGAATTTGATTTTATACATTTTCAGGTGTGGAAAAATATGGAAAATGGAAACAGATGTATGGAAAAATATTCATGTTTCCAAGACTGTTGCCACTGTTGTATTTTCTAAAACATACAGTAATGAATATCTAAAAAAAGAAATGGATTGATCTGTTTTTTTAACGGAGCTTGCTAGCTCAACTAAAATGTTTGTGTGTGAGCACATACAGTGGGCTATGTGTCCCAGAAAAGATTTGGGCAAATTGACAAGTTGAATGCCCAGCCTTCTGCTCTTATCCTCCAACCAATTTTAAGGCCCACCCAGGTGTCGTCAAGTTTCACTGCTGCTTCGATGGACAGGTGATGTCCACACACTGTTCATGAGTGAGCTATTCAACATGCCTTGTATGATCATTGGCAGAATTCAGAATGGGTAGATGTACATTCTGACGACTGGCTCATAAATCCAAATATAAAGACTGGTTGGGTGAATGGAATTTTTTTACCAAGACATCTGGGAATTAGGGTCTGGAAAAAATATGGAATTTTGAAATTTCAAATGTGTAGGAACCCTGCATAAATTTCCGTGCCTTGGGAATATGCCTGTAGATGAAATAAACCAATTCAGCCCCCAATTGTACATGTTACAGACACTCCAGCTGAAACTAATTTACTTGGACTGTTTTCTGCAGCTCATCAGCAGAAACACACAAATATCTTGCCCTCTCTGTATCCTTGCGTATTGCACATAAACACACTGACGCTTGCATTGTAGATATGAGACAACTGCTCTGCTACACACTGCACCGAGTGCTGTGAGAGCAGTGTACAGTGGCCTGTGAGGGCCTTTCCCATCTGTCTGCCTGTCTGCTCCTGCTGCAGGACAAACTGAGCCAGATAAGTGTCACTGGCTGTGTGGCTCAATAGGGATTTGATTTGTGCACCTGCACATGCCGGGCGTAGTGGCAAAAGTTGTCCTCCTGGGCCGGCCAGTATCTGAGGACATTGAATATGTCAGCAGGTAAAAACATTGAATGAAACTGGTGCCTTTTCTGATGTTGACATGTTCAGGTAATTGTAGCCTACACAGAGTAAGATGCAGTCTTTTCCAGTAACATCCAATTCCACTGAAATCTTTAGTCACATCTTCATATTAATGGAGATCATGCAAAATGATTTTTTGGAAAATCCATGACAGCAACAATAAAAAGATACATTTAAACAGTTAAGATTATTTATAGCTATAAGAAAACACTACTGAAGGATCCAATAGGAGAGCATTTAATATGCTTATCTATTTGTCCTTTACAAACTAACTCTCCCCAATGTTTCCCTTAATGTATGCATTTCACACATGATCACTGCATATTGTTACTGGAGTAATGGTAGCAGTTGAAATGCTTTTAGATACAGAAGTTGTAATATAGATGTTCTCATGGGTCTGCAGCTGTCAAATGAAAACAATGCTGTTGTAATATATTTTCCCAGTGCTGTTCTTGTACAGCTTCAGTTTTATTCTCATGTTTCCCAGTTCTCTCCATTTCCTGCCACTAGCCATCTGTTTGTGATTATGAGGAACTTAAAATGATTCACTTTATAGAACACAACCCCCCTATTTTATATCTGTGTCCTCTGTGTTCATGTCTCATCCCCCCTGCCTCGTCTTTTCTCCTGCAGACATTCCTGAGATCCCCGAGAGCATTAAGTTCTGCAGAGCTTTAGAGATCGCAGACTTCAGTGGAAACCCCCTCTCCAGGTGAGTGGATTGCAACAGCACATCACTCTTTTATACTTGTCTTCAGCCTGAGAAAAAATCATGCACGCCCGGATGAAATGCAGCTGGAGCAAAGCAGGACTACAAAAAAAAAAAATCTAACAAAGCATGAAGACTTGCATTTGTTTGCTCTGTTTACTCGGCTGTCTGTTTTATACACGTAGCAAAATATAGTGCTTGAAATCATTGTATTGCTTTGCACAAACATAAATGTGTACTCGTGTTAAATAAAATCAAACATCGCTTTGTATGAAACATAAATCACTATGGATATAGAATGTTTCTAGCTATATCTCTTCACCTTTTTTCATGTTTTTTAAAGCTTTTTCTTCTTAAAAGCTCATTCTTCTTGCCACAATTCCAATCAGTGTTTTCTAACAGGTACCAGCTGCCTTCTTACTTCTTCTAATTGGAAAACAGTGGAACCACGGGCATGAGCTTTGATGCTGATTACTTTAACAGACGGTTATATCTAGAGGTTGACCCTGTGCTTTGTACAACAAATTCCTAAGAGACACTCGTCACCATTTTCCCCTCCTGTGTTTGTGTTTTAGATTGCCGGATGGTTTCACTCAGCTTCGTACACTGGCTCACTTGGCGCTCAATGATGTGTCATTGCAGGATTTGCCGACTGACATTGGGAAGTATGTACATGGGCAAAATGGCTTTTAAAGGAGTGATGTGGTAGTAAAAACATGTTATTCATTTTTAAAAAATTACATTTTCACTTCTTCAAACAATTTATTATCTTTAAAGCGGTAGTAACTTAGAGAAGAAATGGATAATAGCATTGAGAATTATGTATTCATTGTTCTGTAAGCATTTAAAATTAATACTCTTTTTGGTTATATTAACTTAGAATGAGCTGTTTATGTCCACAGGTAGAGTGGGTTACCATGTTGAGCCACAGTGTTTCTGCAGTAGCTCAAAACAGATGTCTTCTCCTTTTTTACTGTTTAATAATGGGTGCATCCAGCATTAAAGCTGTGTATGACTTTCATAATCAATTTTTCATCAAATCTGTGAAACCCAAGTCATAGCCTAAGTATCACGAATCTGTTAGTCTTTCTGTGGTAACTCACCTAAATGTCTTCCCTCATGGTGGACAATTTCGAAGTGTACTCCACCAAAAACAGTCCATTTGTTTACAAACGGAGCTGATACGTCAGTCAGGCATTTTCAAAGTTTTGTTGTGACGTACATTGTGGGAAGCAGAACTCCAGCTGTGTCCGTGTTTGTTGCTGCTGCCAGGCCACTGGCCATAATGCGGCTGCGTGACCCTCCACTTCCCACAATGTACGTTGCAAAAAAACTTTGAAAATGCCCGGGCTCTGTTTGTAAACAAATGGATTGTTTTTGATGGGGTACACTTCGAAATTTTTCACCGTGAGGGAAGAGATTCAGTTGAGTAATCAGACAGACTAAACGGATTCGTGATACTTAGGCTATGACTTGGGTTTTACAGATTTGATGAAAAAAATTATGAAAAAAGTCATACACAGCTTTAAGGTGTAATATTATCACCACCAGTGGTTCTCCAGTGGTTTCTGTATGGCACCCACATTTTCACTGGTTATTTTTTTCTTGACTAAAAGTTAAAACACATTTTTCAAAAATATATTAATGTCACAAATAACAGCAAAAAAGAAAAATACACACATTTTAATCTGTGCATTCAAAGCAAATTTCCCAAATTATAAAGGGAAGAAAGCTCACAGTTGGTTTGTAATTCTGATGCTTATGAATACATTTAATCACACTATCTTTGCTCGTAAAGTGTGGAAGCTATTTTGTATTTAGTTTTTTGTAGTTTTTGTAGACAGAGCAGGTTTTCATGGAGGAGTGTAATTGTATTACCCATTGGGTTCTGATGCTGCCGTTCTCTGGGCTCTTGGCGACTGCTGAGCTCAAACAGATGGAAGAACCCCTCACCACGCCAAGCAGCCCAGACGAACAGACCTGCCATCTGACTAACCAACCTGCCTTCTCTCCCCCATCCTCTCATCTCTTCCACTGCCAACTCCTACCCCTCATCTTTTTCTTTCACTCGCTTCGATTTTCCTGCCACTCCTCTTCTTATAGTCTGGCCAACCTGGTGACGCTGGAGCTCAGGGAGAACCTGCTGAAGTCTCTGCCCTCGTAAGTGTCATCTCCCTTCACTGAACATGTGTTGTATTCATCGTCTTGCCTAATTTCCCCATCATGTCTATCAAATAAAATGGGGAAGTTTGACAGCTGTGACAATGCTGCTTTTCCTCCTTCATTACTCAATTTTTGTTGCTTCCACATGCTTGTTACACTCAAAAATGGAACATGACATCTTAATTATATTTCAGGGCTTAAAATCTGTGTATTTGAGGGGGAAACGTATGACAGAAGAAGTTGTTCCCTTAAGCAACATGGCTTCAAAAGCATTCTTTGCATATGTCAGTACATGTATATGAATGACATATTGTAATCAGCAGAAAAGCTATGCTATGTGCACTTTCAGGTACATATTTGTGTGACTTAATGCCTGTGCTATTTATATGCCTATTCAGGTCACTCTCTTTCCTGGTGAAACTGGAACAGCTAGACCTGGGCAGCAATGAACTGGAAGTTTTGGTAAGTCAAGCACATACTCTTATACCGTATGATATACAGTAGCTATTTTACTGTACAGTGGAGTGCACAAACACACCTTTGCCTGCCTGAAAAGTAATCCACCCAGTAATCACTCGCATCCTTCTGACATTTGTATCACAACTATATTCCCAACTACATGTTTACCTACAACGAGCATTAGGCCTTATATGCACTGTACCCCAGAGTGAGTGCTGTTTTAGGCTGGGAACACCCACCTGTCTCAGTAGGACAGGGTAAACAAAGCCTCATGATCAGACCAGGGCGGAGGCTGAGCAAACAGTTGACATCATGAGGAAACCTTGCCTGCCTGCATATCTGACATGAGCCAGTTTCTAATGGCATCTCCATTATTTCACTTGTTACCTAGACTTAAATTTGAGCTCATTTTGGAAGAATTCAGCCTGTTGAACTTGTGATTGCAAACAAATGTTCACTCTGTTTTTCAACAAAAGATTGTGAAATAAGAGATCCAAAGAAGAGCAGAACCACTTTTAATAATTGGTCCCCATTTAAGTTTGAATAAAACATTTATCAGTATAAATCAGTGTACTTAACAAATTGATAGCAATAATCTGAAGAGTCATAACAAAAGCTACATTCAGACTGTTTTTGTGTCTGTCCTTTTGTGGCTTATATGTGACTCATATTTGTACAAAGTACAAACACATGTAATCTAATTTTTTTCCCCCTTTTTTCCCCAGTTGTGATTTGAGCCACTTCCATATGTGGCACTAAATCAGATACAGGTTGTTTTACAGTGCAACCTTAGTCTGAACAGTTATGTTGGAATTCATGTGACTTTTTAACTACTCTGGATCACCAGTGGTCACAATTCTTTGCTGTCAGGAACCATTCTATTCATCCCCGTCATCATTTGCACACATATTTGCTCCCCTCCACTGCACATCAGTTAATGAATGAAACTTTTAAATACTTCACTGTAAAGACTTCAGTGCCCTCAGTGTTTAACAGTGTGTGATTTCTTTGTGACTGTTATTTTTGCATCATTGGAGCCATTCAGGACGGTGACCAGTTCAAAAATGTGTGTGTG
>JAPQRP010000015.1:17328347-17344309 GCA_037367295.1 Apogon hyalosoma | reverse complement strand
CCCACTCTACCTGGAAACATGGAGACTAAAGTTGGGAGAAAGCAGCAGAGTCCTGTATGGGATTTATTTGAATATGACCACGAGGAAGATAAAAGCACTAAAACAGAGCATTTTTAAAAAAACCTGAAGCAAATAAAAACTAGCAAACCTGCTCTAAAAACTAATCCAGACTGAATTAGAGGGGAAAAAAAAGTCAAAACTAAATAAAATTAAACTATAATGCAAAATTCAAAACCATTATAACCTTGCTGCTAATATCTCACATGTACCTCTATTAATACTGACCCATGTGACTGGTACGTACAGTGGGGTATCATCTATGAACTAGTAAAACTAGACAGTTTCATAATGTTGCCCGATACTCTGATCCAAAACCTTCCCTCTTTGTTGCACAGAATATAAATATTTAGGCAACCACTGCATTATTAGAATCTCATGCAGCCAAGTCATTTCTGCTTAAAAACAGCAGGAGAAAGTGTATATTTTGTTGTAATCCAAGCACTTACACTTCTAAACCATTATTATCTGCTGATGTTGGTTTGTAATATTTTAAACATGTAAAAATAATTTCTTTTGTTTATTTTTAGGGAATCTACATCTCTCGCATTGCAGAAGGTGGAGCAGCGCACAGAGACAGCACACTGCATGTTGGCGACAGGGTGATCTCTGTGAGTACATCCACCAGCTTCAGCTCAACGATAACTTCATAAAAGAAACTTTACAAAGTTTTCATTAGTAGAGGAATCATTTGGTGCCTATTTATCACTTTTGTCTATTTTGGTACTATCTAACAGAAGAGCTTAAGAAGTGAGTCCATGAAATTAGAGCGCATCATTGCACTGTAAATATTCATAAGACTATAATCGATTTGATTGATTGATTATTTACTTAAAATATCAACATTTAAAACCAAAACAACAAGAAAAATCAATATAAAAAGAAAACCTATTCAAAAAGGAGTGGGATGAAGTTCAGCTTATATATTCCCGCCCCCTTACCCTATCTTTTACTGATTGTACATTCCCATGTCAGCTCCCGTAAGTAAACTTAACAAATCTATACATATGAAAAGTAAACTGTCCATTTAATTACTGAATTACAAATAATGTTCTCAGGTGATCATCTTAAACATTGTATCGCACTGGAAAAAATCAAAATCATACCAAGTGTATTTTTCTCATTTCTAGTCAGAATATCTCATCACACTTAAAATAAGACTTGTTCCATTGGCAGATTTTTTTTGCTTGAATTAAGCAAAAAAAAATCTTGAATTAAGCAAAAAAAAATCTGCCAATGGAACAAGTGAAAATTATCTTGGTTAGATTTCTTGAAATAAGATTTTCCAGATCTGTTGTCTAAAAATCAGTTCTTATATCTCACTGAAAAGTTACTCTTTAGGTGATTGTCGTATTTTAAGTGTAATGAGATATTTTGACTAGAAATGAGAAAAATACATGTGGTTAGATTTTGATTTTTGCAGTGCGTAAACGTCCTCTCTGTTGTATGATCTTTATTCACATTTTTGTCACACTGCTCGTCCTTTACTTGAGCGACACTTAAGAGAGCCAAACTAATACAAGGGTTATCAGACTTAACTCTTCGTCATCACGTCCAACAGCTCAGAGCTGTGACTTTGGATATTCTAATTTGAATCACCATTGTCTTTTGTAGCTATTTTGGTTGAATCCTGCAACATTTGAGTCCTAAATCACTGCTAAGGGCTCGTGCATGCATTTCTCTGCTCTGTGCTCACTTGCCCTTTGTCTCTGTGTGTATCAGTATTTCAGTAACTCTAATGGTGCATGTTTGTGTGTCATTAACTGTTACTGTAAACTGACTGATCTGACCAGGTCCCTCTGCCAATGTCGATCTGCATCTTAAATCTGTTCCTTTTATTGAGGTTCTGTCGTGTGGGAATCACAAAAAAACGCTCTGAATGGTCGTCTTTGCTTTCTTTCGGGTTTCTCTCATTTCCTTTGGCTGTTTTTCCAGTGCTCTTACTTTTATTCGTAGACTGCCTCTGTTCCCTCTGTTCTCACTCTCTACTTGTGCATGCTCACTAATGCATTGGGTGCAGCTCCTTGCCTGCTTTGGTGGTGGGTCCGGTGTTGAGGTAAATGGGCTGAGGCTGCCGCCCTGCTGACATGGTACACACGTTTACCATAGCAGCGGATGTGATGGCTTGTCAGCCAATGGTAAGAGCTGTTACTGTCGGGTCAGTGCTGACCTCTGCTTGTCAGTTTGGACTGAAATGCAGATAATGCATGCCTGAACTCTACCCTGATGTACCCTAGGGTTACAAGGAATTATCCAAAAACTATTTATATTCATGTATGTATTATATCCCTGTTTGCTTTTATTTTCTTAAGATCAAACATTTTGGACAAAGATCCACTTGGTTTTTAAGGAAAGAAAAGCAAGAAAGGGTGTAAAATTATTACAGTTATTATGTTAACAGATAGAAGCATGAGGACTGTGAAGATGACAGTCAGGAGTTTCATGTCAGAATCAAATTCCTCTGCTTGTTCGTAGCGTTTCTCTCTTCGGGAACCTGTCCCACCTTAAAGCACCTGCTGTTACCTGCTCCCTCCTTTTCTCTGCCTGTTTCTGTTGCTCGTTATTGGTGTTGGGTTCTTCTGCAGTTAACCATACTCACATCTCCAAATCTAAAACCTGAATATTTTAGATGATAACTAATACTCGCATAGTGTGGATCGATGGGGATGGGCTTAGAGCAGCGAGTATGTACTGTTTGATGTTCATTCATGACAGCCTTTTGCCCTGGGCGAATGTGGCCCATTCTCACTGTGAGTATTCTGGTGGGCTGACCCCCCCCCTCCATGGTTGGTTTTACTGTCGATCCAGATCAATGGTGTAGACATGACAGAGGCCAGGCATGACCAGGCAGTAGCGCTCCTTACCGGCACCTCCCCCACCATCGCCCTCCTGGTGGAGCGAGACCTGAATGCCCCAGGTGGCTCTCCAGGTCTGTCTCGGGCACGAGCCCACTCCCCTCCACCCCCAGAGCCCTCAGATTCTCCAGACCAGGAGGACAGTCTTCACGGGAACCACCTGAGTCGAATGGAGGATGAGTATCCAATTGAGGTAAGGCCAATGGAAATGACTCGATCAGTTCAGTGTCTGTGAATGTCCTGTAGATGCTTCAGTAAAACATTTAGCATTAATGACTTCTTATTTGGCCCCTGCTCTCCAGTTCCAGAGAAGATGGTGCATGGTATGAAGGCTTGGTCTAATCATTTTAATGGTGTGCTTTAGAGTGTAGCCTCTTAATTGGCCTATGAATTATGCAAACCTTTCAGATTTCTTAATATCTGTAGACGTGTGAGGATGTGAGATGTACATATTGTAGGAACCGGCTGTGATTAGTAGAGAGTATATCTGTAGAACAAAACAGACATGGTCATTTAAAAAAGGCTTGAAGGTCTGTTATACGTTAAAAATCCTGTAATACTGTTTGTCTCTAACAGGAAGTGACCTTGGTAAAGTCAGGTGGCCCTCTAGGCCTGAGCATTGTGGGAGGCAGTGACCACGCCAGTCACCCATTTGGCATCAACGAACCCGGCGTGTTCATCTCAAAGGTGATAGTGTGATAGAGTTGTGTGTTGGTTCTTTGTTTCGTGTTGTATCTGGGTGCCTTTTTAAAACATGTTTTCATGTCATCAGGTGATTCCTCATGGTCTGGCATGTCAAAGTGGGTTGCGTGTCGGCGACCGAATATTAGAAGTGAACACCATTGACCTGCGTCACGCTACACATCAGGAAGCTGTGCGTGCCCTTCTGGCTAACAAACAGGAGATTCGTATGTTAGTAAGGAGGGACCCCTCGCCACCAGGCATGCAGGTGAGACGTCCATACACACACTGACCAGTGTCAGTGAAGTAACACTTATACATGTGCTATGGTTGTAAGTGTAGACAGTACTATACACGTGACATGCTTGTATGTGCACCACAGGAAATTGTCATTCAGAAACAGCCAGGGGAGAAACTAGGCATCAGCATTCGGGGAGGGGCCAAGGGTCATGCAGGAAATCCGTTTGATGCCACAGATGAGGGCATCTTCATCTCCAAGGTAAAGTACAACAAATTTCAGTATGTTCAACATTTCTTTATTTATACCTGTGAGTTGATCATATCCTTATTAATGTGAACATTTTTTTTAACCACTAAAAAGAATTGGAGCACAGACTTTTTAACTTCTTTGTCAGCCAACTGGTTTGACTATATAACTACATTAAATATGTTTGTATAAACCCTTTATCATCCTCTGTCTGAAACAGGTGAGTTCGAGTGGTGCAGCTGCACGTGACGGCCGACTGGATGTTGGGATGCGCATCCTGGAGGTAAACAACCACAGCCTGCTGGGGATGACTCACACGGAAGCGGTCCGAGTCCTTCGTGCAGTGGGAGACTCCCTAGTCATGCTGGTGTGTGATGGCTTTGACCCTCAAAAAGTGGCTGCTGTGGAGGTGAGATACCATGATTCATTAATTTTGAATTAAATTCAGGCTATTAAGAACAGTACTGTATACGTTCTAACAAACTTACAGGGAACAAAAAAATCATTAAAATGCATTAAAGTCTGTCTTTACAATATATAGTATTTTTCTTTCCTGAACAGCTGATCTTGTCAGTGTACTGACAGTAGTGCTGTCATATGTCATAATGCTATTTTCTTTTTTTCCTCACATTTCTGAATAAAAGTCTACTTTTGTTTTGTTGTAGGCATCTCCTGGCATTATTGCCAACCCCTTTGCCACAGGTATCGTCCGAAAGAACAGTATGGAGAGTATCTCTTCTATAGACCGAGACCTGAGCCCTGAGGAAATGGACATCATACAAAAGGTACATTAAAAACCAATACTAAGCATCTGTACACCACTTAAGGGCACATTATGCTTCTCTAAGTGTAAATGGAAAACTTTTAGCACTAATCTGTGTCTACGAAACCTTTGGAATGCACTGCTGATCCAAGGCATCAGACACGTAAGTGCAGTGTAATGGTTTGTTAGTATAATGCAGCTGTGAGTTTTATCTATTTGTCATGCACACACCAGGAAGCAGTGGCCACGTCAACACATGAATCAAACGTTTTGTTCAGCAATTCTGTCAAACCAACTGTGTGCCACGACAGCAATTCTGTTAGCAGGTGGAGTTTCCATTGCCAGCAACTCTCACTCTAAACATTCACACCACACAGCCTATCTTTCCACCAGAGTACCCCGAAAACGCCAGCACAGTTGTTTTAGTCCACATTAACTTTCGGTAGACCGCCCATACTAAAGGAATGCAGGGGCAAATTAGATTATTGCTGTTTTCAGTGTTAATCGAGAGCATGTAGGAAATAATTACTTTTGAACGCAGCATTGTTTTAAGATACTGAAAGTGCTTTTCCTGCAGCATAGAGAATGAACAGTCATCATTTTAATTCCCCCTCTTCTCCAGGAGTCTGAGATGGTGAGAGAGACATCACAGTGGGAGCGAGAAGAGATGGAGAAAGTGGTAAGTGACACTGAAACTCTGTCACTGTTTTGAGAAAACTAGAGGTAAAACTTTATCTGTCAGATGAGCAGAGAGGTGTACTGTATTTATCTGGCATCATAGCTCAGCGGATGCCAAACATGGGTGGAGTTTTAGTCAGAACTTTAGTTTGTTAGAGGGCGAATGGAGCTTTCCCTCTACAGCTGTGTGGGTATTGTGTTTGACAGAACTATTCCTGCTAAGTCCTACCTTGCATGCTTTTTTTCTGCTCCCGTAGTTCATAGCATACTTTTTAACGAGTGTGGGATTCTATCCTTTGTTTCCCTCTGTTTTTTTTTTTTTTCTCTCCTCCACTTTTGGTGTGTTTGGTGTGATACACGATCATCCAATCATCCCACTTCCATTCTACTTCTCCACTGTTGTTCGTCTCCATCTTCCTCCCTGTAACGCTTTCCCATCTGCTCTAAATCACCTCCTCATTTTACCTTTCATCGCATCACTGTGTGGCTGTGTGCTTGGGTGTCTTCCCTTCTGTACTTCCCTTTCTTGGTGAAGGAGCGTATGCGTTTGGAGCGTGAGGAGGCAACTCGCCTGCTAGAAGAGGAGACCGAGGTGAGGTCCTCAGACTATCTGCATGTCGGTGCCAAAGGGCAGTCTGACCACAGACACTACAGCAGGAGCTTCACAGGAGTTTAGCCCTTCTGCCATACCCAAACTGTGTTAGTTTTTATGGAGAATGACGCTTGGGTTTCATATGAAAAGAAATGGGCAGGAGGCACTACTGCACATATTTTGTTCTAAAGCTAGCTGAAATATCACACATTTAATTATACCAGGAAAAAATAGAGGGTCATAATGAGAATATTAACTGATATTTATGATAGGTGGACAGGTTGTATCTGCCAGATGTAAATCAATAACTGCTGGTATAAATATTGTGGAGTGGATATTTCAGTTCTGCATGTCCCCTTACATCTGAAGAATAGACACATTTTTTGATTATAAAGTATCTCACACTTGCTTTTTTCAGTCGTATATCGATGAATTGTTCTGTGATTTCATCCACCTTATAAGTGTCTATTCTTGACATACAGCTACATGGTCTTCTCCAGTAAAACTAATACACAGTGAATAGATTCTTGCTGCATTAGAAGCCTTAATCCAGTGCTCTCTTCACTCTAGTTCTATTTATTTCCTGTAGAACATTGGACCTGGACCTCTAAAGCTTGACTACAAAACCCTGGCTGCTCTGCCCACCACCAGTCTGCAGAAAGTCAACAGGGTAAGTCTGCCTGAATGCTCTGGTGTGTTTCAACAGCAGATTCACAGGTTAATGATCCTTAATCAGGATGAAGTTGGAGGTTCATTTCCTCTGAGTTGTAAAGGGCTTGTGTATCTGTGGTAGTAATATTGGAAATGGCCTTCACGGCTCAGAATAGGCCTCAATATGTGTCGATGTCCCTGGGAAACTGAGTGACACACAGCCCACCAGCTGCCCCTTGAAGGTCAGGAATGTTAACTTCCATGTTCGTAGTTCCTAGTAGACGTAACTTACTAGTGACCTCAAGCTCGCAAAAGGCCCCGAGGCCACACCCATCCCACGTGTCAAGTCACTGTGATGTAATGAACGTGATGTGACCAAAGTAACATGAAGAATGAAGATGAATCAAAAGTCGGATATCAAATTAGGAGCCCAGCCTCATCCATATGGAAGCTAAGAAGATGGATTAAAAAGGACTCAGACTTCAAATAAACTGAGCTGTTACAAGGATTGGTCACAGGGAAAAGCAGCATGGCTGAAAGGTGGGCGCTGTCCCGCTTCTCCACTCGCAAGTTTGACCAAAAGCATGGCAGCATGTGGAAGACTCTGTAGATGGGGGCGGGGGACAACTGGCAGTCATCCACCAGCCTATCCTCGGCAATATTTTAAAACTGCATCTGGTTTGGAATTGGACAGAGGCTCTTGGGTGGGTGGGGTGCTAGACAGGGAGGGAGGGTGTCATCGAAGACGAGCAGACAAGTGTTTCAGTTTGAGCTCCCAGAGTCCTGAGAGGAGTGTGTTTTAAGTGGACTAAAAGCGCAAACCTGACACTGTTCCACAGTGAGTATTAAGACTGTAGAGGAGCACCCGTGGATTTTAGCCTTTTCTTTTTGTCTTCTCTTGTATTTGTCTCTGCCTGCTTTGTTTTTCCCATTTTATCATTATCCGCTTAAAAAGTTCTTGGAAAACAAAATCACATCTGTTCTCATTCATAATAGTATATCTGTGATCTGTAACTCTAACATATATATTACTAGTTTATTCAAAATTGGATATCAAGCTTTTGTGTTCCCATATAAACTTTTAGTGCCGTCTCAGAGATTGTGTTCTGTCTAGTCTATTATTGTCCAGGAGAACTTAACCTACATATCATAAGCAGCTGTTCACACTGTGAATTAGACCTGGATTTGCTGCTCCAGCACACGTGTTGAAAAACTGTGTCACAACGACCCTTAAAGACCGGCATTAGTCATGCACTTAAGATTTAAGTGAAAACCAGAAATGATTATGTTTCTTTATTGATAAGCCTCACCTCAGTGTTTGTTTTTAAGTCATGGGTTTGATGTTGGTCATAAAGGTTACACTAGTTGCCATTTGTCAGCGTAAAGAACACCCAGATTAAAAGGTTTATGTATGAAATAAACTGACGAGGATGGAAACTGAAGACATTTCGCAGATAATTTGTCAACTGTAGTTAATTTAACACACAAAACAGTTGAGTTACTAAAACTTAATAATATTTCAGTTTAAGAATGTTTTTCTTAGATTAGTTTGTAAGTTTGTTTTTATTGATATTAATTTTGGCTTGTTATGATGGATGATCAAATATGGTTTAACACACAGAAAAATCACTGTAAAACCTGGCCTTTCATACTGTTCTCAGTGAAACATGGCTAGTAATGCAGTGACTTTTTAGTGCCAGTCAAATTGTTGGGTATCATGTCATGTAGAAAGCACTGGAGATAAGGGCAGAAAAAGTGACATATTGGAACATAGTTTACATTTCATGTAATGGATACACAGTGTGTTTCTCCAAAATCTGTTCTTCTGGGAACAAATGATGCTGTTTATTATTGTACATAGATATTAAAACCAAAACGAGGCCCATCAAAACCAAATCCTGGAAACAAACTCTGACTTGCTGCTCATTCCCAGCATGGCCGACTCAGTGTGTCGGCATGCAAACCAGTTACCAGCCTCGCTGTCTTCTCACACACCAAAACCCCAGCTGTCCCACACAGTCTGTGTCGATGCCAAAAGGGCACTCGTTCACATTCCATCCCACTGACCCTCATCACACCACCCACTCTTACAGTCAGCATGAACAGGCCACATTAGCGTTCCACAATGCTTGTATTATTGGCCAAACTATTTGGATTACAAGCAGGTATGTCAAAGCCACAGGTTTTGAATTCCAAAAAGGTCTGAATAGTTAGTCATCTGGATTGACCTGGCGTTTTGAAGTGGCTTCAGATCTCTGGTGTTTTTTAAAGCACAGAAGCTGTTAATGTTAGATTTGAATGTGTGAGTTTTCTGAATTGATGTATTTCGTCGTCAGCCTTCAGTGAAGTGGACAGTAGGAGTGAAGTACAGTAGGAGCTGGAGGTGTCCTGGAGTCTCACTGTCTCCCACTCCGATAATCTGGTTATTTAAGGCAGAGCCTGGACCTCTGTAATGTGACCAAGCACACATAGCAAGTTAACAGATCCCGAACATTAGCCACTCAGAAACTTATCTGAAACACTTGAGAAAAGATTTAGTGACGCAAGCAGCTCTTTTTAGCAGCTAGAGGTTTGTGTGTTGAGTGTCTATTTATAGAACACAGTTAGGCTTCAGCCTGGAGGATTTCTCGACCTCTCACATTAATTTTGATGATCATTTTACTTAGGTTTGTAATTGAAAAAAAGTTTTTATTTTTGACCTCAAAATGAACCAAACCATGTCAGATTTAGATAATTTCTTATATGAGGTTCCACATAGTGCTGAAATGATTATTGGCAGGGATAAAAAAATTAAGGATGGTAATATATTTGACTTATGTGTTTCTCACAATACAGCAAATATAAGAAAATGAAATCCAAAATAAATTAATGTATTACATTATCTGTTGTTTCACTATTATCAATAGCCAAAGTGAATTATGTTGTTTTTAGTCCAAATTTACATATAATCATTATTTTCAACAGTCAAAGTATGATTTGTTAATATTATCATGATAAGGCTTAATAGAAACATACTAAATTATATAGACTTCATGTATCTCCAGGTCTTGATTCTCTTTAATTATTTTTGTGGTGTTTATCAGTTTTTTGTATGTGTCCTCCCTCTTCCGTTTATTCCTGTTCAGTTCTCTACTTCTATAAGTCTGACTGCTCCCATGGAGGCCCCACTGCAGGCCCAGTACGGGGCCCCTTTAGAGCCTCCTGGCTTTGGCTTAGGCCACCCCTCAAACCCACTCTGCCACACGGATCATGAGTCCAGTTCCAGTCTAAGCACAGACCAAGATTATCTTCATGGGTCCCAGTTCTCCCCTAATGGAACATCTATTAGTCAAAGTGAAGGCTCATCAACAACTCTGAACTCCTCAACATTTGCACCAGAAGAAGAGGAAGAATGTTTAGTGGACTCTCAGCCGATCTGCTTCAAAGAGAACCCTTTCTTGGTGGCGAATCGTAAAGGCAAAGGCCTGTCGGGGCCTCCTGTGGGCTACGGGAAGCACGGACAGTTGCAGCCGTGGTTGTTCAACAAGGCAAGATGCCTGTCTGTGTGTGGTTTGGGGCAGCATGTTGTGTTATTGCGCACTTTTTTTCCATTTGCGTCCGGTTAATGGGATTGGATAGACCTTAAAGATGTTTTACTTTAGGTGAATTATATGCATTATATGTGCAGTTTGGTCTTTGTTTTGACCATAGGGACCATGAATCAACAAAAGTACACTCAGACACTTTTTAGTGTTTTTTTTTAAGCAGTGCTTTGTGTCTGTTAATCCCAACCAACACCCAGCTGAACTGGTGCATGCTTTTGCTGTGAGCTCTGAACTAGCAGGACCTCATAGGATATTTGGGTACGTAGTCGGGACCAACTGAAATGTCTGCAACAGCTGCAGAGGGAGGTCATAAGTCTGGAAGGAACATGACCTGCAGGACACTCAGAAACGTGCACGCTTACCATTGAGAGCTTATAGTTGCTCAAAATGAGTGGCATTCAATACAGAACTAACCAGTGAATCTTGTTTTTGTTTTCCTTGCTTTCTTGTGTCACTGTTTTCCTATAGAAAGTGAGAGCAGCTGTTGAGTGTGTTCTGTGTTTTTTCCAGGCACCTTCCTCTGATTATGCCAGGACTGACAGCCCAATCAGGGAAGCCCCTTACTCTCCCACAATCCAACCGGTGAGCCTCCTTACCTTCATCATCATCATCATCTGCTAATGTGCCATCTTTTTACTTTAGTTTCTCTTTTTATGAGTCACTTGTTTTTTCATAGACAGGGTATTTTAGAGTTGATGCTTCTGACCTTTCTTCCCACCCTTAGCCCAGCCCTCACTCTTCCAACAGCTCCCTGTGTGTGGGCAGGGAGACCCGCTTCGTAAGTGGGTCTTATGACCCCCTCTGCTCTGGCCTGGATTTTATATGGAGCATATATGTGCTGTTCTGAGGCCTGTATCTGTTCTAAAATGTGGAGATATTGACTAGTTCAATTACCTTGTCTACCCTATTCTTACCAGTCTGAATGCATGTGACTGCTTCTCCATGGCCAGCTCATTGCTGCTGCTTTGCCTCTTGCAGACTGGATATGCATTTTATAGAAATACATTTTTGACTGATTGATCTGAATGTCTACTGACCAGCTTTGGCTTAATATTCTCTCACAGAAAAATAACTAAAGAACCGCAAATGTCCTTTTAGTTATTTCATTATTCCTTATCATCCTACTTTAATTACTATGTGTACTCTCTGAGAGGAACTGCCATCAGGACAAGATGAGTAATGAGATCCACAAGGAATGATCAAACTGGCCCACAGTACACTGGTTGCACTGTCTGACAGGTGTTTTGACTTGTCTTGGCATCGTCCTAGAGGCTCCCACAGTTCTGGTGACTGTGCACTGTTGTAGAAGATCCCATCCATTTTTTCTTTTGCCATTATCATTGTTTTTTCATTTTATGTTTGCAGGCGAACATTCACCACACCCCCCCTCCCACTGGCAGGGACATTTCATCATCAGTGAGTGTCTATGGAACTTAAAAATAAGCTGTTACTAACACTTTGTCACTGTAACTGTATTTAGTCAGGTGTTGTTTTGAAAAACAAATATGAAAACTTTTAAAATCCTCTTGAATTAGTAGGAAAATGCTTAAGTGATAGAAAAGGATGAGTTGCTGTATATTAAACTACCCAACATTGTATTAAATAGTTCAAATGACTAACATTAAACATCCACAGCAGTGGAATGAAAGATGCACATTAATGCAGAGGTAAAATTAATCCAAAATCCAAATTATAGTAGTAAAACTGTTACAAGGACCATTTCGCTACACTGACTAGATACATTTTTCCAAGTACATTTTGCAGGTAGTACTTGGATTTACATGCTGCAGAACATTGATTTTTGAAGCGTTTTACCAATATGTTACTTTTGCCTAAAAGATCAGCATAGTTTCCTACCATCACAACATTTTGCATTACTTTAAATTTGTTTGGAAACATGATAAAGATTATTACATATCAAGAGTTATCTTTTCTGGATTTTCATTGTTGGGTTTCAGGTTGATGATGTTTTTTAAGTTTCCATAGACAAATACTTTGATTAATAATTATGGTGCTGAATTTCCATTTCTGCCTCCATTCCTTTTCAGATATCTAAAAGTTCATTTCTAGCTGCTTATTTATACAAAATGTACTCTCTCTTTTTCTGCAGACACGACCGGGTGCCATTCAGCCACTTGGCCGTGTGCGGCCAAGTACCTCCCCTGCCACTCCAGATGGCCACAGTCCCAACCCCTTCCAGCATGGCCCCTCCCCCTTCAACTCCCAGACCTCTGTAAGACCCCTCACCACCACGTAGGGCTGTTTTACTATCCACAGTGAGCTCTGTGCCGTTAACTGCCACTAAACAAGTCCAGAACATTCCAGTTGTGCCTAACAGCAGATAAATAGAGCACAAGAATTTGCCAAATGTGACTAGAACCAAAGAAAGGTAGAGCTGTGTGTACAATGTGCAGTGGAGTGGAGAATATGCAGGTGAGACTGCAGCTGTGTGTGATGCCCCAGGCACACCTGGGGGTGCAAAAGAGCTTCCACCTGACTCAACAGTCTCTTCTAATTGTAGCTGTTCTGAAATGGGTTCTTTTAGCAAGCAGCACAGTTCAATTGGTAAATGATGAAGAAGCCACTGTAAGACTTCATCTCATACCTTTGCGATTGCTCATACAGAAAAGTCTATCATGGCTTTGAACTTTCCAAGCCCTACTGTCTGTCTTTCTCTGGCATCATTCCCCCACACCTTCACACGAAACCAGCCGTCATGGTGTTCACCTGTTCTCCTCCACAGTCTTCTTCAACTTTGCTGGTTTTTTTTCATAGTCTGCCCTCTCCTCCATGTCTCTCTGTCCTCCCTACCTCCTCTCTTTCCCTTGGCCCCTGTACCATGTTGGACCCACCCCACCCTCATTACCCCCCCTTCCCCCTGCAGCCTCGCGCCCCCTCCCCCACCTCGCCTGACGAGTTCCCCATGAATGTCAAGCAGGCATACAAGGCATTTGCTGCCGTGCCTCGCTCACTGGCAGTGCTGGAGCCTCCGCAGGTAGGCCGTGCTGCCCGGACTGCCCGGGTCACAACAACAAAAAGCATGCTGTGCTGATTGGTTGGTCTCGCCCCCACCCCTTCCTGACTGGAGCAGGCTATCCTAAACAGAGCCTGCACTGTGCTGGGGGGCCTGTGACGTGCTGTGACGTGTGGAATGCGTTCATCGTTGGTTTTGTTCTTCAGTGCCATCAGCTGTCATACCAGTGTTGATTCGTGGTCCATTCATCCATCATGTGTGGCTCGTGTACAAATAATCAATCCCTAATTCATGTTTTGTGCTTCTCAGTCTGCCTGCTCTCTATCTCAGTTGGTGTTCCAAGTCTGAATCACTTCTAGTTCCTAACTCTGTGTTTCTTCCTGCTTTGCACAACAGGACTTGTATGGTACAAGGAACAATTTTCACCCCCAACCTTCTCCAGAGGTGAGTGTATTTCCCAAAGACTGCAAAGCACAGTCTGATTGTAAGTTATATTGAGTATTTAGCAACTGTAATGCCACTTTTTCTGGAGTAAAAGTCGAAAAGCTCGAGGGCCCTTTTCAGACCTGGTATTAACATTTGGTGATCCCACACCATGTGAGAATGCACCCACAGTGCAATGTCACCACACCTAGAAGTGGTCCTAGCTGCTGATGCTTACATTCTTATGGCAATGTGCACCAGAGATAATACCAGTTAATCAGTGTCATTTACACATTTTATATTGGTATCAGCAGAACTCGAGTCCGATTGTGGCTGATGGCTCTTAACAGGGTTCTCAAGCAGGATTCCTGACTGGGGGAAAATAATAGCTGAAAAAATAAATAAATGTCCCACCTTACAGTTAATTTTATGTACAGTTCCTGATTCATTCATTATTAACCCTTTGGAGTTTGAGGTTCAGTGATTAGTTTATTTACTGGTTGGGTATTTATAACTTTGATGATCTGTACAGATCAGTACTGATCAGTTTTCAGTAAAGTTCATAACCGTAAATTTCCTGCAGCACTGACTTGTTTTCCAGTGTATAGTGATGTCAGCTGTCTATCTGTTTTTGTTGTTAAACTATGATTCTAGCAACAAAGTCCACTACCAGTTGATCTCTAGAGTGTAAACAAGAACCACCTACTCAGCTAACATCCAAAAGTACATTTTCATTCTCACACCAACCTATTCCCTTGTATTAAAGAATTTCCAAAAAGCCCATAGAGATTCAATATATCCAGTCCATCTTGGGTAAAGTGCAGATCAGAATGACCCTCTGCCTTTTTCTTCTCCAACCGAGAAACTAGAATTTAATCAACTTTTTGCTCAAAGATTCATCAGTCACTTTACACTTAAACATTACAAATCCAGTCTTACAGTTTGTGCTGCATCCACAGTGTCTGCTTAACTATGTTCCAGCCTTTAAATGAGCTTATTTGCACATAGAGCAGAGGGTCCATTAACAAATAGTCACTGGAAGTATATTCTACTACCAGTGTGAACTAATGTACTTGGAGCCATCAGCCTTTGATCAGATCACCCAAAATGCATGTTAAGACCAGATGTGAACAAAGCCTCATGTCTAGACCTGTCACTGAAACGCACTGGCTCTGGTCATGTTAGTCTGACACTGTGATGACAGTCTTCGTGGCTTTTTCAGCCTGAGCTGAACATCGAGGTGTTTGATGAAAACGTAGAAGGTCAGGAGGGAGCTGGCATGGGTTGGACGGGCAAGATGTCACCCCGGCCCTCCCTCTCCTCTGACCGTCGGGAGTATATGAGCCTGGCAGCAGTGCCTCGTGTCTCCAGGCCATCCCTGGACCTGCAGGTACCCACTGCTTTGTCCACAGCTAGAGCAGCCCTCTGCGTCGTCAGGACCACAGTGTGCTTGGCTTGACTGGTGGTGGTGTTTCAGAGTCTGGGAGACAGCCTTCCTGCTTATGTCTGAAATTGATCTTTGTAAGAATCAACTATGAATCAGCTTCGCGGTGCTGGGGTCTGATTTGATGGCTAATTTTTCCCTCTTGGTCAGTCTTTTTGTCTGACTTTTCTTAAATTGTGTTCTGCAAATCACTCTGCAGAAATCTACTTATAATCATAAAAACACCTTTTTCGTACCCCTTTCTTGCATTATAACAGGTTCCAAGATTTTGGCACTTTAATATTTTTTGTTTCATATTCTGTTGTTTTGATTTTGGTTTTTTTTTTTTAACCACACAGAGTCCTTCTCCTGCTGGTAAGGACAGCCCAGAGCAGCGCTCCTTCAGGGACAGACAGAAATATTTTGAGATTGACGTGAAGCAGCAGACACCAGAAAAGCCCAAACCTCGAGTCTCTCTTGTTGGAGAGGATGATCTGAAGAAGATGAGGGAGGAAGAAGGTGTGTTTCCATTGTTAATTTTACTAATAAAAATGTCTGGCTTTGTTCAGCTGCCCTTTAAATGAGCACTGTATCTGTGGTGTCCAGAGAGGAAGTTTGAGCAGCGAGCGCGGGAGTACCTGCTGGATGAAGATGATGAGGATGAGGAAGAGGACCTGGCTAAGCAGGTGGCACAGATGAAGGCCACGGGCAAGGTGCTGCTGGATGGAGTGGAGTACAAGGTGGAGCCGGTGTCTACCCCTTCTCAACACTGCTCCACACCACCAAGCTACAAC
>JAPQRP010000015.1:17311062-17328247 GCA_037367295.1 Apogon hyalosoma | reverse complement strand
TGCTGGATGGAGTGGAGTACAAGGTGGAGCCGGTGTCTACCCCTTCTCAACACTGCTCCACACCACCAAGCTACAACGTCACACCACCAAGCTACTGTGGCAGCTCAGGGTACAAAGTTGCATCATACTACTGCTTCATATGCAACTTTATTGTTTTTTTTTTTTCTAGTATCCTGACAGCTTTTGTGTGTGCAGACCTTCCTCAGTTGATGGGAAAGGAGACTCTCAGAGGAATTCATTAGAGGACAGCTTCAGGCTGGAGCAGAGGCCCAACTCCATGACTGGGTAATGATATGAGTGTGCAGTGCAACAACCTTGAATGTGTACATTGTTTATGTCACAGCATTTATCACTCCTGTCCTATCTTCTCAGCCTGATCCCAGTGTACCCTGGGGAATCCACAGCTCCCATCCGCACAGCCAAAGCAGAGCGTAGGCACCAGGAGAGACTGCGAATGCAAAGCCCTGAGCTGGCCGTGGCCGTTGACAAAGACCTGTCCCCTGCTGAGAAACGGGCTCTAGAGGCTGAGAAGAGAGCCATGTGGAGAGCAGCACGGTAAATACAACACCAGCACCCAACGTACAGAGCAAGAAGATAACGCACCTATTACAGTTTCATGGAAGAGATCATTTAACACAATAGTCCTGAAAATGTCTATGTTTATGGAATTGAATCTGCACCACAAATTTAAGCCCCCCTTCATTCAAAAAGAAAAAATATGTGGTGTGTACGTATTACATTTAGTGTTCCTCAGCAGTACTTTCGTACAAATCAGGTTTTTGGAACAAGGCAGTGCATGGACGTTTGTTTTCTCTGAGTGACAGATGGCTTTTTACGCAATATTAACTTAGAAACGTTTAATCATGTTGCAACAGATGAGTAAACTGACAAAAGGAGAAATGAGTCCACAGCGCTATGCTTCGCAAAAAATAAACGGATGCATTTGTTGTATCTGTAATCCCGACATACCATACGTTTGTGGTTATTATAATGCTGATTTTAAACCAAGTGTGGTTGTTACTCTTCCTTTATAAACTAAATGTTTATTAAAGTAGACATAGGTTGATACTGTAAGGTCAATGACTCATAGTTTGGACCTGGATTTTCCCATAAAACAATGTCAATAACATGGTTCAGGGTCATCCCAAATCGAAGTTGACTGTGTAGTAAAAAGACCATCCTGTGTGTCTGTGTCCTTAATCTGTCTCCACTCTTAATCTTGTTTTCGTGCCCAAATAATGTATTCCTCTTGGCTTTCCTAATTGTGTTTGTGTTTTACTTTCCATTCTTTGGTTTTCTTCTCTCTTCCTTGTTTTCCCTCTCTCCTTTTCCTTCGTCGTGGTGGACTTCTCCTCATCCCATTCCCTCGTCCTTTTCCGTCCTCTTCCCTCCTCCCTCTCCGTGGCCTCGTGGGGGCACAGGCCCTATGGTCTGGAGGAGGATGTTAGGCAGTATGAGCAGGACCTGGCTAAGAGGCTCTACCAGGCCCGAGTGAGGGCATCTCAGGGTGCGGCCCCAGCCCCACAGCCCCCTACCACCTCCTCCTCCGCAGCCTCCCAGCTCAGGTCTGCCTCTTGGCCCTAGCCACAAGGGCCAGATGCATTGCATCGTGGGGGTGTGCTCGGGTGCTTTGGCATTTGGGGATTTTGCTATAGGCAGAGTTCTGAAAGGACCAAGCAAGCACTCTCAGCAACACTGTGACAGTGCTTCCACTGCCTTTCTAGTGCTGTCTTGCTTCTGCACGTCTTTGCTGTTATAATTTGTAGCTTCCTCTGGTTCCTCCACTCGATCCTGTGTTTTGTGTCCTCCCCTTCTGCAGCACTGTTCTTTTCATTTGTGCCTTGCTGTACTCTGTATTTTCATACATCATTGATTACTTGTACTAACACACAGCCCGCAGTAAGTTTGCAAGCTGTTTGTGAGTCAAGGGTAAACCTACTAGCAGTAGGTAGTCCTTTTCCTGGAATGCCTCTATTTTCATATTGTGCACTGAAACTGAACTGGTTGTTTGTTGCAGCAAACCAGGACAAGGATCCCCCAGCATTAGTAGTGACTGGCACAACACCCACTCGTAGTGGCGTGTGCCTCTTTCAGTCTTTGTCCTTTAATATCTTTAGCATTTCATTTATCAGTTGTCTATCATCATGTATCTGATAGTGTTCAATTCCTTCTCTTTTTAGAATGAAGTCTCTGGAGCAGGATGCACTGAAAGCTCAGATGGTCATCGCCAAATCTCGGGATGGGAAGAAGCGTGGCACACTAGACCAGCTGACAGAGTCACCTTCACCTGCCCCCACACCCTCTCCCACCCCGATGGAAGGTAGGAAGATGCTTTACTGTAGCGCACTGAATTATGTGCTACTTCAGTATACGATTTTTAAGGAAAGCATTATATCAACTTAATTTTTAAGACCTGTCAAAATTGTATTGAATATTTTTAGGTCTTGAAGTCATGTGATATTTTAGACTTGGACTGAAACATTTACCTTCCAACATTTGTCCATTTTGTGTTTTTCTAACAGAGCTCAGTCCTCGAGGATTGACGTCACCAGGCAGGCTGGTAAGTCTTCAAGTGTTTTGCTTTTGTTACTTTTTCTAGTTTTTACAAATGACTCTTTTCAGCAGACTCCATTGTTCTCCATTTCAATGGACTTCAAATATTTGAACAAAGCTTCAACATCAGCCTTACAGGTTAATTTAAAAACTCCATTTGTGAAAGGAAGATAGTCTTTTTACATTCCAGAAAGGTAACATAGTTCTGCTTGAAAACACACTGACAATCCATCATCTTGCTCATTGTCACTCTAGCTAATCGGAGCTGAGAAAACACACACACTGCGCTCTTCATAAGCCACAGCTGGCTGTTTGAATCACCCATCAGCCCCTCTGCCTCCTTCCTCTCCCTTCTCCATTTCCTCCTCCTTTTCCCTCTTATGCTCTCCTCCTCCTCTTCTTTTCTTTACTTGTCCTACCCTTTCCTCGTATTTTCCTTTCCCTTCTCCCTCAATCTCCGCTCATTCCTGTTTGCTATCCTTCTAGTCCCTGTCGTCAAAGAAGTTTGACTACCGACAGTTTGCTGCCATTCCTTCTTCCAAACCCGTATACGACATTCAGGTATTGGCTGCATGCTGAGCTCCCAGGGCCTCGGCCTCCTCCCTCCCTTCCCTTGGCTTTCCTTGCTGCCTCTCCCCTCCAGTTTCTCCTCTAAACAAGAGGCATCAGTGCGATTGCGTTCTAGGTTTTGGCTATGTAATCGATCAGGACTTCCTGCCCTGCACTACAGTGGTGTGGTGAACTAACTCTTACTTGATGAGCGACTGACACAAAACAGAAAAAAAATCTCCCTTTCTCATTTTCTGACTCCATCCTCCCAGCTGTATGAATGAATTAAAAAAACAGCTTTGACAGTAAAGATTCACACCCATCTAACTCTCAGCTAACTAATCAGTTACAACGGACAGTAACACTCATCAGCACAGTCAGATTTTTTTTATCCCACTAACCAGACTTGGTTCCGGGGTGGAAATGGCCACAAACTCATGCATTTTACCCATTCTTTCATTCACTTCCATCAGCTGTCTCCCTCCTTGCTTGGGTTGCATGTCGGGTAGAAGAGTATTTTCCACATTGTGTTTTGGCTTCAGGAGCTCCAGTCTCCAAGAGCGCTCTCAGTAGGTCATAGTTAGCTCTGTCCAGAGTGGTTGATTGTCTGGAGGAAGAGATGGGAAGGGAAGCAGGGGAATCTTTGAGTGGTGCTGGAGTGAACAGCGCTTGTCTGGCAGTTGTCTTGTATTTTTGGGTCAAGTATCTGTTGTATGTCAAACTGTGAGTCTGCTCTCCTCTGACTGTGGGGTCTTGTGTGGTTTCTAAATTATTCCACCCTCACATAGGGCTGGGCGATAATGGCCACGTAGCTACACATTGTTCAGCCAACTACTTCACGTGTCAAAACAAGATTCATTGGTTCAGTATTAAATGGAGACCACATAATGTTTTTTTCCCCATCCTTATGGTTTATGTTGTCACTACAGAATGAGACAGTACAGCTAATATTGTCGCAAAACCTCCAGAAACTGTTAATCCTGCAGTGCTTGACAGTTTTTAGCATCATTAGGCAAAAAATTCCATAATCACCTTCAGCATATTGTTATTCATATGTTCTGAGAGGACATGAGACTTGTGCATCTAGTCTTGCTTGTGTTTTCAGTTGTAGAATGTCTACCTCCTGACACTGTTTTCAGACAGAAGTTAGAGATGATGGGGTTAAATATGAGAGACAGCTGTAATTACCAATCACTGATGAGATTGTATTAGATTCTTCACTTTTTGGTAACAATAAGATTCATCAGCTCATCTATGCTTATATTTAATTCTTTTGATTTAAACTGAGAGGAGAGAGCTGCAGAAGGATGTACTTTCACTATCACCCAGCCCTACAGTGACATCACCTTGTGTCTCACAGCCTCCTTTTAATGAGGTTTAATGGAACCAACACTGTATGTTTTCACCACATTTAAGATTATTGAACTGATAAAAAGGTCTAGAGGTTGGATTCAGATGTCTTTTTTTCTCCTTAATACAATACTCACATTACTGAGACATTCTGGGATTTAATTAGTTCTTTGTGACCATGTGGTACAATTCTTAAGTATGAAAAGTAGGACAACATTCTTTAAAGAGCTAAGTCAGTGAGACTGAAGCATTGATTAAAATCATGAAAATATTTTCCAAAGTAGTTGCTAATTATATTGTATTCTATTCTGTATTCTATTATAAACAGAAATTTATATTGTCTATCTTCTACCTCTGAAAAGATATCAGCTGATTTTGGCAGAAGGTCCTGGTGTAAATGAGAACAGTCCTTTTCAGCACCTGATGAAATGTAATACAGTTTTGCATGAAACTTTGATTAATTTGTTTTCCCCATCTCTGATACTGTCTTGCTGCATACAGATGTGAGTACTGTTTTGAAATAGGCCTGGCAACTTTCTGTGTTGACATTTACACACTGGAGTAAATGATGTCCTGACACTCACAACAGACCTGTTTCCAAATGTATACAAATAACTTTACCAGTGTTTGCATGGAAGTGGTAGAAACACAAAGACCGAATGGTTAGCACCGTGCTGCTTGTTTTTTTCTATTGTGCGTTAGTGATCTGTCACTGTCTCTCTGTGGATGTGCTCACACCAAATATACAACAATCCCCGGAACTGATGGTCTAACTTAACCCCCCTTTCCTTTAACATGCCAATCTCTCCTGGGGAAGTAGTCGAGTAGCGGTCCTCTGGCTTTTGTGGCTCTGTCCGATTGGGAGCTTTAGCACTAGCTGCTAAACGGGCCGTGAGTGGCTGCACAGCACCTCGATCTCTCCCGCTGCCAACTCCAATGCTCTGATGGTGAAGGCTTCCCTGGGGATACAGGTTGCTATCATACTCCAGCTACATACACTCACTCTCCCTTTTTTCTTCCAGTCCCCTGATACTGCTGATGATATGCAGTTCATCGATGACGGCTCCAGCAACCCAGGTGAGTCCTGGACTATTTCTGAATGTAGTTGTATGAGAACAGAGGGTATGAACGGAACACATGAGGAACATGTACTGATGATAAATATTAGCTCAAATGCTTCTGTCCTTCTGATTCAGGTGACTACCTGGGATAAGCAGCTGCTGTTGGTAGGAGCCTGTGTACATGTGTTTGTGGGTCAGTGTGTAGTTTTATGGAGGAGTGTGTGTTGGTCTGAGACTTTACACTCTAACCTGCTTATGTGTGGCCAGCTGTAGTGTAGCTGCAGGGGGGGTGTCTGCTTCCACTGCTGGTGTCCATCGGATATAAAGCAGCTACTGATTTAGCCAAGAGGAAATCTGCTGTGTCCAAACTAATCATTGCACTAACTAATCCAGACAGCATGAATTTACTTTGAAGTGTTGATGAAAGAGGGATTAGAGACAGTAGGATAAGGGTAGCTGAAAAAGTAGTTTGGGCCAATTGTTTTTCCGGCCAGTCTTTTGCCATGTTCTGTAATGTTTTATTCTGAGAAGTAGCTGCCGGGATTACAGTCAACTAGTCCAACAGAATGTTTCAATAAGTTAAATTTCTTTAAGACCATTGTTGAATGCATTTAATGACCTAGTTCACATCCTAACTGGAGAAAGACTACTAAACTGTTGGCTTTTTACAACTGTAACACATTTATACTCAACTTAATTTAAAACTAAGCACTAAATGCATTGTTGGTGTCAGATCTCATTGAATCTAGACTTACAGATCTTAAATTAAATGCAACCAACAGAAACAATTTTAACTCAATACTTATAGTTTTTATTTTGATGGACACCCCAGACACCACATTAATGCAGTTTATTGAGGCTACATAGATTTCATTAATGCTTATTGTTCTGTTAGTATGATGCTGAGCTTTATTTAAATTCATGTAACTAAGTTTGGCTGTATGATCCAGTCAATTTTTAAGACTACACGTAACTCAAAGAATCACATCTGGTTAAAGTCGGATAAGTAAATCAGACTGGTAGTTGTGATGGATGTTTTGTTCTTTTTATTTTAATTAATTTAACTTTTTCCCCCAGTAGTTAAGATTTCTGACCATTTGTAGAACATTAGGCGTTCTTGTTAGCAAAATCTATGATTTAATCACTGATAACATATTTGATAGCCAGTGCTACAAAGATGTAGGAAGATTTGTAAACTGTAGTTTCCTTTCGAGATGAAGCAGATTCCTCTAATGGCATCAACTCTATTGTTGAGTTTGACTAGAGCTCATCACGATGGTCTTTTTAACCTCAATACAGTTTTGTTTCTGCTTGTCTGCAGCATTCACAGGGTTATGGGATACATTCACCGTCTTGTCATTTTCCTGCACATTTTTTTCCACTTTCTTCAATTGTTTTGTTTCCGGAGGCTGAATTAAGGCTTGAATTTCAGATACAAGCACATAAAAATGCAGAAACTGCAAAGGACTAAACCCTTTTTTTTTTTTTTTTTTGTCATTCAGGGCCTGCTGCTAGCCTCGAGGCGGAGGTTCCCACCCAGCTGCCCACCACCTCAGCCCTGGAGGAGATGGCCCTGTACAGCAACAAACGCAAACTGAGGCAGGGTCGCCGCAGCCTGGAAACCGCCGTGCCCACGTAACACATCACAGCACCAAGACAAACCCAAACACACACTGTGGAACACTGGTCCATCCACAGGAGGTGCAACGTCACAAAACACTACACATAACGTCAGTAGAGCAAAGTGTTCTCGACCGTATATAACCACTGCAGAGACTATGACACTCAGTCACCACACATTCACTCACATCCTTATATCCTGCGTGCCAGTCTTGCCTTTTACAGTCTGTGGATGAGTTGGCAAATAGATAAGACAACAGTCCCTCAAAGGCAGGAAGGAGCTAGTGTGGTTAGCTACGATTGTTACTTACAGACCATTCTTTATTTGTTTTATACTTGGTTTGCCTATTAGAAGTGGAGTTATTTTAACAGGAAAAGAAAGATGGCTTTAGTTTTGTTTTTTTTTATCTACAATTTTGCACCTCCCGATAATTTTGCTGTTTAAAAAAACATACTGGAAGAGAAAAGAAATGGGTCATAGCTATACTAATTCTATTTTTAGACTTTCATTGAATAGATTGTAAAATGTCATTTTGTTTTGGAGATGAAAAGGAGTGTATATATTGTTGGGAACACCCTGCTACCTTCACAGTCACAACTATGGATAGCTTAGAAAAACGACAGTACATATCATGTTTGCACTGCCATTGATCAGCTGTTTATCTTAAGTTATTGTTTTTAGTAGTTACAACTCAAATTGAAGGCCTTCTATTCTATTACATTTTAATCCATCCAGTTCACTTAGATGCAAGAGGGACAAACTAATACTTTGTAAGTTATCATTACAATTTTAATGATAGAATTATGTAAAAAAAAAAAAATAAAATAAAAAATAAAAAAAAAAGTAAAAAGAAAGTAACACTATATATAGTCATCCAGAGAGCTAAGCATATCTACAAATTAGATGTTTTTAACAAAGCTAAGCTGTTGCACATCATATAATATACTGATTAGAAATGTGAGCATTTTGTCCAGATTTGACTGTGTTACATTCCCCTTGTAGAGAATATGAAAATGCTTACACATATTTCAGAATGAGTTTAATTAATGGTACTTACCCCTGTCCTGTTTAGGTTTTTTTTTTTTTTTTTGTTAATGTGAATCTTTCATTTGTATCCTTGCATTCTCTGGAGAGATTCCAGAGTGACGTGAAGGTAGCAGGTATTATATTTTTCTGTCTATGGTTAATTTAAATCTGATGCCACTGAAATCATTTATTATTGTGTGAATAATGTACAAATACCGAAAGGAAAGCAAACTTTGGGTGTGAAACTGAGCCAGTCTTGACCTAGACTAAGAAGTGTCTGGACTGCTGACTTGGTGCTGGTGTTTTTATTGGTTTGTCAATGGGAGAGCCGAGAGAGGCAGAACCAATTTAAAAAAAAATCCCTCTCAAGACATCGATCTCATTCAGATATTAACGTCACTGTTTGACACTGTCAGTTTATGTACCTGACAGCTTATTTTTGCAGAATCAAAGCTAAGTAGCATTTGTGTTAATTTAATGTAGGGTCCTCTAATTATAGCTTTCCATGTTGCTCTCACTGACTGAAATTCAGTTTGATAACATTTGCAATGGCTTTTTTTAACTTCCAGTAGGTATTTTTTTTTTCCAGATGGGTTTCACTACATTATTAATGCAGTGTTTAAGTTTTTGTGTTATTCTTTTGTCTTGAGTACTCTTTGGGGGCTATTTGCAAATAGGTTGCCGGGAACGGGTCAGAAGTCCTAGGGTCAAGGGTTAGAGCTCATACAAGACTGTAACTAGTGAATTTGTACAACCAAAGAAGTCTATTTTGTGGTTCAGGAATAATAAATTTTACTTTTCATTTAAGAAGCCGATTCACTGTGTTGTGTCTTTTGTACAAACTGTTTGACTACAATGCACAGTGGTAAACCACCATGTGAAAGGTGAAATGCATGCAATCACATACAGTCAGGTCCATATATATTTAGACAGTGACAGTGTTTGGTTTTTTTTTGCCTCTGCATACAACCACAATGGATATGAAATCAAATAATCCAGATGTGAGTGAAGCGTCGACTTTCAGCTTTAAGTGTTTTTTTTTTTAATCATAACGATTATAACCATCAGAGGCTCAAGAGTAAATGGACAATTGACAGAAAAAGCTTCATGTCCAGGTGTGTTCTGTTCTCTGGTTTTACTGTGACAAGTGTTAAATGTGCATTTGGCATTTCACTGGAAATCACAATGAGGTCCAAAGAGGTGTCGATGCCAATGAAGAAAGCCATCTCATTTAGATGAAAAAACACAAGTTTTTCAGATGTGAAAGCTTTAGGAGTGGTTAAATACATGGTTGGTACATTCTCAAAGAATCCACTGATGAGCTCAGCCACACCAAAAGGCCTGAAAGACAACCAGAGTGGATGGTCACGGAATTCTTGAATTGGTGAACAACAAAACACTTAAGGTAGACATCAACGTATACAATCAAGGCGCCTTCATGAATGTAAATACAGAGTTGAAAATGTCTAGCAGTCAGCAACATGAGCAGATTTCCATTTGTCACTGTCCAAATACTTCCAGACCTGACTGTAGCTCCTACAGTGTTTTCGTTTTGAACTCACTTAGGTGACTGGTATGACAGCTGTAATTGAAGGAAGTCTTGGCCTAGACCCAGAAGAGAATTTCATGTTCATCTGCACTGGTGTCATGGACGATGCTCGGGCACTCCTCTGTGAAAACACCATTCATACAGACATATTATACACTATAGGTCGAGTTTAAATATCTGTCTTGTTCATGAGTGAGGGAAGGATGTAACCAAAGATCAACAGGAAGACAGGAACAGCATCTGCAGTAATGTGGATTTACTGGGCGAGGCTTAAAGCTTTAACCCACTGAGGTGATTCCTTGTACAATTTACAAATTTCTGTCTTTTTTCACATCCAAGTACATTTGTTGTAAATTAAATAAACACCTACCCGTTTGAGCACCCTATAGCGGGCACTGTGGAATGACACTGCACTCGGACTGTGAAGAGCCTGCTCAAGGAAAAAAGGAAACCATATTACTATGACCACCATTTAGTTTGTGAGCTTCCATTGTAGTGCAATAAGGCCAATTTTAGCCTAAGCAGTTCTGAGATCCATTGTTTATCCAGTTGTAATGGATACTACATAAACAGTGTGAGGCAGACTCACCTGTGAAACGTTCTTATCCATTGTTAATTCCTCCTCCTCCTCAGGTAACAAGAACAACTTTGTATACCAGTTCTCAAATTCTACAACAAAGGAGATGTTTTTTCTGATCAAACATGACTGCTTTTAATGCCTGCTGCTATAATTTCATGTTGAAAGTTGACACTATATCAGGGAGGCATCAGATGTGAACGATTTTGGAGAACTGACCAGAGAGTAGGCGTAACCTGCACTGATCCACCAGGTGCTGACAGTAGTTGACCTCTGCTTTGATATCACACAGCGCCTCGTATTTCTGTCGGTACTTGGCTTTCAGCTCTCTGAGCTGCATCATTAAAGTGGCCTCTGGATCCTGTGGCACTGTCTCCCCTTCATACAAAAAATATACAAACACAATATGTAGTACAATCCATCCGGAAAATATTCACGGCACTGCACTTTTTTTTTTTTTTTTAACATTTCTTGTGTTACTACCTGATTCCAAAATAGATTCAGTTAATTTTTTACCTCAAAAATGTACACACAGTACCTCATAATAAAAAAGTTTGTTTGAAATTCTTGCAAATTAATTAAAAAAACAAAACAAAAATATAACATGTACATAAGTATTCACAGTGTTTGTGCAATATTTTGTTGATGCACCTTAGGCAGAAATTGCAACCTGAAGTCTGAGTACGATGCTATAAAGCTTGGCACAACTATTGTTGGGCAGTTTCTCCCATTCTTCTGCAGAACCTCTCTAGCTTCATCAGGTTGGATGGGGATCATCAGTGCAGCCATGTTCAGGTCTCCGCAGAGATGTTCAGTGGGGTTCAGGTCGGGACTCTGGTTGGGCCACTCAGGAACATTCACAGGCTTGTCCCGATGCCACTGCTTTGTTATCTTGGCTGTGTGTTTAGGGTCGTTGTCCTCTTGAAAGATAAATCTTTAGCCCAGTCTGAGGTCCAGAGCAGGCTATTATCAATGATGTGTCTGTACGCTGCTGCATTCACCCTGACCTGTCTGACCCAGCTCCTGCTGTTAAAAACATCCCCACAGGATGATGCTGCCTCCACCATGCTTCACTTTAGGGATGGTGTTGGGCAGGGGATGAGCACTGCAGTTTCCTTCAGACGTGACACTTGGCATTCAGGCTTAAGTGTAAAGTCTTTGTTTCATCAGACCAGAGAATTTTGTGTCTCATGGTCAGAGTCCTTCAGGTGCCTTTTGTCAAAGTGCACACAGGCTGTCGTGCCTTTTGCTGAGGAGGGGCTTCCATCGGGCCACTCTACCACACAGGTCTGATTGGTGGAGCACTGCAGAAATGGTTGTCCTTCTGCAAGGTTCTCCTCGCTCCACACAGCAACACTGGAGCTCTGTCAAAGCCACCCTGGGGTTCTTGGTCACCTGCCTGACTAAGCCCCTTCTACTGCCATCTCTCAGATTGACCCGGTGTCCACAGATGGAGGCCACTGTGCTTATTTGGACCTTCAGTGCTACAGAAATTTTTCTGAAGCCTTCCCCTGATGTGTGCCTTGATACTATCCTGTCACATTGGACTACAGACAATTCCCTGGACTTCATGACTTGGTTTGTGCTCATGCTGACATTTTTTTTTTTAAATAAATACATTTTTTTCACTTTGTCATTATGAGGTATTGTGTGTAGAATTTTGAGGAGAAAAATTAATTGAATCTATTTTGGAATAAGAATGTAACAAGAAAATATATAAAAATAAATAGAGCATTGCACTGTGAATACTTTCCAGATGCACTGTAAAGTAACACTGTAAAGTCCTATAAAATGTAATTGGAACCTTGTATCTCCAACTAATAAGACCAAACCAGTATCACTGTTCCTATTCCTCTTGTTTTCCCTTTAGAATTAATCATGTTTACACAGAAAATACCTTTAACTGAATAAGTTCAGAGTCATATGGACTTTAAGTAATAATAAATCAATCACCTTCCTTATGTGTCAAAATGAAGACAGTGATCAAGAATGAAGTACCTTGGCCTCTGCTCAGGTCTCTGTGCTGTTCTAGGGTTGTCATAGTACCATCTATGTGTCTCTTGACAGTGTTGACCTCTTCTGTGAGCTGTCGCATAAGGCTTCGGCGCTCTAGCAGAACAGCCTTGTTCTCCTTCAGGATATGATTGATTTCACTGCCTTCCTTCAACTTAAAATCTTCAAATGCTTCTGCTTTAGGGGGAGGAGACCTGAAGAGACGCAAAGAAATTAGTGACAAGGATGCTAAAGGGTCATCCGTTTTCAGTCCTTAGCAGAATATCTGATAAAGAATACTATATTCATAACAGTCACATACTTGGGCTGAATGGGTTCATTGACAGGTGTTTGTGAATCACGCGAGTCCTGACTCTCAGCGTCTGGTTCTTGTGACTCTTCTTCAGTCTCTGGTGTCTGGGCAGTATTCAGCCTTGATTTGGACGCACTCTCTAAATGCCTCCTCGACACCGGTCTCTTGCTTTGGCTGTATAGTCAAGACAAAGTGCTGTTACGTCTATACAGATAAATCAATGTTCAGTCCTATATATGGGGTAGGATTACGCACAAATGGGTGCTTCTATGAAACCTGTCCCTAAAAACAGGACATGGGGCTAAAAATTCAAACCAGATGTAGACTAATGTTATGAAGCAAGTTTAGAAGCATTTTGGGTCTATTTTAAAAATAAATACTTACTGAGATAAAAGAGAAAATTTGTCAGATAAAACACATTCGTATCTTTTTTTTCCCTATTATTTTATACAAAAATCTGCATTGTAACATGGTCAAAAGGACACAAAAAATAGGCGCTACTATTTTTTTGAATATCTCTTTATTCTCTCACAGGTATATTTTGGGAATTGAACTAATTATGCAAGGCAGAGTGTTTCACAAAAATTTCACAAAATCATTCATGATTTATATGCTTTTAAATGGGCAGGTTCTGTACATAACACAAGTGAACATGATGGGTTACATACAAAACCTGGAATGAGACTGCTGATTTATGAAAAACCCACATGTCTGGATTAGAAAAACCACTAAGATCATCAAATTTGACAGTGTTTTTATTTATAGTGCTATATAAGACCATTTTAAGCCATGTGGTCCAGATCAAATGCACTGACACCTAGGTAGCTTTTCATGTCCCAATTTTGGTCCTACTTTTGGCCCTAATATTTGACTAAAAATTAATTAATTTTGGGGTGGCTCAGAGCAAGAGTACAATTTTTTTTTTTGCATTTATCTGAGGTCATCATTAGGTACATCCTGAGGGAAATATGTTTAAATTTCTCTTATTATTGGGTCTAAAAAGCTGGAAAAGTGCCAGATACCAAAATGTACCCAGTTTCATAGAAGCACCCAAGTATAAAAGTATGCAAGTATTAAGTATCAGAATCCTTTTTGATTAAACCTTCATTTAATGCCATCACTCACCTGCATCTGTCTTTTAGCTTCTTATTTTTTGCTTTTTTGGAACGTGGGCGATGGGAATTTTCCTGCGTTTGTGCAGCCTCTGTATCCTCATGGTTTCCTCTGGTATCACCTTCCTGAAGTGTTTATTGAGCAACATCAACTTAAATCTTGATCATTTAACCAGCTGTTTGTCATTAAGACAGAAAAAAACAAAAACAAACAAAAAAAAAAAACACTGTTGATTTCCACAATGTGGTATTGATCCTGAATTGGATGTTAATCACCTTGACTGCAGCCATGTTGGCAATTTGTTCTGTTAGTAAATTGTAGCTCTGGCACTGCTTCTCCTTTAACCTCTGCTCACTTGTTAGAAAGTAAGACAAACTATTATCATTGATCATGTTACAAATCATGGTAAAATTACAAACTGGTTTGTTAGAAAATATACTTTCAAATCTGACATTGAAAATAGAAAGATAATACTTACTGTAGAAGCTTGAACTGTGCAAATACAGCTTGAACTTGCCTGACACTTCTAATCTGTAATCAGAAAGCATACAGAGAGAAGTTAGACAGAACGGAGGGACAGCCGAGTATGTCAGCAAAAATATGATACTCTTACATCTATTTCCTTCAGACTTCCATCCAAGTACCTCTGAACCTGGCTGTGGATGTCAGCCATCTGGGCTTCAGACAATGGTTCATATGTGATGTGTGGACGGCCCACCTGGTGAAGAGTTAACAATGAACGACATACAATAATCAAGAAACTTCATGCTAGACCAAACATAAGCCAATTTGCATTTTGTTAGTTCATTATCATAAACATTTCACAGCATAATTAAACTTATAAAATTAAGAATAAAAATGTTCCATAATTATTTACAGTATTTTGACACTTTCTAAATGTTTATGTTGTCTTTTGTTTTTTAGATAGTGCTCGTTTTTGTTATCTATGCATTTTTGGCTCATGCACCTTTACTTTGATAGGGCCTGGATGTTATGGTTGTTGTGTGCTGGTGAATGGGAAGGAGACATTAAAAACTGTTTAAGGAAACACGGTGTTTTCTATGAGTTAACAGTTTTCATGCATGGATATTTGTGATCTGAGCACCTTAACTTTATTTTTAGGGTTTCATTATTTATTCACTCATTCATTTTCTGTAGCTTCTTGATCTTCTGGGGTGTTGCTGGGATGCTGGAGTCGATCTCATCTTACATTAGGTGAGGTCCTGGTACACATCAGTTCATCACAGAGGGCTGACAACTACAGATGAACAACCATTCACTCTAATAGTCACACCTACAGGGTTGACCGATTAATCTATTAAGGTGTATGTCAACCCACGCAGACACAGGGAGAACAAGGGTGTTTCATTATTCTAATTGCAAAGTGACTTTCACCCATTCAATTCATATTTCATGAACTACAAGAATTTTTTTGTCATTTTTTGTATCAGTGTAAGAACCAAAAAAAAAAAAAGAAAAGAAAGAAACACCTGAATGAGATTCAATGAGTGTGAAAGCCCAAAGTGAACCAGCTTATAAGGGTAATTCTAATTATGTAAACACAAACTGCCTCAATCACAATGTGTGTAGTTGGAAGTACACTTTATAAAAGGTTTATTGTAGTATTTCATTTTTATTGGAACATTATTAAAACTAAGACACATTAAATTAAGACATTTTGCAGATCAAACACAATACTTAATTCTGAACATTATGGTCTAAATAATCTATGTTGAATGGATCTGTAAATCCATTACCGTACTATTATGTTATTCTCCCACTCCTTGGAGCTTTACTCACCAGTTTATTAAGGCTGGACAGTTCCTCTTTCAGCACCTGGATCTCTCTCTGAAGCTTCTTAATCTGAACCTGACAGATCAGCCAAATGTCAATATGAAAAAATGAGCCCATGACTTGTCAATGTAATGTCTCTACCTGTGTATATTCATTATATGTTGTACATATTTCTTCCGTCTATAATATAAAGTTGGCTTTTTGAACATTTTAGCATTTCTTTGTAGTTTTGTATATTGTCAGTATTTTTCCATACAATTTGTGTGATATTTTTGCTAAACTGATTTTCATTGTTCCTGTAACAGTGACAATAAAGCCCTATTCTATTGTATTGTTAGGTATGATTATGACGTGAACTCACTGCCTGATCCACATGTTCATTCACAGTGGGCTCAGTCCGGACACACTTCATTCTGCTGGCAAAACACAGAGTAGACAGCTGCAAAGAATACCAAGCCATTACTCAGAGATTCAAGTGACACCATCTGAAGTATAAAAGACTTGTTTACTGCTTACTGTTTCATCAATGTGTGCAGCGTCACCATAGATGTTGGCCACAAGCACAGTGTTGCAGTTTCCTCCTGCAGATGGATAAAAGACAGTACGTGAAACAGCTGAAGATAATTTTGACACTTAGCACTGTCTGAAACATAACAAGGGATGGTGGTCTTACCCAGTGAGTCTTTTAGGGTGTATGTGAGTTTACTCTGTCTGAAAGGAATGTGGTCTCTGCGACGGTCTGCTATGGCCAGAACAGTCTGTTCCAGAAATGACAAGGACTTGTTGATGTACATGGCTTCCTTTAACACCTGACCCTCCGACTTCAAGAGCATAGGGAAAAGAGAAATATGGTTAGAAAAGGGTGAAATGACACAAAAGGCTTCAACAGTAAAAAAGTCAGGATCAAGACTCTACTACTCAAGGGAGAAGCTAAAAAGGTTTTCCCGATGTGTCACCAGTTTGTGACCGATGCAAGTCTGTAGTCGGCAACTTGACTCACTCCCTGTGGTCATGCACTAAACTTTACTCATTCTGGAAGAGTATTTTTCATTGTTTTTCAGTGGTTTTTGGGAAGCACTGGGATCCAGATCCACTCATTGCAATCATTGGGACTTCAGTGCTGTTTTGTTTGGCATGGTAATTGCTAAAAAATTGATCCTGGGAGTGTGGAAAAAGGACTCAGTGCTCATGTTTGACCTTTGGATAGGGGAACTGGGAAACACGCTAAATCTGGAAAAACTAAGGTATTATAATGATGATAGAGGCAAAGTGTTTGACCAGATATGGGACCCTGTGTTAACATTTTTTCAATAAGGTGACTGATGTGAGTGACTGACCTTGCTGTTTTCTGAATTACATAGTTTTCTTTCTTTTATTTGATATACGACTACTAATTTGTAGTATATTAATTTACTGTTGTCAGGACTGTGTTGCTGTAAATTCATTGATGTGCAGGAGGGGGGGTGGGGCTGTTCTATGTTTATGTCATTTTTTGTAAAAATGAAAAAATAAATATATATTTAACAATAGTATAACTACTGAGAATCTGCAAATTTGAAGCATTCAACCTGAATAGCAGCTGAATTCAGTACTCTGACATCTTGTCTCGTCTCGTCTTCATCCGCTTATCCGGGTCCGGGTCGCGGGGGCAGCAGCCTCAGCAGTGAAGCCCAGACTTCCCTCTCCC
>JAPQRP010000015.1:17297029-17310962 GCA_037367295.1 Apogon hyalosoma | reverse complement strand
CGTTCTTTGTCTGACCCTTCGCCTAAGACCAATCTGCCATGGGAGACCCTACCAGGGGCAAATGCCCCCGACAGCATTGCTCTTAGGGTCATTAGGGCTCTCAAACTCCTCCACCACGATAAGGTAACGGTTCTTACTCTGACATGTAAGCAGTAATAATTGTGGAAGGAAGTTTACACTCATACATCCATGAGTGCCATGGAATATTGGAAAGAGGTACAGAGGTAATGACACACACATCCAGTTACTAAAAAGGTGTGCAGGATCTAAAAGAACAGTGAATAAAAAATGAAATAAGATCTGCATAACCTGAGCTCCCAGGAAATGTTTATTCACCACAGTGACGTTTCAGGCATCAGACATGTCTGATGAAGGGCCGATGCCCCGAAACATCACTGTGGGGAATAAACATCTACTTGGGAGCTCACAGGTTGTGCGGATCTTATTTCATTTTTTTTTTTTTTTGCCATGGAATATTGGACAGGGATTCCTTTTGAGTTTTGTCTCTTTGATTTTCCTCTTGTACCCATTGCACAACCAGCTTTGACTTGTGTTTGGGGTCATCATACATTTGGAACACCCGGTTGTGTCAAGGTTCAGCTGTCTAGGCCGACCTTAAGGAATTTGAGTCGCAAAAGGATGGTATGCTGTGTGAGAAGTTTGGATTTAACAACTACCAGGTAACAAATAAGCAGACTTTGTATTTGAGAAGTAGATCTTCTGCCACACTTAGGGGTAAATGTTTGCATCAAATATCTCAAGCCCATGCAAAAATAGAATAGGAAGATGCTTTTTACAAGCAGATTTCTTTCACATTTCTCTAAACCATTTCCTAAAATATTGTAATCAAGTGGCTCCAAAAAATGTGCAAAAATTCACACTTTCTAGTCACATAAAAAGTCACCACAGCCCCATAGCCCAGGGAAGAGCCTGCATTAAAGTTTAAAATGAAAGCATATGAATGTCCAACCGCAAATGTAAGTAAAAGGAAGTTATATATTGTCAAACTCACCTGAGTCTTTCCCAGCCTTTCAGACCCAGCTAAATCCACCAGATTTAGTTTGGATGTGACATACTTGATATCAGACAGAGTCCGTAAATGAGACTGATTAAAAACAAACAAAACAACAACTTATTCCTTAAATTTTCAATAGCTTCAATAAAAAACAAGACAAAGAAAACAAAAGACAGAGTAAATATTCTGTACATGTGTTCACACCTCAATATGTACAGTGAAGATGCAGTGAGACCTGGAGGAGTTTCTGTTCAGGGCATTAGAGCCAATGATGCGATTCATCTCACCCTGAGGAAACAAAGAAATAGACTTTTCCAGAAATAAAACAAAAGGATTGGACTGTTGGTCTGCAAAACACTTGATTCATATTTCACAGTAATATGAACTTTGCTTTTCTTGATAACCACACACCTCAAAAAACACACTGAGAGCTTCCGTCTCACTATGGACTGGAAGAAGGGACAAGCCGCGGACAAACACACCTCCCCCTGGCTCTTCCATTATCGCCATACTCTGAGGAGACAGGTGTGGCGAGCGCTGCAGTGATGACAACAGATCCACCAGGGTCTCGTTGTAGATCTCCAGGTATGACAGATGTACAGAAATCGAATAATCCGTTCTCCTCTCCACCTCATGAAACACCTGGATACCACGTTAAAGGACAAAATTCATTTCTTAGTCGTTACGCTGTCTCATAGGTGAAACACATAAACTTTGCTATGCTTCAGTGCGTGTTACATTTTGAAGGGCTCGAGGAATGATGCCTCGCTGCTTGTATGATACAGTGGATCCCGTCATGGTGTATGTCTTTCCTGCGCCTGTTTGCCCAAAACACATCACAGTACCTGTGACAATTAACAGGACATCAAAATATTACTCACCCATTCTTTTTTCCATTTTACAAAATTATGACAATTAAAAAAAACTAGAAACATTGATCAGCAGAGTAAGGTTATTTTCCTGACTGTAATGGTGTTACATTAGACACAACAGGAAACAAAAAAAACAAACACATTAAATAGCCTACTTGATTAAACAATGCTGTCTTGATTTAGATGGAGCTACCTACCATTATAGCCATCCAGAGCTTCCACTACCACCCGCTGGCACACATGGGCATACACCCACTCCTGGGACACATCTTGCAGAACCCCTTTAACCTCGAATGATCGAGAGCTCAGCTGACTTTGTCTGGAGTGGTGAGGCTTCCTGCCAACTTTCCTCTGGTAGACATTCAGTGTCTGCTTGACACATGCAACAGAACAGAGCCACATTCACAGAAACGATGGTCTAATGTAGAAAATCAATCTGTCTCTCCAGCTGAGCTTCATAGGGTTATGGCAGAAGGTGTAATTCAAACTAAAATGTAATATAATTTGGCAGTTATGTGCTGCATTCATTGACATCTTTCAGTAAGAGCTGCATGGCTTGGTGAAAAAGTTGTGTCATGATTACTGTGGACAATATTGTAATTTAATACAATTTACTTAACTGTCCAGAGAAATGCACAGGTAAATCCAACACAATTCCATTAGTTAAAATAAATTAAACACAGTTAAATAAATAAATAAATAGTACTATATGGGGTAGACACCCTGCTTATTTATTGGCAGCCAGATGCATCTTAAACACAGCAAAACAAGAGGAAAATGGAAAAATACAAGCAAGCAGTGACTCAGCAGATTAATACACAACTACTCACTTTTAGTGAGTCATACATGATGATGAAGCATTATTACTGAATGACTCCATACCTCTTTTTTGGAGGGGGGGTGGGGTGTCTATATTAGGCCTGTAACCCCCAAATGATTTTTTTCACACCATCTAACCTTTACCATTTGATTTATCTCCTTTATAAAATTATACTATTCTGAATTTTGCATTTTTCAGTGAAAATCAAGCATTTTCCTATATTCAATTTACATAGAGGCTCAGAGTAAAAGTGTCTTTTCCAGCCAAATATATCATGAACTAATCATAAAAACTAGTGTCTACAAGTACTGTCATTTGTCAGACTAAATGGGTTTTAATGGTGAATTAATATTGTAGAAGATGACAGTGTTTCAGCGTTCACTAAGGAACCTCTGCTCATCCAAATGGGTCATATCCAATTACAATGAAAACCTGAGAAACAGCATTTTACCTGAATTAGGCTACATACACATTTTAATAGAATTAGTGGTTCAGAATTGATCAAACATTTTTTTTAATCAGTAGATACTTTTGGTCACCAGCTATGGAAGAGAATTAGGGCCACTGGGGACAAAAAAAAAAAAAAATTAAGGCCCAATATTTTTAAATTATTATTCTGAGGAAGAAAAATCAGAATTCTGACTTTTTTTTTCTAAGAATTCTGACTTTTTTCTCAGAATTCTGACTTTTCTTTCTCAGAATTCTGACATTAAATCCAGAATTCTGACTTTTTTCTCAGAATAATAATAAAAAATATATATTGGACCTTAATTTGTAGTTTTTTTTTCCAGTGGCCCTAATCTGCTTCCATACACCAGCAGCTTAGTACTATGAGGGTTCAGTAAAACTGCACAACAGACAGGCAATGATGTACCAGAAGTTCCATTTGAAGTCTAAATCATCTAAATTGAGTCTAAATCAAATATAGGTGAAATTTCCAAATATCTACAAAAACTTAAGTGATTTAAGTAATTCAGCTGTTTGTAAGAAATATTTAAACTGTTATTCCCTTGCATAATTTCAGTTTTCATTCTTTAGCCAGCTGGTTTCAACCTAGTGTCTTAAAATATATAAGTAAAGAAAACTAGTTTATCATTAGCCAGCAGCCTCATACAAGTGACCAAAGCTCTCATGTAAATAGCCATTTCCCTCCCTCATATTTAGCGTCAATTTAACGTCATAATATTGGTAAAGAGGACTTGCCTGTCCGTCCGGAAGACATTCAATAAGATGTCGGGCAAAGTTTGCGGTTGGTCTGATGCGGACAAACACTTCAACCTCCCCGTTTCCAGCTTTCATGCCACCTTTATTTGACAACACTGCTAGCAGAGGAAAGTCAACCGAAGATTCCACACAACCTAACGCAACACATCAGTTGAACTGGGAGGTTTTCTTGTGGAAATGAGTCAAATGAGCTTAGTTTTATCCGCAGTCCAGGTCGTCGGTTTAGAGTTCGCCGTGTGGTTTCCATTTACTACCATGGCAACGGGCGCGAGCGAGCGTTCACGCTGTGTCCGAGCGCGAGACCGCGCAGCGCTAACGTTAACTGAGAAAAAAAGACAGCTAATGTTTTTTTTTTATTTATATGTACATTTTATCTTGTTTGAAGATATTACACGTATCCTATGTTTGTATCTATTACTTTTTTTGTTAAAATATAGAGATGATGAAAATAATAACAAAGACGAACTACTAAATAATTTTAATAAAATAATAAAACATTAATAAAAAAAAAAAAAAAAGATGGAAAGAACAACAAATCAAACAAATAATTATTTAATATTCTCTAGGTTTACACAAATCTTACCCGAGCTGCTGCACCATAGTTTACAGCAGCTGTTGAGAGAATTAATCCCACCAAACAGATCAATATGAACTCTCTCATCTTGAACAGGTATATTAACCCCACCTACTGGTTCTAAGCTCCAATATAAAGCACATTCATCTGGAAGTCAGTTTGTTCAAGATGAGAGCACTCATTCTGATCTGTTTGGTGGGATTAATCCTCTCAACAGTTGCTGTAAACTATGGCACAGCAGCCCGGGTAAGATCTGTGTAAACCTAGAGAATGTTAAAGACAAAAGAAAGGGGGGGAAATAAATAAATAAATTCTCCATGTTTTGAGTGTAATGTTATAATGTTATTCAGGTGATGTTTTTAAGGGCTTAGATTTCAATATTTATTTTCGCAATTTTTTTTGTTGCTTAAATAACTAAAGACAATTTTTACATACTAACTAAATAAACAATGATTGCCCTTGGTTTAAATCTTTGCTTTCCTTTTTCAGGAAAAGAAGCAGGAGTCAGTAATGGTGGGTAGATTGGTAGAAAAACGGTAAAATAATGATGTCGAGCAGTGGTATTTTAGTTATTATTTATTTAGCCTTTGATAATGTGTGCAGTTTATTCTCAATGGCTAGAGTATAAGTTTTAAGTTATGTTACTTAGGACAGATATTTACCAAACAACTTGCAGATCTTAGCATTTCACAAGACCAACAAAATCAAATGGGACTTGGATTTTAACTGCATGTGAAGCAGAACTCACATGTACAGACCAGAACTTTAGCTCTACCTAGCTCATTTCTGTCCAGGATGTGAGGGCTTCCACTGTCTTATTTAGTGGGATTCAGTCTTGCCTTGTCAGAAAGAAACTAAAATTGAAAAAGTGGGGAAAAGGATGACAGTGGAAAATAAACAACTGACTGATTAAAATGCAAATCAGCGACTTCACATTCTGCCTTTACTATAAAAATACTCAGTATACCCTCAGTATAACATTTTTCTTTCTGTAATATGTCTGCAGGATTTTGCCAAATTAAGTAGCTATTATGAACATTGGTGTTCTTTAGGCCAAGGTAACTTTTTTAAATTCATACTTTCAGCTGGATATTGGCGCTGGAAGACCTATGGATAATGAGAAGGGGTTTCCAAATGCAACAGCCAACTCATCAATGGTACGTAGAATTTGTGACATATTCCTGGTAATGTGTCAGACAAGCAGATGAGGACGGTATAGTACGGTGTCTTATAATTTAGTCAGTTTGGTTTGCTAACGTAAGGTGACTGAATCTTCTTGGTGATAGTTTACAAGGAGTGATTTTAAGCTAAAGCAAATAGGAGCTATAAGTAATATTTCCATTTTAAATATTACCTATATTTATTCATTTTAATTATGACTGATTGCCACAAGATCTGAACTTTTTTTCCCCTTAAAAATGTAAATGGACTGTTAAGACAGGTAATGCATTTTCACTTTGACTTTGACCACTAGAGTGATAAGACACTGTAGGATAGTTCATCAGGTGCATTCTTAGAGTCATTTGTGTGGAAGGAGAGGTAATAAACTATAAACAAAACAGGAAATAATAACCATAATAAAGGCTAAAGATTTTTGCAAAGCAACACTTATCAGCAACACTTAGAGTCGAAGAAAGGAAGCAATAAAAACAGAGGCATCCCTGTCATTTTTCTACTCTGACCACAGCTCTACAGTTAACCCTTTAATCTGTGATAAGTGGTCTGAATGTATGATTTATTTTAAATATTCATAAAAATTCAACCGTTTGCTTAATAGGAAAAATTTAAAAATGCACTGAGAGAATAGACCTTGCATTTTCCATAGTAATCTGAGCATGCTCAGTGCATCCCCAGCCACCTATTTAATTGAGGACAAAACACAAAGCAGTGAGTGAGACTGACTCACTATAAAAACAGACATTGTTGTAGTTCAGTGTGTTCCAGTTCACAGTTCACATTCAACATCCTAAATCTCTTACTGATGTATATTCTCAGTGTCTTATTTAGTAAAAACCTGTAAAATGTCAATTCCTCTCTTTGCCTTTTCCGGTTATTCCACCTGTTTTCACCCTAAAACACAGTAAAGCAAAACCACTGAAGAAAAGGAACACAAACAAATACTCACAGGAGCTTTTATGACACTGAAACAGACACAAATTCACAGCAACCTGTTTACCTGAAATAACGTCTCAGGGGTTAAAGATTTAAAGAACAATATTTCTTTTACACTGATAAATGTGCTAATGAAGGTATAAAGCTGGTATCTTATATAACTGTGTTTGCCAAGTTCACCATTTGCTGATATACAATTTGCATTTAAGTGACAGTTCACATCATGGTTGGACACTACGTTAGCAACTATTGACAACCAAAACAGCATAGAGCACTGATGTGATTTTGCTGTGGCTGTTTTCTTACTAAAATCACTGGTAACTATAATGTAAACTATGGGCTGACACAGCATATGACCATTATGAGACAAAAGCTTTTTTTTTTTTTTGACTTGCTGTATAAAATAGATGAGTTGATGATGCCACGGAACAGATGTGTGACAAGAAATAAGCATCTCTTCATTCTGATAATATACAGTATTATAGATAGTTGTAGGGTTAATTGTTGGTGATTTTGGCTGATGTAGTTTCCTTGTGGTACATGACTTCCTCTGCTGTTGGTTACTGAATTAATCTTTCCCCTTCAACATGTGGCATGAGTAAAGCAAGTTTGTCACCTTTTCCAGCAGTCTCTAAGATGCAACTTTTGTTTTTCCACTTTCTTTTTGAGATCCAAAGTGCAGACCAGTAGGAAAACGCAATATTTCATCACTGGTAATATTAACAGGATAAAAAGTGTTTTTAAGCTGAAGTTTCATACTTCTGAATTTCAGGTGGACAATACCATGATGAACCAAACCACTGAAGTGCATAATATCACTATGCACTAAGTAAAGGTAGGCAGAGTTTACTTCTGAATAATTACACTGGAGCATAAGTAAGAAAATATAACAGCCTGATATAGGAATATGGCTTATATGTAACCTGCTTTAATCAGACTTAAGTTTAATCCTTTAAATTCACTGCACAAAGCAGTTTGGTTCTTGACTGTACAACTGGGGGGAAGTAGTTACTGCAGTCAATTGCTCCTCTTCATTTAGGAAATTTGTGTCTTTTATCAGACTCTAACAGTTACAGGGATGTTTTATTTCAAAGCAAAGAGTGTAACAATAAGCAAAAAAAGGATTTTGAAATAAATATTATAGTGACAGTGAACAGTGTTAATCCAACTTTAAACAGGAGAGTCAGAAACAAAAACATGGTGCAAGATATTAAAAAAAAATGTTCAAAAGACGAAATATGGAGTGGGATCACATGGGAAGCTTAGAGACATTCCAGAAAAGCTGACAGTCAATACTGTTCTGGGAAAAGGTACAAAGCTGCACACCTACGCAAGGCCACTGCGGTCAGTTGGCACAAAGTCATGGAGGTCAATAACTGAAGTTTGTCTGTTTCATAATGTTTATAAGGTAAACAGCTGCAGTCTACTTTGAGTTGAGAAAAAGTTATAACTTTACAGCAAAAAAAATTCCATAAAGCTGTTACGGTTAATTTAAGTTCTGCAACTTTTCTGATGTTCTATTTAATGTTTGTCTAAACCCTAAATATCAAAGAATCCAGTTGGTGTACCAATGCGGAGAGTATACACTTAACATTTTTTTATCTCACTTTCTAACAAATGTAAGCTCTTCTCAAAATATGCATGGGTCAGTCAGCTTAGTTCAAGACAAAATTAGTTATATTAAATCACTGAAAGGACTTTAAACAGGTAAAATAACAAGTATGGGAAGCCATTTAAGAATGGTAAACTATCAAAGATTGTCTTAATGATTAATAATGTTGTAATGTTTTCTAATTAATAGAATGGATGTTAACTGTTTTTCTGTTTTTCAGATTACTACCGGAAGCCCTGAGGCCCAAGTACAAAACTGATGACGTTCACCATGTCCAGAAGAACTGTCAATAAAATTCATTAATATAAAAATAAAAAGTTGTGTTTCTGGGTTCTAATTGCTGGGATAATTCTGTCAACTGTGTGAAACCAAGTCTGTTTATTTTAGCTTAATACCTGGTCAATTTGGGTCTCAACAGCAGAGGATGCTATATACATGCTAAGGGTCACTGTCTATCACACCCTATATAAGAAACTGTTTGATTAAGAATTCACTTTAAACTATAGGCTATAGATAAAACATGTAAAAGACCAGGTGACTCAGCTGTGAGGTCTGGCTCAACTCGTGCATTCAGGATGCAGGAAAAACAAAAAAACTTGTTTTGGTGGAACTTTTGCATATGATTAGCATCGAAGGATAATTGCCTATGTCATATTTTTGGCCAAATTGTGATTTCTGCATAACATTAACTCTCCTAACACTGCTGATTCATTTTTCATCATTGGCTATGACCTGAAAAGATACAACTTAGACAATTGTGCTATGAGGCTAACGATATGCAAAGTGAATCATGTTATGAAAATGACTAAAACAGTTGCTCAATAGAAGGTTTATTCCATCAGAGGATATCTGTGGGTGTGACATGGTTGGTTAGTTACACAGTGGTGTCCTCCAAGACTCCACCTACTAACATGGAAGTGCGAATATAAGGCACATACTTTATACTTACAAAGAATAGTCTGTGTTCAAGATGAGAGGGTTCACTCTACTCTGTTTGGTGGGATTAATGCTTTCAACATCTACGGGCCAGGTAAAATCACTGTATATTGGATGTATTGAACGGGAATGGCTGATGGAAAAAGACACAGGACATGAGTCATCATTCCAACCTGCCTAATGAAGATCTTTTCAAGGCTTAGATCAAAATATTGAAAGAATAGATGAATCAATTGATTTTTGTTGATTTTTAACATGTAAATAAAGCAGAATGGACATACAGAAAATAATCTTACTCAACAAGATTAGATTACATATTCAGAAAGGAGTGGGAAGAAGTACATACTTAAATCTCACCTCTTTTCTATAGTTTATTTTATTCCATGCTACCAGTTATCTGCCTGAATCTAACAACAGTAGTTCTTAGTTTCTAATCATTTAATAATTTCCAAAATCATTAATATATATAATTTTCTACAGAGAGAAGCTACTCACTGTATCAGTTAAAGTAGTTTGTTGCCAGCTGATACATAATCACCAATGCCCATTATTAATATTTATAATTCACTATCAAATTCATTGGAGGTCTCTACATATGCATATACATATATACATTTACACACATATATATACATATATACACACACACATATTAGATTTATTTACATATTTTCCCATAAAATTTGAATTATTTTGTTTTCAGAAAGATTCCTCTTTTTTTTATTATTATTAATACACATCAGTAATCACCTTTAATTAGGTCCAAGAGTCCCAGTTACACTTTATCTATCAAAATTAAACCACAATGTCATATTGTCATGAGAAGGGGTAAAATTATTTTATCCCACCTTTATTGCCAATGGTGTGTGTACAGACTTTCATTAAAACATTTGTTCTTAAACCAATAACTATAGGTCATTTAAGTATGTGACTTGCTATTTTTTTTGAGTCAAGGTATTTATTTCAAAATTCAGCAACAATTTTACTAGACAAACACTTGTTGGCCTATAATTAAGCTTTTTCTTTCCAATTGCAGTGGCCCACGGGGAAGAAATCACCTGTGAAAAAGAGACAGAGTGTAATGGTGGGTAGATTTGTGAAAAAAAAAAAAAACAAACAAAAAAAAACATATGGGTAATGATGTTGAGCAATTGCATTCCATAGGATGAAACTGACCATGATATGTGGTTTTGGCAAAAGCTTTGGTTAATTCATTCCACTGTTAAGTAAATCTACCGACAATTTGCAACTCTCAACATTTCAGCAAACAAAATCAAGTTGGACTTCGATTTTAAACTATATGTGAGGTACAAAACACGTGTACATACCAAAACTGTGGTGGCTCCACCTACTGACAGTATTAAAGTAGGCGAATGCATTGAGGAGGTTGATTTGGATTCAAGATGCGGAGCCTTACTCATCTTTGTTTGATGGGATTAATTGTTGCTGCATCGGCAGCATCTAAAATGGTAAGAAAGGAGTAAGTGATGGTAATGAAACAGAAAGTATTCTGAACATTAATACCACATATTGTCCTCATAACAGGTTTTTCTTTCTGTAACATGTCTCATTGATGTCTGCAGGATTTGACAAACCCTCTGATGACTTTAAACGGAGGTAACTTACATTTTAAATCCATATTTTCAGGGAAATACAGGTGAAAAAAGAGCAATGGGAAATGAACATGGGTTTCCAAACACAACCAGTGTGGATGAGGTATGTAGACTTTAAACAATGCTTCCAAATACTCTTTAGATGTCAAAGTCTTATTCAGAGTGTAACATTCTTCACTATAGTGTCTTAAAATTAAACAAGAGGATTTGTTAACATAAAAATGATGACTGGTGGTGGTGGTTAGTAAGAGAATAATTTTAAGCCAAAAGAAATTCTTAAACATCTGATATTGCTGGAGCAGGTTATTCACCTTCCTCAGCTTGCAGTGCAACTCAGATTTTAGCCAATGGACCTCAAATTTAACAATTAACTAAAACTGAAGACACAATTTTTATGACCTTTATAGTAGATATAGATACTAAAGTTGATACAACTGCAGTAGTTTTAAAATTTAATCTGTAACTCTTTCTGCTAAGATTCTGACTTTCTCCTTTTTGTTGTGAATGATGCACTAGTACATTATCTTTTTTGTTTTTCACTTTTTCATTTTTGTGTGTTTGATGCTTACTGAAGCTTGGATAACATTTATTATTTCCACAACTCAATGCCTTTGCTGTTGCTGTCTCTACAAAGCAAATTAGGATTTTTTTGTTTTTTAGGTCCAAAGTCCAAACCTGCAGGAACAAGCAAACGTTCACTATTAGATCACTGGATTAGGGTAAATAGCTGTATTAAGCTGAACTTTGACACTTCTGAATTGCAGAACACAGAAGACAAGAATCAAACGACTGCAGCACCAAGTGTTCCAACAACAACAACATTGGTAGGCAGAATAATGCATCCTAATGTAAAGTGGATACATACTTAGAGTGTATTTGTTTGAGCAAGAGTCAAATGTTCACATTAACTTCTCAACATACATTCATGAATATAAGGTGGTCAATTTTTAATCCCTCCTCAGCATGCTGGTGGGTGGCACCCCTTTGGAGACAAGACCGGGTATGCCTCACAGGTCGATCAAACAAAAGTGAGTGAGTCAACCAAAAAAAGGTTAAAGGTCATACTTGATGATACTATTCAAAGAACCAAAACATTAGAAATACATTATCTATGACAGAAGAAAGGCAATATAACAGTCTAATAACTTGGACAACACTTATGCATTTCCATGCACAAGACTAATATGTTTTGTGCTGAATTAATCTATTAATATTCTTTCATTGACAAATTTTTGGATTTTTATCGCTTACCAGAGTGGAGGGGACTGGCATCCCTTTGGAAGTAAGACTGGGTATAACACAAAAAATTCAGACACAGACCAAACACAGGTAAGAAAATAGAAAAAAAAAATAAACAAAATAACCCCTTTCAATTCTACTGTATACTGTAGAAAAAAAAAAAAAAGAGTACAGCCTAATATAACTGGACAACACTTGAACCCTGTGTTTCCATGTACACAAGTCATAGCCTAGGTTTTGTAATGAACTTCATACTAATTTATTAACATGCTTTCAATTGACACACGTTCCTGAACTGTATCCCTCTTCAGCAAGGTGATGTGAGGCATCCCCTTGGAACAAAAACTGGGTATGATTCACCAAATCCAGAAAAAGAGACAACTCAGGTAAGAATTTTGGAAAACTTGATAGTGCAATTCAAAGAGTCAAACCCTTGGATATAATATGCCAGTTTCATCCAACCTGCAAATATTCAGTCTTGTTCTTATAATATGTTTTGTTCATTTTCAGTGAAGACACAACAAAAGACAAAGCTGAGGTCAAAGAGCTCAACTGAGGACTGAGGAAGCAATGACACTGCTCTGCTTTGTTAAACATTTTGCATTCTTATGTGTCTTTATTGTTTCATTTCTGTTAAACCTTTTGGGTCTATGTCAAAACCAAATGGAGTGGCAGCACTTTGCTGAAGATATCAAAACCTACCCTTAAATTATTTAAAAATATCTGGACAAATCTATTACTTTAGCTGTCATCTACATAAAATGCGGAAACATTGCTTTTGTTTCAACAGAGGCTGTGACAATTAAATGCAAAATACATTTTATTTGGAACGTTTTGTCATTTCAGTAACTAATCAAAATATTCTAATCAGTTGTGGAGGTTAAGATGGCTAAAACAATGATTAAAGTCTTTTGATTAAATATTTTATTAAACTCATTTTGTGTGAAAAGTTTACTTTCTGTTTTTGGCTGGTTTCAAGTCTATTGTGTCTCCTCAGTCAAATTAGCATTGACAATTAATATGTTGACAGTTTGAAAAAAAAAAAGACAAGTGCACACACTTTCCATAAAGAAAACAAAACATTAGCCTCAGCGCATAATTGCTAAATAAAAAAACCTCATATTTTTGGCCAAATTGTGATATCTGCATAAGTTTATTGTACACTGTAACACTGCTGATTTATTTTTCATCATTGACTACGACCTGAGAAAAATTACTTTTATGACTTTCATAGCAATTATGCAATGACACTAACAAAAAACAACAGTGAACTGAGTCATCGTCCCATCACCAAATCTACACAACTCTGAAAATAGTCTCTATTGAAGAGCTGTAGACTGAAACAGCTAGAATAGCATTAGCTAAATCCAAAACTGTATAGCCTCTATATGAAGCAGATCACAATGAAATATGTATTTATTGTACCGTTACAAAATATAAATAAGCTAACACAAGCATTTTTTTTAATCCAATTTGGTTAGCTAATTAGCTTCAGTGGCATAGAATTAACATTAACTAGCAAGTTACCACTTGTAGATTATTATTGTTGATAGTATTATATTAAAATCTGCACTTTTGTTTGTTTTATTTAAAATAGCTGTTTAATAATTTTATTTCTCATTGATTTTTTACAACTACTACTACTTATATTTTTTCCTTATATGCAGCAAAAGCACTATGGCTAAGAGGTGGATATGAATGCAGTGTTCATTTTGTCATTTATATAATTGTTACACACATGGACAAAATTGTTGGTACCCCTCTGTTAATGAAAGACAAACCCACAATGGTCACAGAAATAACTTGAATCTGACAAAAGTAATAATAAATAAAAATTCTATGAAAATTAACCAATGAAAATCAGACATTGCTTTTGAATTGTGGTTCAACAGAATTATTTTAAAAAACAAACTCAT
>JAPQRP010000015.1:17279515-17295225 GCA_037367295.1 Apogon hyalosoma | reverse complement strand
TTCAAAAGCAATGTCTGATTTTCATTGTTTAATTTTCATGGAATTTTTATTTATTATTACTTTTGTCAGATTCAAGTGATTTCTGTGACCATTGTGGGTTTTTCTTTCATTAACAGAGGGGTACCAACAATTTGTCCACGTGTATATAATACAAAATTTAAGAAAAACCTTCAATAACAAGCATTTCTAAAATTTTGTTTTCCTTTTGGCTATATACTTGTTAATTCAAAACAAAAGACAACATGTTAAGAGGGGCTGAACAGCTAGCTGCTCATTCTGGATACTGAGACCAAAAGCTGCAGATTAGCCTAATAATCATTCTGCTGGTGTCACTGTCTCTTGAGACACTTATCACACCAGTTGTAATGCATTAACTTTAAGCCACACAACACTACTATATAGTCAATTCAAAGATTGAGACAAGATATAATTCACAAGGACCACTTTATTTTTTGTGTTAGGCTCATCTCTTTTCATTACAAATATCATCTACTTCCACCCAAAGTCTCCTTGAGGGATCAACAGTCCCCGATTTAATTTACGGAAAGGACAAAACACAGAACATAAATCCAGTTTTCTTCACCTTTCTAAGCACAACAATGCTTGTACAAACCCATTTGATTTTAAACTGGGTATACCACTTTTTTCAAGGGTATAGTGTTTGGTGAGAGTATGCATTTACAGGAGGAGCAGTCGCTGTTATGTTTTGGGTATCACTGGTTTCTGGAAGTTCTGCACAAGCTACCTGTTCTACACAACAGTAATGGGGGACTGAGATAGCACTTAAAAAAAAAAAAAAAACTTGACTTAAAAAAATAGTATTAAAATTCAGATTGAGATGTACCACTTTACATCAAACTACATCAGTCATGAACTCAGTATGGGGAAAGAACCTTAAAAAGAGCATTTCACCTGACCTATTCCTTGGCTACATTTTCTTGACGCTATAGCCATCCAGCTGGTGTCAAACTGCAGTAAGGGATGTGTTTCAGTCTTCAAAGGAACAATTTGAGATTAGAAATGAGCTTTAATTAATTAGACTTTTTCTGATATCTAAACAGACCAGAAACTGAAAAAGGGCAGAAAAATTAAAAAGTGGATATGAAAGACAGTTAGTAGTTGTAATTATCAGGCAAACTACAACAGCACTACATTCTTGAACAGAAGGATTTTTCTTTTATAGTTTTTTTTTCACAAAGTGGTGAGATCCAGAGGCAGGCAACAGCCCGAAGGACAACAAGCAAAGATCTCTTCAGATGACAAAGTTTCTCTATCAGTAAGGCCACTTTATAAAGGAATTCTAAATGAGGACCACAACCCATCGCTTAATGTCCGTAGATCTTTGCAGAGTGTTATCATTAATGAAGAAAAACAATTCTGCAAGTTTCTGCATTACAGAGCCTGATGAACAGCTTGTATGCAAGGGTTGGTGTTTGCCCCGTTCACCACCACAGCAAAGAAAAAAAAAAAAAAAAAAAAAAAAGAAAGCTCAGTCCACATGGTCACCACCAGCTATGTTGCTGAGGTAGTATCCCCTCTCCCGAAGCCCCAACCGCAACTTAAAAACACCCCCAAAATACCATATGCGATTGGGTCATAACGATTTTGCAAAAAAATAGATATTTTCACAGAAGTTTGTAAAATCGTTTCGCCTAAAGTCATTTTCAATCCTCTGTGGCTTTGACGAAGCAAGTTGAAGTCCAGAGAAATGTTGCGTCACACAACTGCTGCTCTGAGTACAATCCACAAAAGACAACCATGTTGTCATTTGTTGCTGCTGCAGTGTTGTTGTATGTTTGGGTGTATTTCGCCAATTCCTTTTCAATTATTCACTGTTTCAAGAGCCCCTTCAGGTGCAGTCCCACCATTTGCCAACCAAATGCATGTAATTTCTGTCATGAATCTATTCAAAGGGAGTGTATGTGCTGTCAGGTATTGCTGGGTATATTTCTGTAGATGCATGTCAGGTGGTGTGTGTAAGAAACAAGTATGATGATGGTGGCGGCATGAGCTTTGTTAGGACTGCAGTCCACATAGCTGGAGTTCAGCTTCCTTCAAGGGGCTGGGCAAAACCGTGCTGGAGGGGCCAGGGGACGGAGGGGAGGGCTCTACTTATCCCCCAGGATGGCGTACTGGTTGTCCAGCTGCAAATGCTGTATTGAGCCACCACTGGACTCCTCTCTGCCACGGTTCCTGTGTTTCACAACCTCAAAGGTTTTCTCCATTTCTCTGTCCCTAAAACAAAGACAAGTGATTTTTTTATGAACAGGGATATATTGGGGGAAAAAAACAACATAATGGTTCAATTATTCAGTTCATTTATCTACACCAATTTTGTCAAATGACAGTTTGTAATAATGGATGTTATTGATCTGTGAAAACTTGGCACTTTTATTTTTGTGAATGTAAATCTGGTATCTTGTATGTTCCATAGTGTCTTGACTATTGTATTTGTGTTTTATCAAACATTTCCAACCATGTTAAAATTTGGTAAATTCTGTCATTTATATGCTGTAATGACTGGTCACCTGTTGATATTATATTCCCCCATATTAAACTCAATTTAACAATGTTACTTTCAACTTTTTCAAACGAATGAAATGACAATGTGAATACACACCTTTAAATGTGATTTGAACAAAGCAGTAAGCTCTTTTATCGAGTTACCTCCCACTGAAACGCTCTGAGTGACTCAGTTCAACCATGCAGCATGTATGTTTAGTGCTTTTATTGTGAACAGAGGTAGTGGATCTGCAAGGCACAGCATCTGACATCATCTGCTTTTGTTTTGATTGAGAGATTCCTGCCTACACAGACACTGTGCGTCTGAACTGTTGCCTCTGGAACCAGACTTACTTGCGTGTTTCCACATGCTTTGCAGTGGCAAGGAGAGAAGGGAACTGTGCGTCACTGAAGATCTCAGGAGGGCCCGGGTTGTGACCTCGTTTGGTGGTGGACAGTCGAGCACCAGGAGGGCGATATACACCGGGAGGCTTTGCTTCAGGCACCTCTACATCCTCTGTAATCAAAAATAACATGGGGAGAAAGTCATTATTAAATAGTTTTATTGTATATTCGATAAACAAGTTTGCAAAGTTGGAGGTTTACTCACCCACAGGAGCCGGAGGAGCAGGAGTTGCCCCAGACTTGTTCCAGGGCCCTGACACTTTGTCTCCACTGACCAGAATGATCTCTCCATCCTCACCGACCTCCTCCTTCTCATACTCCTCTTCCTCTTTCTCGTCACTGCATATAAACAAAGCACAGGTGAACACATGCATAACTAAAACAGCTGCCTCTAAAGAGATAACAAATAATCACATTTTTGTTTTTGGTTGTTAGACTTGTTTTCACTAATTCGTTTGGTGTATGTGTGGCTCTGTCTTGCCATTTCATTTTTTAATACTAATTTTAAAAGACTGATGTTTATAGGCAGTTTTTACTATATTATACTAGAGTTTAGGGTTGTACCCAATTAAACTGAGGCTTTTTGTCTAGACAGTAATTTGCTTGAAAACTCTGAAATTTGTCACTTTAAAAATACAAGTTAGTCTTTGTATTATTCCCTGAAATCTGTAGGAAAAACATTTAAAATAATTGTGTTTTCATATTTAATGCAACAACAAAAGTTAATTTAATCAAGTCTTGTACATGAAGGCCTCATGCTTCATCCAGAGCATTTCTGATGTGCGACAAAGGAGTAATTGGGTCATGGGGTTAAGGCTGAAGCATGTGGATCCTGCCCCTTAATGACCCCCACTTGAGATGCTTGTTACAACTAATCATGTGGACGAAGTGCAGTGACAGGGATGAAACAATTGAGGAATTCTGTGCCAATATCAATCTTTAAAATGTTTATTTGTTTGATAGGCAATGTCAATGTTTATAGCTTCCTCACTTGTACCAGAAAAAAAAGAAACTGGTATTATTTTAAAATGTTTCAGCCTTTCATCTCAATATTTTTGAATTGGTACAAATTCAGTAAATCTTTGATAAAAGACAACAAATAAGCCGTGATCCCTGCCACTAGTTAGTGCCATCTTGTCTGCTGATAATCCATTGCCCGTCAACCAGGCCAATACTGTTTTATGGGTCTTTTTGGGTGATGATGGTCTCAGATATTTCACACTCACCTTATCTGTAATGCTTGGAGCCGAAGCCCACTGTAGTCCACTTCCTTCTGCTCAAACTCTTTCCATTCTTCATCCTCCTAGACACAATGAAAAAAGTAACATCTCACTTTCTACATCTTTCAGTGTATACACCATCAAGAACACTTTGTGAATCACACAGCTGCTCTGGCACACCAGTTCCTCTCAAACACTGGTTACACAAGAGAAGTTTCAGTAAGCCTTGGCCTACCAATATTCCAGAATGGTAAACATAATAATAGCAGGATAACATCTGTCAGATATGACTGTGTCAACTAACAGGCTGTAAAATCCACAAAAATGTGAGATGAATGGCGGCTCGGCCTGGTTAAAAGGCCACGATTCGTAGTGTCAGCTTAGCCATACACTTAACAATGCGCTGTCGATGTTAACTGAAGTAAAAGCTTCAAACACACACATGTAATATGAGGACACGTATGATTAGCAAATCGCCCAAAATATCATGTGATTCAGAAAAGCTTGTAACTTAAAGCGCAACTGTATCCAAATAGAGTGCCTCCCCAGAAGAACCCATATGCTAGCAACCGGCGTTTTGCCATCGTGTTAAAATGTGATGGCTCAGTGAAATGTTAGAGAGTTGTCAGCATGCAGCCTACATTTAAGAAGAAACCGATTTAAGCGTGTACACAAAATATGACATGACAGCGGTGTCCAGAAAACACACCGAGGCAAAAATCAAAAGTTTTTAAAAAATTAGCATCAGTTACCTTCTCAATCTGAGCGTCTTGATTCTCATTTTTCGCCGATTTATCCTTCTCCTTTTTGGTCTTTTTCACCGCGGTCGATGTGGGCCCTGCGGTAGTCTCCTTGCCCTTCCCTTTCTCTTTCTTCTTCTTTTTATCCCGCTTGGCAAAGAAATCGTCTAAGCTCTTCTCTGTTGGTACATCCGCCATTTTCAAAGAGCAACGTTATAACTAGTTTGGCTAACCGAGCAATGACAAATGTGAAAATCTCCTCCCAGACAGTAAAGACAACTCTTTAAACGGCCAGAAGAGACGGAACCAATCCTTACTGTAACAGTTTAATGTCTGTTACTGACTGATAAAATCATCCACCCTGGTTCCCTGTCTGAAACGTTAGCTATCCTATCAACCATGCCATGCACAGACTATTTGACAAATCTGCACTGTAACCCGGAAAGACTTAAACTCTAAACCGGAAGTACTACAAACATTATCGGTCTATTTTCTCAGCTTTTATTTTATTTTATTTTATTTTATTTTATTTTATTTTATTTTTTCAAAGGTGTAATTATGAGACACTAAATCACAGTTATTAGATATTAAATAATTTATGTCATGTTTATGAAATACTAAATTATAATGCTGAGGTAACAAGTCAATTGATTAGATACTGGGTTAAGAAAAATTACAACGTGGGCTCTAAAGTCAAAAAATAAAGAATACTGTAGTCATAATTAATCTATATAAATTACATATTGTTTTCGCTACCCATATTTCTACTTACTCTACATGGTCTCTTTACTCGTACTAGTCATGTAAATAGTATTGTCGAATTGTGTGATTAATTTTCTCTCTCTCTAAACGGTCTCTCCATACTTTTCAGATTATTTTGACAATAATTTGGCAAAATTTCTAGAACTCTAACATTAAGAAATATTGTAGGGTAGTAGTAAGATATTATAAATACCAAGATCCCACCTTACATAATGAAAGTATTTTTATTGTCCCCTTAAACGTCTACTAAAAGGTCAGAATTCAGTGTTACATTTTGTGTTTTAATGGGCTACAGTGAACTATCTATTTATACCTCTTTATGAATGGATTTTCTTTGGGTTGTGAAACAAACAACACCTGTGGACATCACGCTAAGAAACTCATCATACTTGAGAAATGATGACCAACAGTTTTTAGCATTTTGTGACTTTATTTAGCAAACAACTGATTTATGACTAAAGAACATCATTTTTAGTTGGAGCCCTATTAAAAATGTAGGTGATAATTTCAGTTGCCATACTTTGGCCTGTTAAAAATAAATAAATTAACAATAACATTACATTAAACTTGTCATGAGTAGTAATGCAGGCTTGCAAACAGATTGTTGTACTGATGTCATATTCCCAGAACTGAAGGTCACTAGACCAAAAGCAGCACTCGTACACAAAGAGAAAATTCCAGTTCTCTATTCAATGGATGTGCTGTAGTTGGCAAGACAGGTTTTCACAGCTTTGTTATATAGTAAACAAAACAAAAAAAAAAAGATCTATCTCACATATACAGTGTCATTATTTAGAATTTCAACTGACTGTAACAACAAAAAATGTGTGTCTATTAGTAAAAGATGTTGTTATAATATAAAGAGACAAAAGCCACATTGTTTTGTTTGTTTTATTGCTCAGCAGTAAAAAGTACAGTGTATACTACAGTACAAAAAATACATAATGTTGAACACTGCTCCACCGTGCCACTGAACATTTTAAAATATCCACTTTTGAGCGTGCAAAACAACAAGCTCAGCTGTGAGCGTCCGACGCAGGAAATATCAATATGTTCATTCATGTCATTCAGCATCACTTTGTCAATCAGTGATTTTACGAACAACATCTCACAATGCGGAAAACCTTGAGCAACGATAGAGGCAGGCAGCATCAATTATTGGATAAAACTGCAGCAATGCAAAGAAAAACAGATGATAGAAGGACCACAGGTTCAGTAACTAAAAAGAAAAATATTCAAACACACCTTTGCAAGTAACCCACCTCTGTATGTGCTCACAGACAATATTCAGCATACTTTATTCATCTCAGTACTTTAAAATGTCTCTAATATCTTAAGTGGTCAGGAAACTAATTCACCATTTGCACTGATGAACAAACACGTTACTTATGGAGGGAGACACAGTAACAACATTGGTCTAATTGTTTTCTACAGCACTGAGAAAGTCATTTTAAAACTGGGTTATGATAAGTAACCAGTCCACGATATAGACAGGAGATCGAAAGACAGACAGGCAGACCGACAGTGACACAAACACCCACACACAAACAAACAAACAAAGACAAACAGAGTCTAAGGGATACAAAGTCTTGTTTGACTTAAAGTAAGTCATATTTGGTTAAGGGGGCAGCACAAATCAAATAGTTTATCCTTACACTTACGCAATCAATTACACAGCTGTCAACATTCAGTACAGGCAGGTAGGTATTCATACATACTTACTAATGTATAAAGGGGCAAACAATTTAACACAAGGGATTAAGACATCTATGTGGTCCCTCTTTAAGAGAAGCTGGTGACACATGAGGGGGAAAGCCAGTGTAAGTCATTTGACAGATGCACCATTACTCAAATCTGACTGCATCAATCCAGCCTCTTATTTTGATAAAATCTCTACCCCTCCACCCTCTGAGTACATATATTCAAGTTCAACAGGCTATAGTTAATTTGGGGTTCATTCTTAAAGGAAATCTTAAAATGACAAAGAACAGCTATAATGTTTTCATAGCATGTTTCTCTCTCTCTCTCTTTCTCTACAGCAGATTTCATGTGGCAACGTTCACAGTGCACTCACCGCCAAGTCACTGTAATGAAACAAAACCACATATACTCTGTATTTTATAAAGACATAAAAACCTTTTTATCACAATTAAGCCTTTGTAGAAAATTTACATCAGAAAAATATGCAGGTGCATCGTCATAGTAAATAGTGTCTGTTTACATCACTCTTCTTTCTGGTTGCTCTTTGTGTTTGTAATATACAGTATAAAGTCGAAGTCTCTGAATATTTGCCACATATATATATGTATATATAAAATAGACAGCAACAGCAGGGGGAGTAGGAGAGGGGAATGCAGTTATTTTCAACAGTTCGGTCCTTTTTTCTGTCTCTAGATGGCAGAAGCTTTGTCTCTGTTGATAAAGAGAGTCTCCTGGCAGAAAGGGTTAACCAGGACCACGCTGCTGCCGCTGTAGTCTCCATTAGGGGGTAGGCAGGTGTCATGCTCCTGCAAAATGCACATAAACACAGAGAAAAAAATGTTACCACTTGAGATTACCTTTGAAACAATAATTCATGATCTCTGTTTCAGGGTTCACCATTAGGGCACACACACTGCAGTCTACTGGGTCTACATCAGTCTACAGGGAAAGAGCGAAGTGGGTTGGGTGCACTCAGGGCTTTTAAGGTGATTGTGAACAAAGATATGTGAGGAACAAACATACAGAAAGAAGGAAGAGGGGAGGGTGTAAAAACTTGACGAGCAGGGAGACAAAAGGGAGAGATGACTCAGAGGAAAAAAGGCAGAGGGACTTAATGTAGGGGGAGAGTGGTGTAGAAATGGTTGTGATGGTGAGTCAGCAGTAATAGGGCAGTGCTGGAGGAGGGAGGTGTGAATGCAAAGAGAAAAAAAAAATGTTTGTTTTACAAGGAAAGAGTGAGGCAATTTTATCAGCTAGATCCAATTAAATCCAACTAATATGGTAATCGGGTTTGTGATTGTTTAGATTTCCTGGAGGACTGTCTTTTACTAAACCTACAAGGCTCCTGCTACTCAGACAATGGAAAAGAAGCAGGGAAAACAACAACACCTGGGTATCACCAGGGGCATCCTACACATGATCCAACCTCTGCTTCCTTCTCCTGACGCCCCCACAGGCGGCGAAGGAACGCAAGCAAAGCAGTAGCAAAACAATTACAAAGGACGCACACATAAACAGACACACACAATGAGATGGTCACTGGAGGAAAGATGACAAAAACATGCATGAAACATAACAGAGAAATGATGAAATGACAAAGAAGAGCAGCGTGGTAAATGTTCTTATGCTGAAGCTGCTATGCACCGATAGTTCCACCAGATGGCGCTGACAAATCAAATCAGATATTGTACATGCTGATGTCTTTATAACAAAAGGTCAAAGAGTCTAAAAACTTCATGGAAAAATGATAGAGGTTTATCATCTTCATTTATTACCATGGCCTATAACTATTACTGTTATGAAAAACACTTTATATGCACCTCTTCAGTTTCTACACTGCCTGATGCATCTGTTTATTATTAGAAATTAACCCTTAACAGCCACCAGTGACCAAAATCATCTACTGACGAAAAATGTTTAATACCTAGTGCTCCACTTATCCTATCAATTCATGTAAATAATTGGTGTAAAATGCAGTTTGCCATCTTTTCATGGTCATCAGATATGACCCATTTGGACGTTCAGAGGCTCCGTAGTGAACACGGAAACACCGGCATCTTCTACAACATTCATTCACTAGTAAAACCCATGGAGTTGGATCAATGACAGTGGATGGACACACTTGGTTTATGTTCACTTAATAATAGATTATACTGAAAAAATTACTTTTTCTGCATTTTTTTCTGTTTCTGATATAATAACCCTCAACTTCACTCTGGTGCTTTAATGAACATCTACACAATCTGTAAATTAAATATAGGAAAATACATGATTTTCACTACAAAAAAATGCTAAATACAGAGGATAATATTGTACTAAATGGTGATAAAGCATTTAAGAAAGGTTAAATCTAGAGAAAAAAAATAATTCGGGAACTGCCGCAAAATTACCACTGGGTCTTTATGGGTTAAAGAGACATTAAATCTGTAAAACATGTCTGAATACACCATCTCAGTCCCTGTTCTGTCAGTTACACTACTGTTAATCTCACTGACCAAATATTGTAATTAAGGGATTATCACAATGTTTAAGGTTTAGAAAATTGACACATGTATTCAGCATTGATTTTTTTTTAAACAATAAGCTACCCTAACTAGAATTTCTACCCTAGCTAAGCATGGGTATACCAGTCAGATATAACTAGTGGATGAGTGTACCTAAGTACCTTTACTCTAAAAAAGCTACATACAAATATGAGGTATTTGTACTTTACTATCAGCAGCTTCTACTCCACTATACCACAGAAGAAAAATATTGGACTTTTTACCCCACTACATTTGACTGACAGTCCTAATTAAATTCAGATTACAGTTTTTTCTTTTCCTTTAAATATCTCCATTTATCAAATATGTTGATTTTCGATGTATGTAGTAAACTCAAGGATTGCTACTTTTTCCTCCTCTTTTTTTAAGTTAAATAAACTACTGAAATCACTTTTGGATTCAGTAGAAAATCCAATGTAGCAAAGCAGAAAACAGACAACTACTTCTCACAGGGCAACGATGCTGTAAACATATGATGATTTCATAGAATATGATGCATTGCTGTAGACTAAACTACCGAACTGCAGCACGAGTATAAAAAAATGCATCAGTTGAGCTGCATTAATTCACATTAACCCTTACCCTTACCCTTACAGCACTTTGTGCTACATTTTACTGTATGAAAAGTGCTATATAAATAAAGATTGATTGATTGATTGATTACAGAACCAACTAAATCTTTCTTTGGGTCCAATCAAGCGAAAGTGAACATCAACATGAAAAAGTAAATTCGCACACATCATTTATCAAGTGGGCTCATTTTTAGCTAAAGATCTCTATTTTATGGAACTGTTATCCTTTTTAAAATACTACTTGTTGTAAAAACTTACAACCGATTTTATTGATTCTACTTTAAAATTATATCTAAAAAAATTTGAAAATGTATTCAATCTGTTCATTATATAGATGACTGTTAAGATTCAAGTATTACATTTTCATTATTTTGTGACTCTTATTGATATGAGTTTGAATGAGTTACAAATGAGTTTGAATATATGAGTTTGAACATTTGTCAGTTGCTTAAAAGGCCCTGTCCACGTGTTACCACAAAGATACCAATTTTTAATTTTCAAGTTACTTATAATTCAGTTATTTGAGTGAAACTTTCAGAAAGTAATGATCTTTTGATACATTTTGGCTGATGCATATAATGGTAAAGAGTTGTCCATGTGTTACTATGGCAGCCTGTCCATGTGTTACCACATTCTCATGTCAATAAAACAGGGACTTTTCAATATTTTACTCCAAAATCTATTTTCAGCATAGTTGGACATAATACCTAACTTCTAATTTACTTTTTCAACAAAATATGCAATTTACTGAACATAAAAATAATCATCTGCAACCACTGTCATTGATTCAACTCCATGGGTTTTACTGATGATTCAGGTCTTTGAGGGTTAATGCAGCACTATTTACTCTTCATACTTGAAGTACATTTTGCTGATAATAATTATATAAATTTTATTTACTAAAAGATCTGAAAACTTCTACCACCCTTAAGTAGCAATAACTGTATTATATTCCCTACAGGGATGATTTTTGTGCTTGTTCCAAATAAGATCCCCATAAATAGTGGTGATACTGTGTTATGCTCAAGTGCACTTCAGCAGGCCTCAAGGCTTGCTGAGTGGGGAGATTGGACATGGATTCTTCTCCTCGCTTGTTGTTTCCGTACTCATTAAAAGCATTCTGCTGACTGTCAAAGAAACATCAAGTAAACGTCACTGTGCAGTGTTGAGCTGAACGCAGCAATTGAGTCATAATGTCTGTATTTTGTACCTCGCTCTCCAAAGTGTGTATCTCTCTGGGCAGCTCCACGGCATGCCTGCTGAAGTAGTCCATGGTGATGGCGTTGTTCCAGTAACTGAGGTTGTTCTCCTGACTTGACGACTTTTTCTTCCTCCTCATACAGCACACAGTCAACAGAACAGCTAAAGCAGGCAGGTGGGAGAGGAAATGGAGGGTTAGTACAGTACTGGGAAAACCTGCTGCTTCAAATAGTTTCTGAAAGCACCCACACATGCTGTCATGTTTCAGGACAACATGCTGTTAGAATAAATGCTAGCTAAAGAGAGAGAATTCCAACACGTTACTTGAAAAATGTCTAAAAATGGTGCATGTGTATTTTTGGAGATATGAAAAGTGTCCCTAGAAATAAAAACGAACATGACTTTAGCACATATACAGAAAAAGATTCATAAAATGAGAAATACATGTTTTGTTTTCAATATCCCCTAATGAGATGAAAAAGTAAAATATGTGTTTTGCCCGAGGCCCATAGCTACTACTTCTTGCTCCAATGATGTTATTGTGATACTGCACTGCAGTATCGGGACTGACAAAAGGCATACTAGAGGGAAAGCAAATACATTAAAAGCTCATAAAACAACTGGAGATAGAGGAGAAAGTAAAAATGTACATGACACTAATTTTAATTAATGGATTTTTAGTCAAGGTCACCTATGTGTTGAAGAAACATTACACTTTTGATGACCTTTGTATCAAAATTATTATTTTTTTCTTTTTCAAGCTGCTCCAGTATTACTTACAACATGATGATACAGGCACACTGATGGCCAGCACAATCCATACGATGTCCATCCTGCTCAGGCAAATGGTCATACGTGACGACGGAGAGTCGACAGTAGGCCCAGAGCTGTTTCCAGGTGTCCAGGGGTCCTGGGTGGTGGCTGGTACCTGCCTGTTCAGGAAGTTCCCACTGGCTGTGGAAGGGAACTCCGAGCTGTTCCCATGATCAGAGTCAACTGAACTGGAATTTGAGAGTAGCCCCCCATACACAGTTACATTCCCTGACCAATGTCCAAGGGGGGCATTGGCTGTGCCATTAGCTTGACCGCGCCCCTCTTCAGTAGTCGTCTCGTTGGTTGTGGTGCTGTTGATGTTTGGGATGACAGTTGAATTCAGGACCTTGGGGCTGGTTTTTGTAGAGAGGGCTAACGCGGGCACAGTGGAAGTTAGGTTCGCTGGCGGGTTCTCAACAGGAGAGGTTTCTTTCAAATCTATCACCAGCTGATCAGTGGGTGGCTCATTACTGTTGGTATGCACCTCCCTTAGGGTGATGGCGTGGTGTGCTACCAGCTCTGGGACGCCCCGAGTGTGCTCCCTGAGTCTCAGGCCTAGTGCAGGGTTGACGTCCATGGAGGAGGAGGACAGGGGAGAGGGCTGCAGATTGGTGGGTTCCTCCAGACTCGTCTGCTGTGGCTCGGGTCTTGTTGAATCTCCTCTGTCTGATCCAGAGTTGGACAGAAGAGCCAGGGGGTTTGAGTCCACATCTATATTTGGGACGTCTGTGCTGGGATATTTGGGGCTTCTGTTGGCCTGGTTAATACTGACAGTAACTGGGTTATGGACTAGAGGTACCACGACCGGTTTGTGCATGTGGCCTTGGTTTCCACTATCAGAGCTCGGCTCCTGGGGCAGAATCACACGGCTTTCCAACATAAGACCCAGTTTGGTGCTAGCGGTGCTCACAGTGGTTGGGGTGACAGCATTTGTGTCATGAGTGGGAGCTAAGCTGGACATTGGCGTCATGTGAAGCCAGGCCACAGTAGGGAGGAGCATGTTTGACGGCTGAGTGCCTCCTGCGGATGTCCATTCCCCACTACTGGAACCTTCATGATGCCAGTCCGGGTGGGAATGTTTGGGGGTAGACAGGGGGCTGCTGTGAGCGGCTGCCATGGAGACAGAGTCCTGTGATGTCTGGAGGTACAGCTCCTGTGCTGATGACACCAGACCTACTGGCAGTGCTAGGAATGCTAGGACACCTGCAGACAAGCAAATAAACACATCAGGTCAATTTTATTTACGTAGCCCAATATCACAAATCATTTTCCACAGTTCCAAAATATAACATCCTCTGACCTACAACTCTTGGTTTCTTCTCAGTCGTCTGTGGAAAAAAAAATCCTGAATCCAAGCCTCCATAATTTTACACACTAGACGCATGATTGGTGTTAAAAAGACAGAATATTTGATCATGCGGATTATCCGTTTGGCTAATCACAATTCAGTTATCCCTGGGTGGTATGTGTATTTAGTATTGTGGACAAGTGGAATACTTGTATTTAGATGATGTATTAAAAATCCAGAATATGTGTTACTGACTTTAGTTATAGTTACAATTTATGCAGATAGTAATCAGACTACATTCTTAAATCAGTACAGTGCAACAGATTATATTAGGTGTTTCATTAAATAGTAAGGATGTTCAATAGCATTTCAGCTTCACTTAGACAAACCTGATACATTTTCAAAGTAAATACATGTTATTATTACTTATGCTGTATGATTGTCATGTAAAAACCACCTTTCCAAGGCCATTTTCATTTTATGAGGATTGGAGAAATCAAAAAGCACCTCAGAAATATTCTGCTCAGATTGTAAAAAGAACATGAATATTTTTTCTCTGATTCCAAATGCATCCTGATTGGATCTGAAAGCATGCTCAATGTGTCCTGAGCATGTCCACTCACATAGAGGAGCTCACTTATGATCAAGATGCAGGTTAATGTAAGGTCCAAACAGGGCCGAAGTAGAGAGCAAAATTTTATAATCTTGTAGTTCAGATTCACAAAGATGTAGTCTAATCTTTGTTTAGTCCTTTCCACTCTGACTTGATGTTGTGGAAAATAAAAGGCCTACATATTTCTGGGGAAAAAAAACAACCCTCGGTGTGTTTGTATGTACATAGTCTTGTTGCATACATCTCTACATCAAGTGTGGACATTGACAGGTAAAGCTGAAGATCAACAATCTTCAGGACATGCAAAACAGAGAAACAATTACTGAATTGCAGTTAATTAATGCCCTAAAAACATAGGTTACTGCAGGTCTGTCAAACTCATTTTAGGTCAGGGGCCATATACAACCCAATATCATGTCAAATGGGCTGGACAAGTCAAATAATAACAGTGAAAAAATTTAAACTATATGATAAAAATATTTACATCTACAAAGTACTGTTTCTAAAATGAGAATAACACATAAAATCATGAACAATCTGAAATTTGAAGGAAAAGTAAGCGCAATCTTAACATTTTTTTTGCCTTAGGTTATTATTTACACGTGTACACTACAACTTACAGATCACAGTGGATCTACAAATACACAAAATATTCAGTAAAAGGCAGAATACTGGTAAAAATGCACCTATGTCTCTTTAGACATTTCAGGTTATTCACATTTTTTGTGAAAGAATAGTTTGTAAATGTAAACATTCGTGTAATTTTACTGTTTCACACTAAAACAAAGAGAAAAAAAAATGAAGTTGTCACTATATATATATAGGTTATTATGATCAGGGCTCTCAAGTTTTCAAGACTGCTAAGAGATTGAGGTGCGGTGGATAAACAGATAAACTCTTGTCTATGACTTTCTAAACAAAAAAGCAATTTAAAAAAAAGGTAGGTAGGCAAAGTCAAAACAAACAAAAAAAAAAACAGACCAATTTAATGAAAAAGAGGTGGTTATTCTGTCCCCCTGTGTGTGTGTGTATGTATTAATGAGTTAGTCCTAATTTCAGACCTTACCCGGCCACAAACAAGAAATCCTGTTTTCTGATTGGTTGAGAAATTCTATTTTTTGATTTGCTAACTCCAGACAGCTGTACGAGGGCACAGTAGTCTGCCATTGACTCAATTCATACTCAGGACCACCCCTGGCCAAATTGGGGCCCTAAGCAGAATTTTACCCCCCCCCCCCCAATGACTATTACTGAAAAAGACTAATATATTAGAAGAAAGAGGAACGACAGACTGACCAGAGAGACAGACAGACAAAGGAGCTGAAACACCAAGACTACAGGGCTAGGACAA
>JAPQRP010000015.1:17262666-17273403 GCA_037367295.1 Apogon hyalosoma | reverse complement strand
GCAGTTGTCTAATGGATTTTTTAGGTCGACCTGTAAAGACGCTGTTACAATAATCAAGCCGACTGAAGATGAATGCACGGACTAGTTTTTCCAGGTCCTGCTGAGACATCAGATCTTTTATCCTTGAGCTGTTCTTAAGGTGATAGGAGGCTGATTTTGTGACTGCCTTGATGTGTTTTTCAAAATTTAGGTCTGAGTCCATCACTACACCCAGATTTCTGACCTGGTTGGTGGTTTTTAGGTTTATAGACTGGAGCTGCCAAAACAGATTTCTGTACAATATATACATAGGTGGGTAATATGTATATTTAATATTCACTAATTCTATTTGGGAAAGGGGTGAAGAAATATTTCTGAAGCCTTTTGGGACCAATGTATTGTTAAGGTGCTAGTAGCTAAGGAGTCAGCCCTATGTTCCCCCGTACCAAGGGTTAGGGTTAGTCTCTGTGAGGCCTCTGCGGACCCATGAGTGACCCCACCTTTGACACCAAGTTTCCCTATGTAACCCTACAGAGGAACTGGGGAACATACAGTCGCGGAAAAAAATTATTAGACCATCAAAAATAATCAAAAACAATGGCAATGTAATCCAGTCCTAACTCCTGTGTGTATCACGTGACTAAAACAGACAGAGAAGAAAACATGGAATGAATAAAAGCACTGTTTTTGTCAGTACAATGCCATGGATATTGATGTAAGAACTGAAGTGATTTTGGTTATTATCAAGAAAACATGGAAAATGGATTGATATCAGCTCTGAAATTAAACTCTTGTGAGCTATTTTTGTTGGTATCATTATATTTGTCCAAACAAATGTACCTTTAGTTGTACCAGGCATCAAAATGAACAAGAACTTAAAGAAAAAAAGGGTGGTCTAAACAATTTTTTGTGTGACTGTAGGTACACTCCTGTGGCTAGTTAGCAGTGTTAGCATCACTTTCACCAACTTTCCCAATGATTCATGAGTTCAGATAAAAGTCTGCCATCAGCGGCATTGTATTACAGAATTTACAGACTGGTGTGTGTGTTTGTCTTGTTTTTTGGATGCTGGTTTTGCAGAGGAACTTTTTGTGTTTTTAGGCTCTCACATTTAATTACATGGATGAGCTCCAGACAACCGCAGCATCTCCCCAAGAACTGTCAAATTACAAATGATTTAGCTAACAATTATTGCTTACATTTGAAGCAGGAAGTGTTCCATCAAACATACGGATAGTGATATCCCTACAGTTGTAGTCTTGATTGTTCCACAGTCATCTTTGTCTTGAAAGCATGAAAATACAGATCCAAAATGAGACTGAGAAAAAATGTGGCTGAGCACTACAACATTATTGAAATCATGTGTGTTTATGTGTTACATGCGTGCTGTGTTGAACTGAGAGGTACATGAGTGTAATTTTTCAGAACGGCTATGCGTCAACCTGATGGAGCGGGAATGTAAGCAGAGTGAACGGAGACAGAGAACCCGGCCCTGCCTCCACAATGACACGCACCAGAGAATCCTGCACAAGGAGTGAATTAACAACAGAGATGATTGAAAAGGCCCAGAAAGTGAACTGAGCTCTATGAACATCCATTATTGAGTTGAAGTCCTGAGAAGAACGTACGAAAATTGGATGGAAAAGGAGAATACTGAGGTTAGACTGGAGGACATAAGTGCAAAGAGGAGGCCAGAGGTGCAGTGAGAGACTGAGATGTGTGGGTGTTTCATTAGTGATATGACACAGACAAAAGCAGCACAGCTAGACATGTTAAAGCAAGGACCAAAAGGGCCAAATGAAAGACATGAAAATAAATGTATTAGACACTTTTAAATTTTTTTTTAATAACAATATTAGTCTTTTTTGTGCGCTTTGTCCTGACATATTCACTTACAGGCACAAAAGAAAAAAAAAACTTGCACAAAACAGAAAAGCAGTAGCTAGAGATGATGCAAGGACTTTGGAGGTGAGCTGCATGAATTTTTTTGACTTGCACTGCACAAAAAGAGCAAATTGGTGAGAATGGATTTCAGATGTGACATTGAACACAAGGTCCTTTTTTTTCCCGTCCTTGTACTGCTTTGTAGGTCAGGAACACAGCTAAGGCTAACACTCTTATCACATGCACCAACCTGTTGCACTCTGTATCTATATCACCCAGCCTATCATCTTAGAAAAGCACATGCTAATATCATGAAGACAAATAGCACTTTGGCAAAGACGTTGTGAAATTATGCCCCCATTTATTTGACTAATGACGTGAACCTGTTTGTTATTAACTAAGCTTGTGATGTATAGAGGGAGGGGCAATTTATGCAGAAAACCGGCTGAATTAGGGGCTGTTCTAAATGCATTGGAAGCCAGTGACATTCATTCAAGTCCTCAATTGATGCTATCAGGGGTATCAATAAATCATGTTGCAAAGTAGGATCCTGTGCACTGATCCAAGCCGGCTTTGTCCCACCAATCACTCACTATTACACTCAATGTCAGAGGACAAGGGCCAGACATGCTGACACTGAATCTAAAGTTACACTGGCAACATGGACAACACTACAAATTTACCCCTGATGATAAATTTCTGCATTTGCCAAGGATCCACTTCTAAGTATTGTTCATGTGCACTGCATCATGAGTCTTCTTGCCCAATCAATCATACTGGAGCACTTAGTGTGCAGTCAGTGCTTATGCACCAGCCTGGCTGCATAATCAGTCCTGTAGGGGGGGCAACTCTCGGTGGAGGGCTGGATATTTATCTTTTCTCTCCAGGGGTCACCTCATGCTATGTGCAGAGGATAACGTGGCTCAAATGTAGAGTGTGAATCAGCCTATGAAGCAAGTGTTGTGCAGCGTCATCAGTGGGCAGCTGGCCTGGAAGTGGCACTATTTGAATTGGAGGCTCTACGGTAAGCCAAAAATAGGAGCTGTAAAATCATGCATCAATAAGGCTTGAGTCCTTGTGATGGTTCATTATGCCGTACTTTTGGACTGTTCCTGCTCTGTCATCTCTCTGCTCAGGCAGCGTGACAGGCAAATAGTGCGCACAGGGAACAAACCACATATATCCAATGAGAACGGACAAGGTCACGCACATAAATAAGACAACTACTCTCAAAAAAGAATAGGTGGCAGATTACTTGTTACCCTGCTATCATATAATAGGTGATAAAGTTTTTTCCTAATTACAACATCAAACTAATGTAACTTAATGCAGTTTTTAAACAGTGCAATAAAAATGTTCTAGAAGTCCGCAAGATCTAAATTCACTCTAGTGTAAACCTCACAGCAGTACAGTCCATCAGGTCACGTTGGTGCAAATTCAGAAGAGTGCTCAAAAAATGTCCAAATGCACATAATATCAAATGAATGAAACTTGTCTAAATGTAGAGTAAGCTCCTTGTAAGTTACTCTTAAAAGGCTGCAATTGAATTTATCCCAATGGCTATGCAGATCTGTGTTGTCCATAAATACACAAAAAGGTGGCATTCCTGTAAGGCAGGGGTCTCAAACATGCAGCCCGGGGGGAGGAATTTGTGAAATGCAGAAATTACACTGAAGATATTAATAATCATTTTAGTTCAGGTTCCACATACAGACTAATTCAATCTCAAGTGAGTCAGTTAGTAAAATACTATCTCTCTGTAAATGTTAATATTGTCATGTAATTTCCCAATTTACACTAAAACAAACCATCATTTCACAAAAAACTTGAATACCCTGAAATGCCTTAAGAGAAGTGTTATTTAACAATATTCTGCCAGTTACTAAATGTTTTATGTATTTGTAGATCCACTGTGATCTGTAAATTGTAACAAATGTGTAAATGATAAACTGAAGCATAATATTGTTTAAAATTGCACTTATTTTTCTTAAGAAATGTTAGGTTCTTCATGTTATTCACATTGTTTTAGAGGATAGTTTGTAGATGTTAACATTTTCATCATGTAAGCAAAGGTTGGAGGGGACATTCTTTATATAATATTACGTTATTTTTTTGCTGGTCCGGCCCACTTCAGACCAAATTTGGCTGAATGTGGCCCCTGAACTAAAATGAGTTTGACACCCATGCTGTAAGGTGAAACAACAAAATGTATACTGTATTCTACAAAAAAGCTAATGTTCACTGGAAGTCTTGACATAATATGTGCAAATGTCATGACATAATTAGTTATAAAACGTAACAAATTAAGCAGGAATTAAAACGGGTAGAAGAAATCCACTCGATTTTGCCTAAATGAATATAAAAATAGCTTTACAGCACCTGGAGGGATCCAAATTCAAACTTTATGAACTATTAGGGTCCAAATACACAAATAAATGAACCAAAGACTAATAAAAGTGGGTTCAGGAAAATATGACCCCTTTAAAGGGTAAATTAAAAGCTAATTAGCAATTATTGCCACGTTTTTTGTTCTGTGATTCTCTTTGCGCTGGAAGTTATTTTATGGACACTCTAATGTACATAGATGAGTACAACAAGAAAAAAACCTTCACACTAGTATCCTGCACAAAAAACTTGCTCCAGATTCTTCCTCAGAAGTCTGAAGAGTAGTGGAGTAGCAACGCTGCTCCAAATGTTAAGGTGTTTTACTTTAATTATAATGAACAGGGGTGGCACTGTGGTGCAGTGGTTAGCGCTGTTATCTCACAGCGATAAGGATCTGGGTTCAGAACTTTCAGTGTGTAATTCACATGTTCTCTCCATGTCTGTGTGGGTTCCCTCTGAGTCCTTAACAAGTTACCTGGTGAATTTAAATTGCTGGTAGGTATGAATGTGAGAGTAAATGGTTGTTTGTTTGTATATGTCAACCCTGTTATGACCTGATGACATGCCCAGGTTGTACCTCGCCTTCACTCATTGATAACTGGGATAGGTTCTGACACCCCCACATCCCTTTCAAGGACTAAGCAGTTCAGAAAAATGAATGAATGAATGGATGAATAAAATGTTTGACCTACTGGTGTGCAGATATTTTCTTGTTCAGTGTCCAGTAGGATTACTTAACCGCAGGGGACGTGCATGTTTTGACACGTTAATCCACAAAGTGTATGCGTTCTGAGCACTGAGCATGTTTCATTTGATGGACCAGCCCAGTGACCAAATGTGTTTAAGCAATTAAGATAACACTAAACCTGTGTCAAACATGCGCCTGCGGGCCAAACCCAACCTGCCAAAGGATCCAATTAATTTGTAAATGCAAAAAATTTCACTTGAGGTATTAACACTCATTTTAGTTCAGGAGCCAAATTCAGCCCAATTCAATCTCAAGTGGCTCAGACCAGTAAAATACTACCATAATAACCTATAAATAATGACAACTCCAAAGTCTTCTCTTTGTTTGAGTAAAAAAGTAAAATTACATGAAAATGTTTACATTTACAAACTATACCTTCACAAAAAATGAGAATAACCTGAACAAATATAAACAACCGGAAATATCTTCAAGGGGTCATATTTCTCTAAACCCACTTTTATTAGTCTGGTTCATTTATTTGTGTATTAGGACCCTAATAGTTCAAAAAGTTTGAATTTGAACCCTCCAGGTGCTGCAAAGCTATCTGTATATTCATTTTGGCGAACATTTAGTGGATTTCTACAACCCGTTTTAACTCCTTAATTTGTTATGTTTATAACTAGGTACATCACGACATTTGCACATGTAAGGTCAAGACTTCCGACAAACATTTCTCAGAGTATGACATAATTGTTTGTCAGCAGCAGCGGTTGTAATCCATACTGAAAATATGTCCAAACGTCAAATGTTCAGCTGGTAGTTGTATTAATGAACACAAGTGGTTGATTGGGACAGAGCAGCACAGCCAACAACCTGGAGGGGGTGGGGCATAAGTGGCTCATTTGCATTTAAAGGGCCAGCGCTCAGTACAACCTTTCTGGTATCATTACTCAAAAATAGGTTTGAAGATGGACCTGGTGAGTTGAATTAATGAAGAATTCAGACCCAAGCAGAGTATTTACAGTTTATGTAGACCACAGGGAAATGTTTTAAAATTCATAATTCCATTTAAAAAAAATAAAACAACAAAATATCACTCCCTTAAGAGAAGTAGGTGTAATTTTACCAATATTCTGCCTGTTACTAAATGTTCTGTGTATTTGTAGATCCACTGTGATCTGTAACTTGTAATGCACATGTGCAAATGAGAAGTTGATGCATAAAATTGTTAAAATTGCACTTATTTTCCTTAATACATTTTAGTTTGTTCACGTTATTCATATTTTTTAAAGGATAGTTTGTAAATGTAAACATTTTCATAATGTAATTTAACTATTTTCACTCAACTTGGAGTTGACATTATTTATATATTATTATGTTATTTTACTGGTCCAGCCCATTTCAGATCATATTGGACTGAATGTGGCCCCTGAATTATAACAAGTTTGACACCCTCTAACCCTCTAAACAATGCCCACACATCAGAAGCAGCACCACATGTAAGATGTTGGTGTTCTCCTTTGCACTCCTTGTATATTTCTCTGCATAAAACTATTCAGAGAATTACTTTGTGTCCATCTTGTTCTGTGGTAAGATAAACATGCATGATTGGTAGTTTAAAAGCCTTGGGGCACTGAACCAGAGTCAATAATTAAGGATGTCTTGCTCACCTCCAATCTGGCTCTCCATGGATCTCATTTGCCCCCAATTATGCTAATCACAAACACTCGGGAGTGATGGGCAATCCTCCATGGGATTCCCCCCAAATCCCTCAGGGCAAACGGAGAAGGATTTATCTACAGAGCTCATCAGAATACCAATGAGTCTATATCAAATCACAGCAGTGCACACACCACGGCACCTCTTGCACAAAATGAATTCATATCTCGCGTCGGAGAATAAAAGCTGACAGATCCGAATCAAAGCCATCACAAGGCTTAAATGGGGCGTTTTTTTAAGGTAGTCTAAGAGTTTAATTTTAAGCTGTGATGTGCTGTCAGAGCGGCCCACAGAGGCAGATCAGATCCATTGGCTTCAAGAGGACAAAACCCTTTATCAGCAGGCCGACCGGGGAGCTGTCGGACTAACTGCAGGTGAGATTGGATTATCAAGCCGGGCCAGAACGAGCACAACTGGACTTCAATGGACCCCCTGCACTTCTCCAACAATCACCACTGGTAATACCACTGGTAGTCCTGCAAATATTTGAACCATTACTACTACAGCTTGAACTAATAACACTAATGTAATATTTCAATACTACTACTACTAATTATAATAATAATGCCTCAAAAAATCAATTATGAAAGGTCACCTCACTACTTAAAAGCAGTTTTGAGGTACCCTGACTTGACGTTAATCTTTCTGTCTAACACATGTAAGAGGCAAATACTACACACACTATTCTACTATATTCCTTAAAACATTTGAGTATCTTTTAAGATGAAGACTTTCTGGTACATGGATGCCTATGAGGTATCCATGTTATTATTTTATTATTATTTCCACCAAATAGTGATTTTTCCCTTCAATGTTCTGTCATGGTTTATTTATTCATCTCTCATCACCCCCAAAAGTCAAAGAGGAGACTGGAGGAAAGTCAAAAACTGTAAACAGATGTACATGTAACATCTCTTTCTCTGTCTGCCCTCAGATATATCTGGTGACTGTATAAAAAAACTGCACATAGAGCAGTTGAAACAATAGGTCCATTTCAAACTGTAGGGTAACAATAATAAAACAGCCAGAGGGACCATACCAATACTGACAAGCTAAAGTTATAAAAAATTTATAAACTTTTACTGCAGCAATATCTATTTATACAAAAACTATTAAAAAAACTCAAATATTTTGACTGCTTTTAACCATGCCACTGTTTCAATGAGCTTATGTATGATCATAACATTTATTTCTGTCCAGGGCTGCATTAGTTTTTGGTCAAGATCTTGTATTGATAATGGTAGAATCGGGCTGTTATGTAAAGGTTTCTCCAGAGATTTTCAATGGGGTTCAGGTCAGGTGGTCCATCCACGATGTGTCACGCTCCCTGAACCACTCTTTCACACTCTGATCCTGATGAATCCTGGTGTTGTCTTATCGGAATATGCCTGTGTCATCAGGGGAGAAAAACAATCCACTGATGTTCAGACCTGGTCATTCAGTTTATTCAAGTTCAACTGACCTCATTTTATGCACATATACAAGTCAAAAGTTTGGACTCACCCTCTCATTCAAATGACATGAGATGGACCACAGATGGCCAACTAGTGTTCAGCATCACTGGAAACTCCTTCAAGACTTTTGGAAAACATTTCAGGTGACTACCTCATGAAGCTCATCAAGAGAATGCCAAGAATGTGCAAAGCAATAATAAAAGCAAAATGTGTCTATTTTGAAGAATCTAAAATATGAAACATGCTTCAAGTTATGTCACACTTTTTTTTTAACTACATAATTCCATGTGCTCATTCATAGTTTTGATGCCTTTAGTGACAGTCTACAATGTAAATAGTCCTGAAAATAAAAAAAAAAAAACAAAACAGCTGAGTCCAAACTTTTGACTGGTAGTGTATCATTACTGAACCTGGACCTGACCCACTGAACCAACCCCAGTCATAACACTGCCCCCACAGGCTTGTACTGTAGGCACTAGGCATGATGGGTAATCACTGTAACCATCTCTCTTCTCACCCTGATTCTGGAACAGGGTTAATCTGGACTCCTCAGACCACATGACCTTTTCCACTGAACCACAGTCCAGTCTTTATGCCTTCTATCAAACATGGTTGAAATGTGAATCTCCTCACTGTATTAGTTATGGATAAAGAACTTTTTTGCAGCTGAAACATATTAATGATCTGAACTATTTGCTTAGCTAAATCCACATAGGGACTTTTTATGGCCAGGCCCTGCATATGTCTCTCTATTACGCCCTGTCCATATGAAGACGGTTTCAGTCATATCCACAAAAGTTTTATATCACATAGGCCTTTTGTCCACACGAAACTGGTGTCTTCAGTAACTGAAACCGCAATTTTCCCAGAGTGGATAAATTCAAAAACACCAGTTTCACGTCTTCATCTCTACGATCAAACTGCAACTTTTCTAAAACAATGATGTCATAGCCCCACCTCTCTAACCTTTCACCTCAGAAGCAAGACACCATTTCACAACAACAATAGCGGACTACAGAGTAGTGCTTGTGCTACAACAGCTATTGACCTTTTTGGAAATACTGAATCTAATCTTGGGCTACTCTTTTATTACAATGAGCAACAAGCAACCATAGCAACAATATTCACTTCATGCCCTTGAATCTACCATGGAGAGGGACAACCAGAAGGGCAACCAGGAGGAAATATTGGATCAGACCCAGTAGAACTAAGCAAACTTTATGTGCATGCTCCACGTCCTCTTCTCTGTTTTTTGTGAGAGCATTACAACACCACATACAGGCCTGGCATTTGTACTACATCGTTTTTAGTGGTTTCATGTGGACACAGATTTTTCGTGAAACAACTCCATGTTTCTGGAGCACTTTTTTGAAAATGACAAAGAAAAAGCTTGGATAGGAAAAGAGGTGGTTTCATGTGGACATAGCCTTAAAGTATATATTTGCATCTTCCTTATGGTGATAAAGCCTCCCAGCCCAAGAATTTCACAAGATTGTACTTAATGAAACTGGAACTGGATTGAAAATAAACATCTTATATCTTAAACTAATAGGAATGTGATGGTGCACGAATCAGGTGGTAATGACCCTCATTATCCTTAAAGAAAGCAAATAAACACATTTGTTTCCTCCCTGTTTACTGTTTTTGCACACTGTATCCCCCCTCAATGACAAACAGCTCTCCACCATTGTTTTCATGAGTAATTTCACATCATTTTGAAAAACAGACACATGAAGTTGGCAGATGTATGTCTTGTGCATATAAATAGTGTCTTTTTCACAGTTGCACAAACAGAGAAATTCCTCTGGTTTGCTCCTGGGTGTGTTTCGTCTGCCATTCTGGGTATAGTTCCTGTCCCATGGGGGCGAAACAGACAGATAGGGAACATCCTGTGGACTGCTGGGAGAGTCCTGGAGGAGGACTGTGGACTGGATGGGCGGGATGGTAGAGAGGCGGAGCAGGGAGTGTACTACAGATGTGAGGCCAGAGATAAGAGGGGAAAGCTTTCGTAACCGGATAATGGCTTCCTGTTTGAATGCTCGGCAAATTGTTTGTCAGGTTACAGCAGCTTTGACGTTTTTTATCTGCAAATCAAGCAGTCAGAGAATGCGAGACAAGAACAACAAAGAGTCCTTCTGCTGTTTACTGGGATAATGATATAGTTGCTGTGACTGTGACAGAGGCACGGGAGCTGACAGGAAGGAGAAACGTTAAACAGGAAGTTGTCTGGAATCTGGTTAGAACAGTGAATTGCAGTTATACAACTCCGTTAACCTGTAAAGACCCAGTACTACTTTTGTGGTCGTTCTGAGATGATTTTTTTTCTCTATATTTAACCTCACTGAAGTGATTTGTCACCATTTATTATAAAATAACCCTCCGTAGTTAGCATATTTCCTGTAAAAATCAGGTTTTCCAATATTTAATGTCCTGATCATATAGATGTCAATTAAAGCTCAGATTAAAGTTGAGGGTTATTATATTAAAAAACAGAGAAAACAGAAGAAAAAGTGATGTTTTCAATAAAATATATCATTAATGGAACATAAACCAAGTGTCTCCATCCACTGTCATTGATCCAACTCCATGGGTTTTATGGGTGAATCAATGTTGTAGAAGATGACGGTG
>JAPQRP010000015.1:17246349-17261377 GCA_037367295.1 Apogon hyalosoma | reverse complement strand
CAGAGGGGCTTGAATAACCCACCAAACCTGACATTTTGACATATGGTACAGCCTGATTGCTGATATTACCGCACGACACCTTTAATGTCCAGTGGTACATGAAGTAGTTAAAGTGAGCCAAACCTTAAAGCTGCGTATGACTTTTGTCACCAATTTTTCATCCCATCTGTAAAACCCGAGTCATAGCCTAAGTATCACAAATCCGTTAGTCTTTCCATGATTACACACTTGAATCTCTTCCCTCATGGTGAACAATTTCTAAGTGTACTCCACCTTAAACAGTCCATTTGTCTCCAAACAGAGCCGGTAGGTCACTTGGGCATTTTTGGAAGTTTGTTGCAATGTGCACAGTGGGAAGTGGGGCTACATGTAGTCACAGTAGCAGCAACAAAAAACATGTTGACCAAGTGAAAACTGGGTGCATAGAACTCTGCTTCCCACAGCGCATGTCGCGACAAATTTCCGAAAATGCCAGTGTGACCTACCAACTGTTTGTAAACACATGTTTATGGTGGAGTACACTTCAAAAGTGTTCACCGTGAGGGAAGAGATTCAGGTGAGTAATCACGAAAAGACTCATGGATTCGTGATACTTAGACTAAGACTCAGGTTTTACAGATTCAATGAAAAACTGATGACACAAGTCAGGCACAACTTTAAAAGTCTACAGTATTAAAATCTAACATCCACATTGGCTTTAACATGAATCTAAAACTAGACAATTAGAGAACACAGACTCCGTTAGGTCAAATCATCCATGCTGAATCATTCCACTAAGCTGTGAATACACTAAAATACACTCAAATTGATTCCTTGAGTATTAAAACAGGCTCCTGGGATTTGGATTCAATCATCGATTGTTTTGAAGTAACTTGTAGTGGAGTGGATGTGATTTCAGGCGTTATACTGGCAGAAAACTGTGACAACAGACTTCCTGCTCTGATGGCTGTCATGATTTAGGATCATCCATCTTAGCTCTCTTTTATGCGCTGCATTTCTTCTTCTTCTTGCCTCCAGCTTAATGTGTTTAGGCACATCTGTCTCCTACAGATGGCTGGCCCAGAGAGAGAGAAATGAGAAACGTCTCTGTACTTCAGTGAGGCCGACATCTCAGGTGGGCCTAACAGCTCTGCACATTGTAAAAAGGCAACTATGGTACTGCTGTAATGTGCCTGAGGAAACCTAAACCTCGGCTGGATCTCAAAGTCACTGCTTTTAAAGCAAAAGTGAGTAAATTTTCTTTTCTTTTTATGCCTTTTTGCTTTTCAAAGCCTGGGTATAAAAGGACAAACCCAAAAAGAGAAATGGGGTATTGATACATCTCCAGCCTTCAAACTCCCCTCTTTGCTCTAAACCACTGCAGTGTGACCTTGCTCCACCTCTGCAACAGCTTAAAGCACTTCGCTCACAGCAGTCCAGTCCAGGTTTATCACTTCTGAGGGATTGAGACAGATTTGTCAGAGGCAGCCTTTGGCTCAGCTGCCCTGAGGTGGAGCTTGGGGTGCATACAAGATATCATCAGCCTGTTTAGCTAACCGTCCAGGAGCCTGGTGGGTCCAAGTCTGACCCCCATGTTCCATATTCATGTGACATTCTGTGCTGGTTGCCTGCCAGAGCTTTGTACATCCACTCCCAGAGCATTGATACCTACCCTCTGAATTTAAAGCAGCCCACACTTGAAAAATGAAACAAGAACTAAGGGAATACGGCAGTGTGAGTATGGTATCTGATCACTACCGACTGGAGTTCCCTGAAGAAAGACTCCCCAGAACTAAAGAAATCCTCATTTTGCTGTAGGGATAGCAATAGGGCTTGTGCTTTAAAAGCCAACATTCAGCACTTAAATACATGCAATTTCTGCTGCTGGGGTTCTCACAACTGAAAAAAACAAAAACAAAACAAAAAAAAAACAAAAAAAAAAACCCCACAAAAGACTTAGTTTGATGGTGAGGGGAAGTAGTATGGGAACTATTGTTTTGGGGTTTTTTTTTTTGCCATCACTGCTGATGAAAATCTGATGTGACTGATATATTACGCTTAGAGACAAGACAGAGTACATTGTTAATATTTCGCCCATATGATGTTTTGTAAAGTATATATATGTATATATATGAAAAAAACAGACTGAAGTATCCAGTATTTAGTGTGTTCCTTTGTTCCTAAAAGAGTGATATTTTGCTTTTTTAAATGGAATTATGCATTATAAAACATTTCCCTGTGGTCTACATAAACTGTAAATGCTCTGCTTGGGTCTGAATTCTTCATTAGTTCAACTCCACAGGTTCATTTTCAACCCTATTTCTGAGTAATGACACCAGAAAAGTGGTTTTTGAGCGCCAGCCCTTTAAATGCAAATAAGCCACTTCACGCCCCGCCCCCTCCAGGTTGTTGACTGTACTGCTCTGTCCTGTTCAACCATCAACTGAACATTTTAGGTAACTGGCTCAAAGTTTGGATGTATTTTCAGTATGGACTATAACCTCTGCTGCTGACAAACAGTTATGGCGTACTTGGAGAAATGTTTGTCAGAAGTCTTGACGTTACATGTTCAAATGTTGTGACATAAGTAGCTATAGATGTAACAAATCAAGAAGGAATTAAAATAGGTTGTAGAAATCCACTCGACTTTTGCCAACATGAATATAAAGATAGCTTTGCAGCACCTGGAGGGTTCAAACTCAAACTTTTTGAACTATTAGGGTCCAAATACACAAATAAATGTATTAAAGACTAATAAAGGTAGGTTTAGCAAAATATGACCCCTTTAATATGTACTTGTAATGTGAACTCTTCTGTGCAGACATTATCATATTTACTGAAATAATCTTGTAGTGTTTTACACCAGACTTCATTCAACACATGTCCAGTGTTCATAATGTTTCACACTCCTGTAGATGCCATGTCATTTACATTTTTTGTGAGTTTTTAATGTTATGCACACTATTTCCCTTTATTTACCTGTTGTGTTTTAATAAAGAGTCTGAGAAACAGACATTATTCTCATTACAACTATGTAAAAACAAGAGTGACCTAAGACTTCTGTATAATACTATGTACTTTTGTTTATTGTTCATTTCATTCTAATTGTTTAGTGGCTAGTAATGTTAGCCAATGCAATGATTAATGCAATGTACAGAACGATACTGTACATATTACAGTACATATTATAGTGTGCTGATTATTTTATCTTGAGTATTTAACTTGACACCTTAGCCGAGAACTACCTGCCTAAATTTTTGTTGTGTACACAAAATGACAATAACAATTCTTGAATCTTGAATGCTTACTTTATTTTTCCTGTTGCAGAAATGCATATTAACATGCACTTTCACTGTATCGTCAAACTCTACAAATAAAACCCAAAAATAAAATAAAGCACTGGGGTGTTTCTGCTCAATATGTTGTGTAGGCTAATGCATGCAATACAGATGAATTTCCAATGTTGTATTACATGTCTGTGCTAACTTTGTCCTTGTTGCATTTTATGGTATCTATTCTTCCCTGTATGTAATTTGTGTGTTTTTGTGTAACATCAACCTGCCAGCAGGTCCACAGATGGAAATTAGCCTTAGGTTATAATTTGGCATATTTAAATTTTTTTTAATGTTCATTAATAAGCATTGTTCCTCCTTTTCTTAATTAAATAAATAAACAAAAAAACAAAGCAAAACAACACAAACAACAACACTACTAGAAAGATTTGATATAAGTACCCTAATCAGTTCTTGATAACATAGATCTAGATGTTTTGTTACATATTGTACCTTTAAGATACCCTTAACAGTATTTTATTAGCTGAAAAGATGAATTCACACTACTTCACCACTTATGTTTGTAATTCTATCTCACTGACTGAAGTACTCCTCTTTACTGATAGCTCTTGACATGAAAGAGCAAATATTTAAAATGGTGTTTGTAAATGAGGTTCATGTTCTGTGCCACTGAACTGGCATTTCTTCACACACCGGCAAGTAGTTTTCCACTGCTGTGAAAAGGAAACCTTCCTCCTGTCTGCAAAATGACAGCAAATAAAAACCAGCCTTGTTATAAGCCTCATAATGATGCATTTTAGAAGATGCTGTGGGTTTTGGAGACACTCCAAAGGTCTCTAGGTGAATTTCTCTCTGTAGGTGAATTCATTGGTCTGTCTGTTCAGATATGTCCATCCTTTCTACCCTGTTGATAACTTCATTCCCGCCCCCTCGGGTCTACTCACTCAGCAGCTGGCAGCGCAGGACCTGCAGGCTTGTCTTCATGGTATCATGTGGTCCGGCTCCTCCTCCACAGTGCTCATGGTTCTCTAATAGTGACAGAAAGAGAGAAAGAGAGAGAGCGAGAGAGTGAAAAAGAAGGAGACGTAAGATGAAACTCAAAGCTCAGGTATCAAAATCACACTTAAGTCATTCGTAGTCAGGTATCGCTATGATATACTGTGATTATGTCTTGGCGTGTAAAGTACAGACAGAAACAGAAGAAGGGATTACAGACAAGATTGTGCAGCTTGACCTTGACAGCTTAATTCTTGTAACGGCTGCCAGACAACGGTTACCCCTCTCATTGTGGATAAAATGAATCACACACAACTTTACAGCCTGGCCTGCAGTCGTGGTCAGCCTCAGCTGCTGGGCTTCAAATCAGCACTGGCATCCTGCAGGCTGTGGTGGTCAGTAAACCCAATTATGGAGCATTAAACATTGACTAGTAAAGCCTTGTTCTGAGGCAGCCACTGTCTGTCAGTGAGACAAGTACCTAAGGGTGTGCTTTAGGAGCATGACTCACTGATGGCCTTCTGCTAAATAAAAGAGCACACACATCTCCATTTACCCCTGGATTCGAGTGTTCATGTTTGTGTACATTTGCCTCCCTTTCTAGAAATGCCGTTGGGCAACACGTGCTTACCATTCCCCTAAAAAAAAAAACAATACTTTGAAAGAAGCACATTAACCAATACACACACACCTAGGCAACCTTCACCCTACCTGCATGACTAATCTGTTGTGAGTGTGACATGTGGAATTGGATTTGCTCCCCCCCAAGATGAGGGGTCTGGTTCCAGGCACCCTTCTGTTTCTGTGGGAGATGTATGAGAGGACAGGGGCAGACAGCAAAAAACATGGGGTGCCGATCCTTTTATAAGGCTTTTTTTTTTCATAAACACAGCCTCTACAGAGAGGAGGTAACGAACAACACAACATCTGAGTCATTCTGTTATGGTGCAGACACAGTTGCTTGTAAGCAACATGACGCTATAAATATGAGCCGATATTCAAAGATTTTTCAAAACAGACTGGAATGACTACTTCTCCTTTTATCATAACAAATAAATGAAGAGTAGATGAATGAAAATCGTAATTCAAAGTAAAGAAATTAGCTATTAAGTGCACTGCGTGACAGCATTTGCACGGCATCTTGTTCTTGTTCAAATGTTTACAGAATGAAAGCAGAGTTGCTTGCTGCTTCACCACTCTTAACTCACAGCCTTTGCCTATAATAGCGTGGGCTTGGTTGTAATATAGTACTGGTAATTGCAAAAGAGATGAGGCTGCAAGAATACAGTAGAAAATGAGTTTTTACTCGCCTCACATCTAAAGAAATCACACATGCAGCAACTGTCACAAGCCCATCCCTGCATCCGGCACTATAATGCTGCAGTGGTAGCAACTGTGTACCACTCCAGCTCTACTGCCTCCCAGTGCTTTAATTTCTTTCAGCGTCAGGTTCCTGGTCTAATAAGCTCAATAGCCGGGTGTGAAGAGATCAGCTGAGCCTCTCTACAGTGATTACACCTCATCAGCGCTGCCAGACCAGCACAGGCTCAAAGATACGCTCTCTAATTTGCGGGGCATGAGGGGTGGGGCTGGAGGTAGGTGGATGAGGGGAATACAGGTGTTGATGGGGGAAGCATTTCCTTTATACTTGTTCGTGCAGTGCAAGGGTTTCGGTTGAAGGAAGAGGACAAGCTGTATGGACAAAATATAGCCTGCTCAGGCTTCTTGCTGTGGAGCTGAATCATACTTCAGCTCCGTTCCCACATGCAGGTAAAAGATAATACAAGCTGACAGTCTGGATCACAGCCCTGCTAAAAACACCAAACAAAATTCGCTCCTCATTCCCCAGCGCCATCACTGAGACTAGATGATATGGTCTATAGTCTCTATCTTTATATTTCGAATCCCTGAAGGACTTAATAAATGCTCAATATAACTTTAATGCAACCACACAACATTCTTTTCACATTCATTCATCGTGTTGCAGCATATTTTGCAGATAATACTTGCTGCTTCATTGCAATTTCTGAATCAATTCATCCACCTCACAAACTCACACACTTTGGCTTTGCTACTCCTACTTTCTCCAGGTATTTTTTACCTCTTCCTTGGACCCCCCCAGACACAAAACTGCTGGATCATGTATCTGTAGAGTGGACTGTTTGAGTGGGAGGGAGTGATCTATTTGTATTAAATGCTAGTTTCTATTTTTGTGTGTTAAGAGAGTTAGAGGTTTCATACTGGAGGCAGGTTGTAATTAATGTGATATAGTCAGTTACTATGTTCCATGCAGAAAAAAAAAAGCAATACATTGACTTGGACTGATTAGCAGATGGGATGCAAGTGAGGGATCAAGTCCTTAACACTGCAGAAATGGATTTTAGAGTACTGTAGGGCTGCTGAATCTGGCTCATCTTTTGCCATCTGCAATAACATTCAGGCTTTGGCTGATGGCATGATAGCTGTCCAGAGTTGTAAAATCATTTCCACTGCAAATGTTTGACTTCCCTGCAGTGCTTTGCTATCTTGCTTTCAAATGCAAACCTGCCTTCCTGGGACTTTTATATTGTCTCACCACTGCATGAACCAGCATATCCCCTTGTGCTTTCATCAATACACTACTTTTTTATGCTTGAATATCACATTGGATCTGCGAATAGGGCTATTCCACATTTTCAGAAAGAGAAAAGTATGTCTTCAAGTACTTCAGGCTGACAAAAGGAAAATAATCCTTAACAGGAAGTACTGCACAGTTAAATTTAATAATGCCCCAAGCAACCATTTTTATTAAATGAGCGGTAATATTTACAGGCAAAACGCATTAAACAGCCACTGTTTTCCACCTGATTTACAGTGGCACTTTAGCTGTAATTTGCTAGAGATGAAAAAAGTTCCATGGCAACTGACATGTACGCAGACGGCAGCCATCACCATGGCAACCTTAAAAGTACATTATATATTTAAATTCATTCACAAGGACATTTTGGGGCTCAAACTGAATTAGGATTTAAAAAATTATGAAAAAAAAAAGGAGTGGAATTTATAAAGTCGTCACTTATCACAGACTCTGTGAGAACCAGCAACAGTCTGCTCTAGGATTTAGTTTAAGCTTTGTGTTTGTGGTCCAGCTGACAAGTGAGCCCTGGTCCCTAAAGGTCCTAGATTGCAGCTCTGAATAGTGTGTCTGGAGGGAGTGCAGACTTGAGGCCAAAGCCAAGGTCACCCGAGACGGTGTAATAAAATAAGACTGTCACTCCATCTCTCCGTGACTCCAGCCGCAGGGATAACAATGCTTTTAATTTTGGACTTCCCTCCATTCTGCTGTTATGCACCGGGGCTGTGGCAGTGGGTTGGCTGCTTGCCCTGAGAGCTTTTCCATAACGAGAGAGGAGGAGGAGGGAAGAGAAGTGTGGGAGCTGATGACGACGGTGTGATCTACAGTGTTGCACTCTCACAGTCAACTGATAACTGGACCACCAATCACAACAGTTGTATCTGTAGCTTTTCTCCCACCAGTTCGCTACGCGCTCATGGTTTGGTTTATCTCTTGGTGGCGAACAGGAAGGAAAGGAGAGGCACAGAATCACAAGACGTGAACAGCTGAATTTGTGAAGCAACTGAACAGATACATGGAGTTTAACAAATTTCCCCTTGGGGATAATTAATGTTGATCTGCTTCACATGTTGTCTGTGTAGGTTCTCATTTGCCCAGGTTATTGTTCTTCTTGGTAGTTCTTGGTTCAACTGGACAAGTTTAACTCTTCAGTTCTGTCAGATCACTTCAGAACTGATGAAGTCTGTTGGATGAGAGACGAAACGTTTTCAAAAGAGCTAAACTAGTCCAGTTGAACCGAGATGAACAACCAAGAAGACTGATCTGCTTCTATATCTCTAAATTCAGATTCATTAAAACCAGTTGTGTGTTTAATGTTTTACTAAATGTGATTTTCAGCTGTCTCATTGAAAATATGAGATTACGTAGCAATATCTTTGGTCATGGCAAAAAAAATGTTGAAAGATGGCTGTTATCATGGTCTTGCAACCAAAGGAGACAGAAATTTAGTATGGAAATCCTAAACTGACTGCTGATACAACCCACGTCCAACCACCAGCATGAAATGATGCACCAATCAACAGATACATGCATTTACTCGCAAAATATTTGCATATTCTCTTCACAAAATTGGAGCCATAGCCATCTGCACAGTCTCCTCTCCCACCCCCATTTTGTTTGTTTTTTTGTTACACATAAATACTACTGTAACAGTACAGTTCTAATTCAGCTTCACTCTTCACCACTGACGATAATGCTATATGATCCACACTGACGCATACATTTGTGTCAAGTGTTATTGCACTATCTACACACATCAAACTTGACATGTATCCCAAGTTTATTAGATCCCTGTCATGCGGTATGGCAATAAACCTACAAGACTGCTGAAATCTCACAGTCTGTATAAGATTTAAGACGGACAATAGGTTTGTCAGCAGCTACCGCAATTCAACAAAAGCTGTATCTTTTAAAGTCAGTTATTAAAAATATCGTCTTTCATCTCAGAGCGTTTATCACAAACACAAGGAGGATCACAGTGGATGTCTGCACTGTGCCTTATAAAACAAGCTTCTTACATCAGTAGTGAATTCACTGCATCAAAGCAGGGGACTCGGGGTTACTGTGATTTCGTTGCTCATTTTATGTCGTACACAACCAGCTTCCCGTCATCCACCGTGACCCAGGGGACCTACAGATAAAGAGGGCGTCCATTTTTTCTTTGATGTTGTTTTACCCTTTGATGGAAAACAGCCCCTGATAGCAGTGCTTTTCTTTGTGTCCACACGTTTCCTATGCTTGTGTTGTGTTGATGAAGCCTGGCTGAGATTGTGTCGGTGACTCAGGAATATGACTTTACCTCTTGGGTGTTTACGCCAACTCTGTGACCTTGTAACCTGACTAACTGCCTGGCACTGGTCACAAAATGACTGCAGCTTATTGTGCAACAAGCACAAGCTGCTTACGACTACGAACAATGTTGTTATGAAACCATTTTTCCTCAGTGGGAGTGTGACTCAAGCATGAGTAGTTCTGCTTCTTACCTATGGGGCTTTGATAACTTCATTGTCCAGCAATACACTCCAGGGATACACTCTACAGCACAATGACTATAACTATTGATTTGATGCATATGGCGTAAATCGAATGCAAGCAGCAAGAGCTAGAGGCAGCTCTCCAGATATCCTTCTAATTCTCCCTTCTCTAAAGCTGGCCATATAGCTGAGTCACTGCACTGCGCTGTATGTGTGAGTATCATCAGCTATGGGTCTGGATGGTAAACCTGGCTGGATGAGATGCTGGTGCTGCGTCATGAAAGCTGGCGGAGGATGTGCAGGTTATCAATCAGCACCATTGCTCCCCCCCGGGCCCTCCCCAGAGCACAGCAACACACCGACCATTAAAAGAACATTAGGCTCCCAGCATGCTGTTCACTCTTACCATATATAGCAGTGAAGAACAGACGTCACCTCATTGATGCCAGTCACTAGCAGAACTCATACACAATTATAATAATAATAATACTTCATTGACTCTTGTTTCTTTAAAGTAACATTAAATGTTTAAATGTAATAACGTGGATATTAAGCCATTTGTGTGAAACAGAAGAAATCCTGTTTATGTATAATTAGATGCAAAAATCTTGACTTAACTCAGTGGTTCTCTACTGGGGGGGGGGGGGGTCATGGACTCACTTTAGACTCACTATTAGTATAAAGGACATGCAGCAGATTCCCCCATGTCGAAATGCAAGCGGTTGGACTATTATAGTGTTTCTCAACGGGGGCAGCACCCTTGTGTAAAGACCCCATGTAAGCTCTGATGTATAACAGAGGCCCCCCCACTTACAGATTGAGGTCCACCATGTAATAGAGGCATATTCCATAAAAGGTTAAGAAACACTGACTTAACTGAAGCCTATAGAACCACTTAAAGTGTACCTGTACTGGTCATACTAACAACATACATTGTGCTATGTGTATTACTTATAAGCAAGAGAGGTGCAAATTCATTAAAAAAAAAAAAAAAAAAAATTAGCATAAATGCACCACTGGACCTTTTTATTATGTGAATTAGGACAGGGGCAGAACCTATGAGGAGCATTATTGCCGGCCCGAAGTGATGAACCCGAGCTGTTTCCAGTTGATCAAGTGTAAGTAAACAAGCAGCAGTCAGTGAGCAAGACTGAGTGGAAAGCATGAGTTTGCCCTTGATGTTTTGTGCAGCCATAAGCTTTGCACTTTTGAAATAGCTAGCAATGAAAATTCACTACAGGTGCCCTTTAAGGGGTCCTAAGGGTGCAAAGGTCAAATGAGTTTTTATATATCCATCCTGTGTAACCACCCTGTCAAAAAGGTGTATCTGGATACCATACTAAACATAAACATGGACATCAGCAGTGAAGTGGATTATGCTGATACTTATTCTATTGGCAATTGGATTTAGTTTTTGACTATGGATTTGGGTCACTGTTTGAGTCTTTTGTCAACGCTGTGAATAATATCTGACTACAGCAGCTGCCCTCCAAAGGCACCAAAGCAGCAACCTCTATTCAGTTTTCTAAGCCTCCTTTACTTTCAAGATGAGAAACAAGTGGAGTAAAGGGAATTTAATTGCTATATACAGTACACAGCTCTGGTGTTGTCTTTGGTTTCTCTTTTAGCTCAGGGAACACAGAGCTGCACAAAGATGTTTATAAAATACCAGTGGTTACTAAAAGCATGGATGAGATTAAAATGGTGATACTGTATAGAGCTGTACAGACAAACCTGAAGTTAACACATTTCTCTGAATAATAATAATGATGAAAAATATTAAGTTAACTTTGATACCTGAAGGGCAGAATAATTACCATGATTATGTCAGAATGCAGTAAAGCAACCTTGAATTTTAAAAATAAAAGAAAATAATGATGCTCACTAATCGAATTCAACAAGAAAATGCCTCTAGCTTTGTGCTCTTATGCCTCCCATGCCAGAAACATACTTATACAGAAAACATTTTATGTGCTCAGTGAGCAAGCTGTCATCTCAAATCCATGCTTCCATCCTCTTGGCTATATTCCCTGGGTAAACATATCGCATGTGTCAGAGCTGAGGAGACAGACAGTGTAGCGTTAAAGATGATAAGCTTGTCAATAGTTGTTAACGTATGAGGGTCATGAAGCAGAGTGTGGAAGTGGAAATATGTTTTCTGTGTGTGAGTGTTGGGAGAATACAGTTGTAAGTGGGATTTTTTTTGAAGTCTTACATGGAACGCTAACATGCAGAAAGTCAGCATTCAGCTCCTTGCCACATTAAATCGAGAATCAAGAAGCCTACTGCACCTCTCGCAGGATGAATGAATCTGTAACTGTTTCAGTGGAGCACTCTCACTCAGGAAGAGAGGAGCACCTGTGTCCAGGAGCTGCTGAGAGGGAGTACAACAGCATCACCAGCCTCTTCATTACTCATCACATACACCAAACACACATATACACACACAGATCCAGGCCCAATGACTAAAGCAATTTATCAGAGGATTCGTGGCCAAAGCCTTATGTGTAGGTGTGTGAACACATGTGGGCCAGACAGAGATAAATGAAGGGCAACTAGAATTCAGTGCGATTTGTAGCTATTGCTGCTCAAGTCCAGCTGAAGTAGAAACTGTTACAGTATGAGCTTCCTGTGCACTTCAAAGTCTTTTGTGAAATCAGAAAAGTATGAAATTTTGTTTCATATTCACTCACGATGAAAAAGAAGTGGATGTAGTAACTGTGACTTCACCCATGAATTTGTAGTTAACAGTTTAGCAGCTTGACTGTCGCCATTTTTGTTTTTAAGAGCCAGAGTGATCATTTTATTTTGACAGGCCTGGAGCTGGTGAAGTGCGAGGAGTGAAACCTGTAAAGTAAAGGGGAGTAAATGAAACCTTAGCCTCACTGCTAAATAACACTGTTGTAAAAAACCTTAACCCTTTATCAGGCAAGTGACTATTTTTGGTAATTTCTGCAAATATTACAAGACAGTGACAGCAACCATTCCAGTGAGGACAGGGATCAGCAATCTCAGGTCTAATGTGGTCTACAGGGTCTGCATGGTCCACCTCTGCTTGAACAGTGAGTGGACCTGCTTTGTTTGGTACCATGAAGTAATGGTACTAATGTAAGGAATGATGTTCAAAGGGATTATGTGGATATTGAGACTGTATCAGCACTTACATTGTTCTAATGTTCTGAAATACATGTTCCTTTCACCTTACATGTGCTTTTCTTGTATTTTTTATAAATACCTCTTGATTTTTTTTTTTTTTTTTGCCACTTATGCAGGAGGAACCAAATATGGTAACTTCAATAACCTTGATTTTCTACATGAAAATAAAAAAAACTTGAAAAATTTCACAAAAGTAATAAAGTCTTGTTATGTCCTCCAATAACACACTAAGGTTGGAATTTTTAATATCTGAGGATTTCTATGAGTGCCCTATAAAAGGTTAAAGCAAGTTTAGCTTTTTGATAAATGTTAACACAGAGAAAAATACCAAAGTCCTGCATAACAAACACATTAGTATGTAAGTTGTTCTAATTAGGAGCAATTAGCCACAAATTGATGCTAACATTAGCTAATGTGGCTAAGTTATGTTAATAGAAAGGCGAAGTCCTGCCTCCTCTGCTGTTTCCCAAAGGGGACAGTTTATTACATTAATAGGTGGTCAATGGGGAGAGACAAACCTTTTTTTTTTTTTTTTTATCTCATTAGAATTATACCATCACCTGTTCGCATGATATTTGTCTACTTTAAATCTAATTTCACAAGTCAAGAAAGGTTGTGGTAAAGACACTAAAATAACACCTAGTTTTGTTTGAATTGGCTCAGTGGACTGTATCTCTCATTTTACATCATTCATGTCACCAAGAGCAAAATGGTTGTTCTCTAAACACATTTCTCCTTTTCTCTGAGAGGTAAACAAGTATTAACAGGATAGAACAGAATTCGTTTTTTGCCATTGTACAGCGTAGCACAACGAAATTTGGAAAAGCAGCATTAACAGCACAAACAAGTAACACAGTTTAATATGTTTATACAAGACAGCACAAAGCCGTAGTGTGTGGATGTTCCACTATCTTGAAAAAAAAAGTGAAAGAGGTAAAAGTCACTATGGTCTGTGGTTTGGGCATGGGGGGGATTATATAAAAGGCAATGTATAATGTAAGCACTGTAATTCCACTTTGTTGTATGTACTGTTACATTGCTCAAAAAAAGATACATTAAAAAAAAAAAGTCACTATGGTCTGGTCACGATGAAGCTGCAGAGATATGTTCAACGACTAAAGACTAGAGAAAGAAAGTTAAGATGACATCACTACCATAACTTTCTGGTGTATTGTCTTACTATTTACATATTTTCTGATTCTTTAACAGTCTTCCATAACCACTGACTTTCTTGAGTTGTAAAATTTTCTTTTCTTTTAAACTGACAAACGTGTAAATTATGGCATAATTCAAAGGGGATCAAAACAATGTACTGTACTCTGTAATAAAAATGTTTTTCCAAAATGAGGAGCTAGGGTACTAGGAGGGGTGCAACTTCCCCACTATCTGCTGATGATTGTAGTAAAGCAACAGTAAACTTGATGAAAACTCTTACATTTTCTTGTGACTGTCTGTCAGGAACAAACTCCTTTTCATTTTCTTCAATGAAAATCAACTGAAGCCTTTTTTTTTTTTGTAGCAAGTATCTAGTAGCTGTCACTTATATTATTAGTCATTTTAGTGCATGTAACTAGATTATTTGGCTATTTCTGGTCTGCTAAATGCTGTCTTATTATTAATTTTTATTCATCCAGAATTTTATCACAACTGTTGAACATGGTATTATTTGTTTAAGGAGGCCTAGCTCAGGTTTTTCATGGCAGCTGTATCACTGTATTTTTACTTTAGTCTGACCTACATCCATATCTCAGAGCAGGTTTTAGGAAAATAAGGTCTCGTAGTGTCAACTAAGTCAAGTCATTGGGTCTAATTTTGCTGTAATAAGTCAACTTAATGTCCATATAAAGTCCAACATCCTAATTATTGTGACTTCTGCATTAAATCCCTAATTAGGACCATCAGACTCAGCCAACTGCACTGGATCACAGTGGGCAATCCTTTAACCCAAAATGAGGACAAACTGCGCCACCAGTGGAGGGGGCTTCAGTTTCCCATGTGTAACACATACCTAATGTCAGGCTGGAACAAAGAGGTCAACAGGTAATAGAACCCTGGGGGAGACCCTGTGACAGACAAGTTATGTCACCGGGAAGACAACACCACAGACTGGACAGCAGGTACTCTGACTAGAGTCAAGAAAAAAGGGTACTTTACTTCTCTTCCAAAATTACTGTTTAGAAGATAATGATATTATAATATGAACAGAATGAGGAGGCATCATTAGAGTCAAAAAGCGGTATGAACTATTCATCAGTCATGCACAGAAATCCACTAACAAGAACTTTATCTAAAAACACCATAATACACACATAAGAAAGACATTTTAAGAGACTCAGTCAGTTATTCTGATAAATATATTGATATGGAATTTGTAAGTCAGTATTTTTTAATGTTAAAGGAGTGACATTTTGCTTTTTTAAATGGAATTATGCATTTTCTAATATTTCCCTGTGGTCTACATAAACTGTAAATGCTCTGCTTGGGTCTGAATTCTTCATTAATTCAACTCCACAGGT
>JAPQRP010000015.1:17204566-17221425 GCA_037367295.1 Apogon hyalosoma | reverse complement strand
ACTCAGTTACTATTGTTGACAGATAGGAAACTACATGTAGGCTCCAAAATGGCATTATGACCTTTGACCTTGACCGATCTTGAAAGGTCAAACCCATAGTCTCATGTTTTGAAAGGGAGATGTCGATTAAGACCTAAAACGTTTGTGAGGGGCGGGGTTTGTTGTGCCTGGCACGACTTGTTAATGCTGTAATAACTAATTCGTAGTCCCACATATCCAGAAACACGCAGGAAGATGTGACATCTCACCACAATATTTTCAGTTTGTTATGAGAATTAACATATATTTCAGTTTTTTCAGTGACATATACTACTATACAAAAGCAAAGATGGCCATCAGCCACAGTCTATATAATAAAGGGGATCTCAGTTTTCTGACTAAGGTATATTTCACATGCCCAAAAATGAATTGCATTAATTCAGTTTTTCACAACTCCTCTTTAAAATATTCAGAAATTATCTAAAATTATATTACCTAATTATTTTTTTGCAAGACAATAACAGTTTTGATGTTTAGCTGAAACTACTGATGCATTCTATTGCAGATTTACACTGAACTCTTAGCTAAGGACAGTTTTAACAGTTGTATTGAGTCTGCCCTCACAGCTCCAACCTGACGTATAGGAAATAGGAAGTAGCCTCGCAGTACTCAACGCACCAGTTCTTACTTTCAGACAATAATCTTGAAAATCTTATTTCAAAAAATCTTACCAAGATAATTTTCACTTGTTCCATTGGCAGATTTTTTTTTTTGCTTAATTCAAGATTTTTTTTTTGCTTCATTCAAGCAAAACATCTGCCAATGGAACAACAATTAAAATTATCTTGGTAAGATTTCTTGAAATAAGATTTTCAAGATTATTGTCTAAAAATAAGGTTTTATATCTCACTGAAAAGTAACTCTTTTGGTGATTATTGTGTCTTACGTTAAGTATGATGAGATATTTTGACTAGAAATGAGAAAAATACACTTTGTAAGATTTTGATTTTTGCAGTGAATTCAAAGTTTTAAAAAAATGCAGCTGTTGATCACGTTTTTATATTGAATCTGAAAACTATGAATAACTTTTAGGGAATTACACAACATTTAGGCAGTCAGGATAAAGGAGAGATAACCCAAGAATTTGAAACAAGACAAGAATTGTACACCTCCATCACTAAAACAACACATAGCCTCTGACAGTGACACAGGAGTTCAATAGTAGAGGAGGGGGCTTTTAGTGTCCAGCATATGGTGCCACTTTAATCTGCAGCTTCTATCAGTTGAGTCTGTCTTGTCAACAAGGTCTGACTTGAACGTCACAAAAAGATAAAAACAAAAGATGTCAACTGAATACAATTTATGGATGCATAAAAGAGACAGGACTTGACAGGCATTCACAAAATATAAATGAAAGGATCTTAATGCTTTTGGTGTTGTTTGAAGTTAGCTGCAATATAACAAATATCCAGATTGAGGAAGTTGCCAAGGAAACCGACTAGACAATCTTCTCTCCCTTTTCTAAAAGCACTTTCTGGGTGATGCAGTCGTGATTTACTCAGAGTCACAACCCACCGTCCATTAGAGGCACTGAGTAATCCTTATAGGTGAGTCCAGCCTCAGCCTGTGTAATCATCAGGTTGACACATGCTGGTATTGCCCCCCCTACCNNNNACCATCCCCCACCCCATCACATGATGCAAGAGGCTGACCCAGTCTGGAGTCTGCAGGGGTAAAGTGTGTCCTCCAGGACTTAAAGGACTCATAATCCTATTACAGCCAGTCATCTGCGCTGCATTAAAAAAAATGTGCTGATTTATGGTAAAACAGAACCCCCTATGTCTCTGAGGTAATTTAAAAGAGGAAATGTCACTTCTATGTGTGTTTTATAACACACATGGACTACGGCTGCACAATATATCGGAAAAATATCTTTAGCACGATAATGGAGTGTGCAATAGTCATATCGCAAAGACGTGCAATAATTCATTTTCTTTTTTTTAATCATTAACTTTCTATTTTACATGCCATAGGGTACCAGAACAGTTTTCTCTACCACTCGATAAATGCTAGTTTTTCTGGCAAATAAACTGAAGTAATGCTACAGCTGCAGGTTGAAAGCAAGTTTACATGTTATCAATGTTGAAAAGATGTGAATGTTTTTAGAGCACAACTTTGGGCAAGGCCTTAACAATTTTATTTAAAGATTTTATTTTTATATACAGTATTTACCAAACCAGGCAAGCAATGGAATACTGTTTTGTTAAAGCTCTTACATGGCGGTACTCTGGCACTTTTGTTATTATGAAATACATCCTTGTCATTTACACATTGGGCTGGATCTGCTAATGGTTTGTGTGTATTAAAATGTGTGCAAACTCATTGCACACGCAAAAAAATGCACAAACTGATTTACTAACAGTGCGCACTAAGGGTTGCGTCTTTCAAAGGTGCAAAATAGCGCATCTGCATCCAGTTAGTACTTTTGACACAATGAATATGCAATATGGGGCGTTTACACACAATTGTGCGTGTGGTGGGAGGAGAAAATGTAAATATATTAATTTAGCACACGCAAAGTGATTTATCAAATCCAAAAGCAATTTTGCTGATAGAAACTGCGTCTATATTTAACACGTTCTTGAAGGGAGGTACAAACGGTTTGGATGTGTAATTGTCCACACATGGAAGTGGTTATTGTCCAAGAAGGAGACATGGAAATGATGAAACGAGATGCAGAGAACACATTTTTCACCTTCATGTGAACATTTTTGGAATGAGGGAAGGAAAAAATAATTGAGATGTATGCCCACCCCACCACCACCACCACCACCACACACACACACACACGCGCGCACACACACACACACACACACACACTTTACGAGACTCTTTTCCGCTCCTGATGATTGTGATTAAAAATACGCACCAACATCAGACTACAGTGTGACTCAATTATGTGCGCCTGACAGTCATTCAATCCAACAACCCCCACACCCCCCCCACCTCTAAAATGAAAAATACATGAATGAATGAATCACGCAATACCTTCTACGACAAAACCTCTCCAATGTTACATTTCCGTGCATCTGGATCATTCAGTCACTGTTACCATTAGTGCTGGCAGATCCCAGAGCAGTTTAACGCACGCAAAAGCCTCATTTAAATATGGCAGTCTCCAAGACTTTGCACCTGTTGACATTTGCACAAGCAATCTTTGTAAATCAGCCACAAACCGCGGTTCCACCCCACACGCAAAATTCTAGATTGTGCACTCAAATTAGTACACGCAAATTGGGATCTTAGTAGATCTGGCCCATTGTTATATGTGAATTAAATGACAAAATATTTGACTAAGTTTGTGTCTGAAGGTCTATGGTAGCAGCATCACCAGGTTCTTGGACAGAATTGTGTAACTGATAGTAGTAGGACAGAATGTTGTCTTAAATCATAAATAATTGAGTCAGCATACAAACAACTGGCTCACTTTAACACTAAGGAACATTTTTCTTAGTAGATGAAATTGGGATTTCTTTAGGTGAATGACAATATCGCACTAGTAACGTTATCCCAATGCTGTACACCCATATCAAATATCACAAGTTTTGCCAATATTATGCAGCCCTAACATGGACATTATATAACTCCAGTGTAATCCATGAAGTATAAACATACTTTTTGGATGTATAATACATGTCTGTAATTGGTGTGTCAGTTAAGAACATAAACACTCCTTAAAGTGAATGATGACAATAACGGTTGTATAAAAGTGTATGGATAAGTCCAGCCTTTCTGATGAAGACGCCGGTTACAGAGACCTGGTGCGGTTGTAACACTTTTTGCTTAAACACCATCTCTCACACAAATTTTCAGCTGTAACTCCCAATTTTCTACACAAAGTACCCACATTTGTCTGCTTCTATAATAATATCATGTTCCTTTTAAATTTAATGAAAGAAAACACAGTGTTCCTTTGTTACACTAGATTACTGCAGTTAATGCATAAGATATCTATAACATCTGTGCCTTAATCAAGATCCCCTTGAGTTGTTTTTCTGCATAAACCAAACCAAAAATTAATCATAGCATTGTCACAGCTTGAACTCAACAATTATTCTGTACATTTTAAAGTCATCAGTTGTATTTTGTGTTGTTTTGTGCAGTGTGTAGCTGGTACCAAAGCGGTTTTGTTGTCGTATGAGGATAAGTTGAGATTTTTACACTGCTTCTAGTTCTTCTGTCTCGCCTCAGACCCTGTGACCCGTGTAACCCCTTAAACACTATGAAATCCACTGAGAATTACTGGTGCCTTTTGTTCAATTTAAAGCTGAAGAGCATAGTTTCATTCTGACTATGTCTAAATTATTTAAGTGTTTGGGGACAGTTAGGTGTTTAATATGCATTGGACCTGATTGCACCTGATAACAACCCCAATGGCAACTAAAAGTATTACTTCTGTAAAGAAACTATTGTAAAGAAAAGCAAAAAATGCTGGTGGTCTAGTTATAAGATCGATATGTAACACTTCTACTGGTTTCTAACAACTCAGTAAAATGGACTATATTGATTGATGCACATAGGACATTTTACAAACTACAGGTATTGACGTTTGACTCCAATGGTCCAGCTTCTACCACTTGGAGACAAAACCTGTTAGACAGCCTTGCACATCCTCATATAATAATCATATAATAATGTAATAATTACATTGAAATGACACTTAACCTGATATATGTACAGGTTCCTTAAAAATTACGAGTATGATGGCGTTGTTGGTAATAGTATGGTTTTAGTATAATGCACTACACTGAAGATAACTGCTTGTAAGTGTGGTTGTAAGAATTTTGTTGTAAATGACTAAGCATTAAGTTGAATTAAACAGCATTTGGGGTGATACTGCTCCATTTGAGGGTCAATATGTAGGACTGTAATTTGTGTTGAAGTCTGTTGTTAAAATTCACTGACTCCATCTCTAGAAAAGGTTGCCGAACCAACTTCTGAGGTCTTCAATGCCTCTTTTCTGCTCTTCTACAGCAGCAGCAGTGCTGACATGAGTTACTCATAGCTTAGAAATGCAATTAAAATTTACCAAACTCAATAAACAACAAAGCCTCCCACACAAGAACATCTGCAACTCTTACATTTACAGTGTTTAACTGGCTATCATCTTGTCATCTTGGGTTAAACTAACATTGCTAAAATCCACTATAGGTCGACCTCTGTTAAATCTTGGTAAATGTACACGAAAGCAAACTGAAAATGATGATAACATATTTCCGCTGCCCACAAGTATTGAAAATTAAAGCTTCTGAAGCTTTATTTTCTGTTCAAACAGACTTTTGTACGGATTTGCACTCACTGGGGGATCTTCTCAGCATTGCTGTATAAGCTCTATCAAATACTCTGAAAAATCTCTAAAGCAACACCCATAAATCGCCTTACATAATGGAACGATCAGGGACTCGTTGGGCCCTTTCACCCCTTTGGTCCCTCTTGGCACAGAGGGTGACCATCAGTGGGTGGAGGTGCACATTGGAGTGGCATGGCTGCAGCTAAGGAATGTGAGGAATTTCCCATGTAAACACTTTGTCCTCATGCTCGGACAGTCACCACACTCTTATCTCCCCCCTTTAATCATCATAATGGTGAGTTATTCATTACCAACGCCCCTTCTTCTTCTTCTCGGTTTACTCGTCAGTGGGCTGGTGGTAGGTGGGGCTACTGCCGCTGCCAAGTCTTTTTTTTTTTTTTTTTACCTGAGCAATCAAATAGTATATCAGTCTCTGTGGTACCCCCAATGGGAAAACATGGTTTATTGTGATACTACCATATACAGTACAATGCTTCTGGAAATGTTAAGATGTGTTTTTTCTTTTTTCAAAGCTGAGCAGTTCTGCATGACTAGCCTGGATGCCCTCTGGTCTTACGGGAACACTCTTTAGTTGATAGGATCATAAGTGGCTAAGGGAGGAAAAATTTATTTTTCTTCTTGGTTGAATAGAGCGGCTTTCACTTGCTTTTCAGCGTGGTACCTCCCCCTGTGGTTCCTGTGCATGAGTCCCACTCAGCTTAAATGAAAGTCATTTCGAAAGCAGCTGAGGACCTTTGTTAATAACTTGTGGCATTCTGAAAAAACACAGGAAAAGTAATAGCACAGGCTTGCTTTTTCCTTCCGTTGCTTAGGTGAAATCCTGTTTTGGCTGCTCACTGTTTTGTCAGGTTGGATGAAGGTGCAAAGTCCATCCTGAGCACTTACTGCATAGCATGAGGGGCCCATGGGGGCTGCATTCCACCTGATGCTGTACCACTCTCTACCAGTCATGAGGGACATTTACTTACAAGTAAAGCCCATTCACATCCATTCTCTAAAACTTTCCCATCAACTCGGACTGGAGCAGCACCAGTCAGAAATCACATTTTCCCTTTTCCTGGAACTTCCCCGATAACTCTGTGCAAAAGGAGGCCGGGCGCTCCGAGAAAGCTGATATTTTCCGGGTGTTTTTCAGCATTCGTGTCGACTTTTCCTGACATTGGTGATAAGAGAGCAGCTGTGGAGATTATTCTGCCGCTGCCCTCTGAAACTTCTTCCAAATGTTGACAGGAGACACCACACCAAATAGGAAGGTGTTTAAATGACTGACACACACTCTGGCCTCAATACTGCAGAAAATCAAACCACTGGCAGGACTTGATGGTGCTAACCTACATCAACCCCCCCACAAAATCATTCTGGAACTGTGCTGCAATGATATGTGATTGAGTTATTTTTAATGTCTCGTGGGCATTTTTGAACTTACACAAACTTATCAGTGACGTCACCTTTTGGTTAGTACTGTGGCATTTGCTTTGAGCCTCGGGTTTGACATTTTGGTCACAATTTTGGAAACAGAAGTGACCCGTTAAGCACCTTGAAGAAATTCCAGCTGCTTCATAAATATTTCCAGTGACACTGGCATTTGATAGCAGTTATGACAACTTTACATATACTATGAACACACCTGCCATAACTAGCAGACTAGCGGATAGACCATAAAATCCAATGCAAAATTCGCTAACATTAGCGAATATTACCAAGTTACAGTAACAGGCTGAGATCTGTAATTCAGGCCCTCTGATTAGTGTAACTTCTTAAAAAACAAGTTGTAGTTCTGTTTATCTGATAAAAAAAAATGTCCAAAAGTCCGCAGCCGAGCTAACTGTCAACTCAAAGCAGCCATTAATTCTGCACGACTAAGCTTTAAAATAACTTAAACATGTGACTTACATGAAAATTCAGTCAACATACAAAAAATTAACAATAGAGACAGAAAATGCCTTTTGTACTGGGCTGTAAATAGGCTTATTTTTTTCCAGTAAAGTTGTATGTTTTAATACTGGGGTCTGTAAGTTGCTGATTATTGCTCAATAAATTGGAAAGAACCTGATATTCATGCATGAACAGTAAACTTTGCTTATAACAAATACCTAACATACAAAATACATCATTTGAATTGAGGAAAAATAAGCATTTCTTTGCATTATATGTTGCATTAAAAGGTTTCATAATAGCCAAAAACATATGCAGATACTAGTAAATCTACCTTGCCATTTTATTAATAAATTATAGATCTGGCAAAAATAATGCACCAAGTACTGACTTCCAGGGCTAAAAACTGCAATACCTAAAATGTCCACTTGAGGGTGTCTCTGATCCGTGGAATCATTGTCAGTAATTTTCATATCTATACACCCTGCGTAGGGGGACTGTTAGTCCAAAGTACTCAGGATACATTTTGGGATATTGTAGGTCAATTACACTGTTGCTCATGAAGTTGGAATCAAATTGCTGTAACTCTTCTCATGAAATAACTGACAATGTGACTTATTCTTGATAAACTGTAACTGGGACTCAGTATAAAATCATCGCACCTGGTCAAAGGTCATACCGATGTGTATAAACAGGAATAAAAAGAGGAATGTATCTGAAAACTAAATTTTTCCAACTTTATGGGTAACAGTGCATATAGGGTAGATTAAGTCACTCTATGGATTCATACTGAACTCAGGATACAGGGTGTCCCAAAAAAAAGACATCATTTAAGATGTCCATATTGGAGTGACATGGTCAGGAGAAATGATTTTTAATAGGATTTACTTTGGACATAAAATGTTTTATTCCACAAATTTCAAATGAAAAATTCTAGGGGATGGTAATTTTATAATGTTCCAAAGTTATTCCAAATGTTCAATGTGTGCGCCGCTTGTGACTCGGCACACATCCAGTAGAGTTCCTTTTTTCCGACACAAACAGCCTTCCTCTGGAAACTTCTTATACCACGTCCAAATCTGCTTTCCTGTTGGCGCTTGTTTATAAAATTTTCTAACAAATTCATGTTGCGCATTCACATTTGACTGAGTTCGGGCGTACTTCAATACACAGAACGCCTTTTCTGTAGCAGTAAACGGCATGTCTGTTCCTGAAAGCAGAACAATAAAAAGAATTACACTTTTTTGAGCAAAAAGAGCAAACAAATTTTAAACAAATTATTAGGTGATGAAATGATGTCACTTTTTTTGGGACACTCTGGTATAACGAGACACACTTCAGACAATATACGCCGTCTGTTATGTCTTTGTCACATATATCATGACAATATTTGAAGGATCAAATAAGAAATGTTTGTCTCCCAAATATCAGTGTCGGGATTGGCTCAAAAATCCAGTATAATTTGGGCTCAGCTAATCTTAAATTTAATACAGTATGTGACACAAGCTTCTCTAATTTAAAATCCTTAAATTGAGGCAGAATTTGCATCTCTGCATGCAATCTCTGATTTATTGGACTAGTCCATGAGCATTGTGCTCAAAGCATAACTGTCCTCATTAGTGTTAAGTGCTTTGCTCATATGTTCCCTAATACCCATTCATGGTATCACAGCATGTAAGCTTTGCCCCGAGGAAGCTGTCAGCTACAGATGTCAGTACCCCCGCTGACCCCCCACCCCTCCACTGCACACATGGCACTGGAGGATTGTCCCCCAGAAACAAAGGAGTGGGGGGTTTCTGTGGAGAACAGGCAACCAAACATTCCTGACACAATGGAGAGAGTGAGCAGCAGGTTGAATCAGTCCACACTTTACTGTGTTTCATACGACCCCAGTGTTCTTCACAACAAAGCTGGAGCCCCACACTCCAACGGGGTACGCAGGGGTGCTGACTTGTCTGTGGTGGTCTTTACATTTTTAAGAGAGTTCCTCCTGCTATCTGCTTTGTTCCTGCCATGTTGCCTGTGAAATAAACCACTCGAAGGGCATAAAGGGCAGAGCTGTGAGATTTATGACTTTCAAGGCAGATCTCAGTCCTCAAAAACCAAAAAAAATCAAACTGTTTTTTCATCAAAACAGTGTCTGGAAAACAGGATTAAACCCAGACAGTGCAATTTATCTTAAGTGTCACTAAATTCTGTCAAGGCTGTAAAGGAAGGGCAGTTCATTTACCCACAGACTGTGACATTCTCCATCCTCTCATACCACGGCTGGATACAGAATCAATGACAGAAGCAGCAGCATCCTCTAAACTTCTCCTGCTGTCATAATCTAGACCCTGCAAGGCTTCCCGATGCACCAGACCAATGAAAAAGACTCGGAAAATGCAGTGACAGGTTAGTTGGATGCAGCAGAAACATGGATTTGATGCATGAGCCTTTCCATCTGTCACAGCCTGTGCTGATCACAGATGACGGTCAACATAATCGACACGCGGGTTATTGTCAGAGCTTCCAGGTGCTTCTGAACCACAGCTGAGGAGAAGCTGTCCAGGCTCAAGTGCAAACACAAACTAAAGGACTCACCTACTGCACAAGGTGCGCCGGATCGTCGGGTACTTGCCGTATCCGAGAGAAATGCAACCCTAACGCCGCCGTGACACACTTCACACCATCCACGCGCGCATGTTGGAAGTCCACACGGAGAAATGTCACAGTCCCGAGCTTTGCACGTATAAGAGCCGGCGGACTGCGGGACCGGAGCGGAGCGCGTCGCCGTGGGTACCCGGACACGGTGGATGAGCTGCGCACGGCGCCACCCTTTGCCGGACCCGTGGGACTGTGTGCGCCCACCTTTCCACTCAGACTCGACGCCGTAAATAGCGGGTCATGAGGCAACTCTCCGCCTCGAGGCAGCGTGATCCGCCACACGGTGATGAAACTGTGATCCGTGATGGTTCGTTTAATGCGTGGTGCGTAATTAAAGACGCGCGCAGGACGCCGGTGCCACCCACTACAGGAGGTGAGTAGACGGACAGGGAATGTTAATGAGGGCTGCTGCAGAGTTTCCTCCCACGGTCGGAGACTCGGGCTGCCCCTGTGATCAAATTCACCGTCCCGGGTGGAAAATGTTAAAGTTACCCTACCTTCGCGGAGTGGAGTGGAGTGGGCCGGCGACACGAGCCGTCACTTGAAACTCAACGCTTGGCCACCTGTCCACGGAGCGACACCTGGAGACACCTGTTGATTAAAAAAACACTTCAGAACCGGGACTCACACCGGCAGGGCTCAGGGCACCGTGGAAAACCGGAGCCACGTGCAAAGATTTCACTCAAGACCGATTTAGAACGTTCACTTCACATTTGAATGCAGTAAAACCATTTCAAAAAGGTAGATCTGCTCTGATCTAACTGTTTCTATTCATTTTAGTCAGATCTGCAAAACTATATTTTACCCCCACACTGATATGTAAAGGTATGAATAATTAAAGATGAGTATTTTTTTATATATCTTTAGTAATAAACACTTAGTGGTGGAAACACCAGTCTCTTAACCCAGAAAGACCTAAAATATTTTTTTTTGTCAGCCTTCAATTGATTTTTCCTTACATTTAACCCACTCTAAGATATATTTCTTCATAATTATTACATTATAGTTAGTATTTTTCTGTGAAGTATTTTCATACATTTAATTCACTGACCATGTAGATGTTTGTAAAAATTCCAACTTTATTATATTAAAACAAAGAAAACACATAAAAGTGACTTTTTCAGGTAAATATATCATTAACTGAATGTAAAATCACTGTCATTGATCCAACTCCATGGGTTTTACTGGTGAATCAATGTTGCAGAAGATGGTGTTTCCACGTTCACTACGGAGCCTCTGAACATCCAACTGGATCATATCTGATGACCATGAAAAGATGACAAACTGTATTGTACATTATTAGTGGTTGAAAAGTTATTTTAGATCAGTAGGTGCTTTTGGTCCCAGGTGGATGTTTAGGTCTTTGAGGGTTAAAGAAAAGGTTGAGAACCGCCATGACACAGTAAGTGTAGCTCTGCTGGTCGTGATTCTACTGAGCCTGACTCTTGTTTCTCTCCTTCTCTGAGTCAGAACAGCCTTTTCTCCTCTAATCCCAAACCTCAACCCTGAATCTGCAGGAGTGTCAGCTGCTCCAACTAACTAAACCACTTATCCGTCCATATGGGAGAGAACAGCTCCAACCTGAGCTGGCACCCAGCACTGAAACATCACTGTCTGCACCAAAACCCTCAGTCAACACAGAGTAAACAGAATCTGGTGTTTACAGTATGTGGTAATCGACAGCCGACAGAATGGACTCATAATCACTGGGCAGGAAAGAGCACACCCAGTTAAATCAGGTTTAAGTGGATTTGATCCTTTCCGGATTTTGATTTACTGCAACTTATTCCACAGAAGACACCAGAGAATCCTAAGCATCATTGTCTCACTTTTAAAGACAAATCAGAGAAAGACTGACTTTTGTTGCAATATAAAATGTAATGTAGTCATGACTTAGAGGTGGTAAAAATCAGAGTCCATACAACAGGGGTGTCAAACATGTGGCCAGTGAGCCAAAACCAGCCCGCCAAACGTTCCAATTCCGTCCTTGGGATGAATTTGCAAAGTAACAGTCAATGGTGCCGAGCCTGTTTCAGATCAGGTTCCACAGACGGACCAAATGTGATCTCAAGTAAAATAGCAAAATAGTAGCATAATAACCTATAAATAATGACTCCAAATTTTCTTCTTGGTTTAATATGATAGAAATATATCATGCCTGCTAATAATGACAATTCAAAATTTTTCCACTTTGTTTTAGTGTGAAAAAAAACCCCCATTACATATGAAAATATTTACATTAAGTATCCTTTAATAAAAATGTGAACCACCTGAAAATTAAGTGTAATTTTAACAATATTCAACCTGTTAGTAAATGTTTTGCGCCTTTGTAGATTCACATGAATAAATGATAAGTTGAGGCATAATACTGTTGAAACTACATTTATTTTTCTTAACAAATGTCATTTTTTCCAGTTATTCACTTTTTGTTTGGATAGGTTACAATTGTAAATATTTTCATAATTTAATGGGGGGATTTTGCACTAAAACAAAGCAAAAAAAAAAAAAAATTGGAGTTGTCAGTATTTATAGCTTTTGTTATCTTACTGGTCCTGCCCACTTGAAATCAAATTGGGCTGAATGTGGCGCCTGAAAGAAAATCAGTTTGACACCCCTGTCATACCGTGAACAGTCAGAGTGAGTATGTGCTGCCCTCTACAGGCCGGACATTAACACGACATCTAATTACAAAAGGTGACTCAACATTTTTCGCAGCCCTTCCTCCACCAGTCATTCATCAATCACAGCTTGGGGTGTCAGGGTGGAGGTAAGCAGCCAGGAGCAACACCACTGAACAAAAGTACAAGAAATAAAAGAGCAAGTGAGACATTTATTTTATTTTCAAGCAAGAAATTTTAAAGAAAAAAAAAAAACCAAAACATATATACATATTCATTTCCAGAGATGTAAAAGCATTGACAGGACCATTTGTAGTGCTTTGTTTTCAGTTCAGGCGGCTTTTTTTCAGTCTGGAGTTTTCTGCCGCCAATTTCCGTTTGCGAGACGGCGTGCCTGGAGTTTCATCAGAGGGAGGAGCTTCAGTCAGGCGATACAGCTCAATAGGAGGGGCGGGATCCTTTAACAAAGAGAATAATTTAACAAATGATGAAATGAGCAGTGTATACATTTAAACTGGTTTATATTAGCCTCAATACATTTTTCCACACTTTATATTAAACTGATGAGAAGTAAGATAGATTTTATCTCTGCTAACCTGCATGAGGTAGTCTGCGATGTACTCCGGCTTCAGACATGTGACCCCTTGTGAAGTTGCCTCGGATACGTTGACTCTGAAGTCTCCAGGCTTCAACCGACTGAAGTCTGCAAACAGGTGAGTGGCCTCTTTGTACAGTGATGGAGATGGACTGGGCAGGACCTGGACATGAATGTACAGGTGAGTGGGATGTAGAGCAAAGGGGGTTAGAACGACTGTCAGCATTAGGTTAGACTTATTAGAAACCTAGGTGAGACTGAGCCAAGACCGAGAGACAAGCAAGTGCATTATGTATAAGAATGTGTCTGATATGGAATATGAACAAACTGCTTTCTTTAAACTTACAAGAGGCAGATGTGTATTTTTCTTAAACCATGTGTGGGAAAAAATGAATGACTTAGAAACACAGAAATAAACCTCAAAACACACAAGTATTAAGGTTAGACTGAGTAAAATGTTAAACTAGATAGGTCTGGTTGATCTGAATGAGTCAAAATCATCACTTTCTCTATATAATATATATACAGTTGTGCTCATAGGTTCACATACCCTGACTGAATGCAATTGGGACAGTCTTGAATGTTCCAACATGACAAACCCAAAACATAAGGCCAAGCCGACCTGTCATTGGCTACAGCAGAAAAAAAGTGAAGGTGGAGGAGTGTCCATCTGAGTCTCCTGACCCCAATATCATTGATCCACTTTGGGGAGGAGTCAAACTTGCAGCTCATGCAAGAAAACCCAAAATCTGAAAGGAACTGAAGGTGTTTTACCAAGAAGAATGGGCAGCTTTAGCATCTGAGAAAATAAAGTGTCTGATCCACAACCACCACAAAAGACTAACATCTGTCATTGATGTTAAAGGGGTGGGGCCAATACAGAGGATGAAGAACTACGGTATGTAAACTTATGATCAGGGTCATTTGGATAGTTTCTGTCATCAGTATGTTTTAAAAAGAGCAAACATTAGTTTGATAATAAATGGCTTCACCAAACCACCAACCACAGGTGAAAAAAGTGTTTGTATTATCATTCACATTTTGTGAAAAATGGCTAAAGAATCACAAATTCTGCTAGGGTATGTAAACTTATGAGCACAACTGTAGATGTACTGTATATGTATTCCCAAAGTTTTTGTGAATGTTGGAGTTCACAATATACAGACTGTGTTGTAGAGCTGAAATGATTAAGCAATTACCAGGGAAGAGTGAGAATATTCCATTAGTTGATTAATCAAAATTGTAAGTATAGTCCACTACTCCACTTCTTCTAAGCATCAATTCTGTTTTGGGGTGGGAGTGGGGATGGGATTTATGTTCTACTTTATAGAAATAGGGATGTGTTTATGTTACTGCATATGCCCTAGTGATACATATGTTCAGTAAAATCTATTTTAAGTGTATTGGAAAATTAAAATGGCATACCTGTGGTTCACCTGCTCCTTGGTTGGCCTTTTTTTTTTTTTTTTTTGGTTATTATTACTATTTTGTTTGGGTGGAGGGTACAACTAATGGACTAATCCACTTCACTATTAAATCTAAAAATGATTACTGAGTGAAATAAATATTTTGATCATCAGCCACTGCTTTGAGTAATCTTCTAAGCAAAAAAACATTATTGAACCAATGTCCCTGTATCTCACCAGCATGTTCTATCAAGAATCAATAACAAGGTGAATTTTCAAGGTTATCAGGTTCTGTCTATATTAGAGTCCTGTGGTTTAGATGCAGGAGCTCAATCTCCCAATAGAAGTGGGTGGTACTTTAACTGGAGGAGAACTCAACTAAATAAAAGTCCATATATGACTTCCTATCAGTGCTCAATAGTAACTATATTGATATCTGTAACCATTTCCATGTTATTCAAAATATGGCCCATTAAAAGAAAAGGCAAATGTTTAATTCACCTAAATTTCAAAAATCTAAATTTCTGAAAACTGTGAACTATCTCTGTAGACATTGTCCCAAGGAAGCATTTGAAATGAATAATGTTTGAAGTAATTGCTAACGACGACAACGATGACAGGCACCACGTCGTCACATTAACTCATGGCCAACTGGCCGGTGAGCTAAAAAAGGACAACTCCCACATTCCATTTTAATAAATGTGAATATTTTCTGGTTTCTTTCATCCTCTTTGACAATAAGATGAAAATCACTGGGTTGTGACAGGATGAGACATTTGAGGATGTCATGATGGGCTTTAGGGAACACTTCTTCACTATTTTGTGACTTTAAGTTGATTAATCCACACTGAAAATAATCATTAGCTTCAGAATGTTGTTACAGATGAACTCTGACATTCAGGTCATCAGTTACTTAAAAAGAATATTTGGCTGGTATTGCCTACAGACAGCTGCAGCCTCTTCTTCAACATCTTCGAATTAGAAATGAGTCATTATTGGCTGAAGTTGCTGCAGGATGTTTTGCATCAGATATAATACAATAATGTCAGGAAATAAGTCTGATGACTCACAGGCAATTTGCTCATATTTCTGCAGCTGAGTCCTCTTTTGATTATAAGAAACTGAGTACAACATGGTTGAGTCCAAGACAAAAAGAGACAGAGGATGTCAAAAGGTGGTTTTGAGAACAGTGCCAGGACCAAGGACTATCATAAGTACTACAGCATTAATGGTTAATAAGGGTTTCATTGCATTATTGCCCTACCTGCTGTTTGGTTCCATTAAGTACCTCCTCTCCATACATTCATCACTGTATTGCACTACTGTTGCGACTGTAAATGGACTGACATGTACACTTTATATTCTGCAATAGTTTACTCTTTATACCACTTATTTATTGTTATTCTTAGTCTATTTTTGCCTATTAAAAATTGTATGAGATTTTACAAGGTAAGACAAACAGTATTTAAATTCTCTGTATGTCCTGTGCATCTAGTGAATTGACGATATAAAAAAATATATATATCGTTGAATCTTGAATCTAAAACGACAATAGGTCTCAACAAGAGAACTAGCAGCAACCTTTGCTCCTCCAGACTGAAGTAACCTCCGGAAGCCTGAATCTCTGCTCTGGTCGATGTTAAGCATGACGGTCCATCCACTGAAAGCTCCCTGAAAAATGCAGAGGTTTAGACAAAAACAGGTTTTAAACATTCAACGCCTTACAATTAAAACAGCAGTGATTCATACGGTTGTATCAGCTGTGTGTGTTTCATGTACCCCATGTTCAGTGTGTCCCTGCAGGGCTTTCCTCCAGCGCATGGCAGCCAATGCCAATCTTTTCTGCTGCGATGTGATGGAGGGCAAAGCCTCCAGGATAGAGCTGCTGCCCCATTCGTAGTTGTCCTCCTGGAAAACAAGACAGAGGTTTTTTTAAAAATACATCTAACTACATTCCACAACAGAAAAAAACAGAAGCTCTGGATTAATTGTTCCTCTTTATGATGCTTGAGGTCCTGACCTCGATGAAGCAGCTGATAGACCGGCAGGCCTCCAGGTATGAGCGGTGTAGGATCCATTTGCCAGCTGCCATCGCCGCCAGATATTTCTCGTTGCGCAGAGGAGTCCCTACAATGATGTGGGAGCAGCTGGGGTCAAAAGACTGCTTGTCCAGAACCACACCACCTACAATGACCATAAGAATAGATGCCAAAACAATTCATAAGTTATTTGTAAACCATTTAAAATGTGTGAGAAATAATAATTCATGTAATGTTAAAATATACAGTTGCAGAAAAAATTATTAGACCATCAAAAGTCATCAAAAACAATGGTTATACAATCAAGTACTAACTCCTGTGTGTATCATG
>JAPQRP010000015.1:17156644-17177884 GCA_037367295.1 Apogon hyalosoma | reverse complement strand
TTTGCTTAATTCTGATTCAACCACATGGCTCATCAGCAGGCTGCTGGGGATGCTTGATGATGTGCCATGTGGTTGAATCAGGTGTGTTGGGAGAGGGAAACATCTAAAACATGCAGGACAGCGGCCCTTGAGGACTGGAAGGACCTGTGCTTTAGGTGATTGTCTTATTTTAAGATAGTTTGACTAGAAATGAGAAAAATACCCTTGGTAAGAGTTTGATTTTTGCAGTGTACACTTACCTCCAGAACCAGCTGTTGAACTCTGCCAGCTCCGTGAACCCGCAACAGAGAGAAGAGCAGCTTAAAGTGGCCGATACACTCGGACTCCGAACCTGTCATTATGAAATCAGAAATGCTTTAATATTGAATTCTAAAAATCAAGAATTATGAGTAACTTGCTACCTACACATAAATTATTCAGACAAAGCAGGGCAAGTAGAAATGCCACATCTCACCAGGGTTGTTCTTGATGACGTTGCGGAGAGCCTCTAAAGCCATCTCAGCAAAGCGGAGCCTCTCGGCGTGTTGCTGGGACTCCACCTTGTTACTCTGACTCATGGCCAGCAGGGTGTGGAGATACTGGGCCTGGGAGCCAACATAGTCCAGGAGACTGGCCGCAAACGCTTTGGGAAACTAAACAGAAACGATAAAACACACGGCATTACAACAGGGTTTGTTTTGCCCTGATAATGAATAACACATCATTCAGTAGTGGTCAACCAAAACTGAATTCTTAAAGGCTGATATGAGAATGACAGCTGATTAATCTGTTGACATATCATAAAAAATTGCACTGTCAGAAATTAATCTCACATGTAATCTACTCTTAAGTCAAAGTAACTAACCAACAAGTGACTGATCGACAACCCCCCCCAACACACGCACACAACACTTTGCCTCTCTTGCTCACTGATACCCTGCCTACCCAGGGATTAATGCTGAATCTTAACTACCAATCTTCATGCAAACGTTTCAATAAATTTGTAAAAATAAATAAATAAATAAAGAAATAAATAAATAACTAAAAATTGAGAGAAAGGCAGATGTAAAGATCGGGTGAATAGTGTCCAAGAAATTGGTTGGATAAAAATCTCAGACGGACAGACCTATAATAAATGTGGAACTGAATATCAAACTAAACGTAACAAATCTAGGCAATCGTTATTTTCTGAGTCATTGTTTTACTTCAGTATCAGTAAGTTTTTAACACAGAATATTGGCAAAAACTAATTGGTCAAATTGATTAATCTGTCTATCTCAACTCTGCTTACAACAACAATAATAATGGATTGGATTTCTATAGCACTTTTCAAAGCACCCAAAGCGCTTTACATTATTGATCCATTTTTCATTCACTCTCACATTCAGTGTGACACTGGAGGCAAGGTGTGTGAAGTGTCCTGCCCAAGGACACCTCAACACGTAAGTAGGACAGAGCGAACCACCAACCCTTTGGTTTTTGAACGACCTGCTCTACCTCCTGAGCCATAGCCACCCGGATATGACTATTTAAGAATTGGGTATGATGTGTTTTAAGGTTTTCACCTAATATATTCGATATATAACCCTTTCTGAGCCTTACCATGACACTTATACAGTCACAAAAAACATTTTTAGACTATCCCTTGTTTTCTTCAATTTCTTGTTTATTTTAATACCTGGTCCAACTAAAGGTACATTTCTTTGGACAAATATAATGATAACAACAAAAAATAACTCATAGTAGTTTAATTTCAGAGCCGATGTCTATCCATTTTCCATATTTTCTTGATAATAACCAAAATCAGTACTTACATCAACAGCTATAGTGTTGTACTGACAAAAACAGTGCTTTTATTCATTCAATGTTTTCTTTTCTGTCTGTTTTAGTCACATGATACACACAGGAGTTAGTACTTGATTGCATAAGCATTGTTTTTGATGAGTTTTGATGGTCTAATAATTTTTTCCATGACTGTACTTCAATTATTGTGATTTCACTCACCTCAAGCGGAAAAGTTGGTTGCTCATTGTAAACCCGGACAAAGATCTCCCCAACTATCAGCTCTTTGCTGTGATCACTGAACAAAAACTCTGCACCAAAGCTTTCATCATTTTCTCCCTTGAAAGACACCACAAAAGAGCACATTTATTACAGTTTAAACTACATCTACTGACACAGTTTTGTTAGTGTGATATAGCTCAGATATGATTGTGTTGCTGTGATAAAGTTATCGGTAGTTCTCACTCTCTTGATGTTTCCCTCTTGTTGACCCTCTAGGAACTCCTGCAGCTCAGCACGAGTTCCATTGTTCCAGATCAGGTATGGATTCTCTGAGTTACTATTCAGCAGCTTTAAGACCTAAATACACAACAGAGTATGTATGACATGAGTGCTTAGTTGTAACAGCTTTGTAACATACATCACTATCCATCTTTCACACTGACCTCAGCAGGAGATCCTGTGCTCAGCTTCCTTGAGATGTACGGCGTTAACATGGCAGCTAGACTCTTGCGAATGGTGGGGTTCTCTGGTGGCGTCCCCTCAATGCCGTTGGTTTCTGAGACAGGATTGTTGCCATCTGGGCTGTGTGGTGCTTGAACGTATCCCCCCAGACGGCTGAGAGCCACCAGACTGAGCTTAGCGAGGCTGTTGGCAACCTCCTGCTGATTCGTGTCCTGGCTCGCCTGCACACCGCTCTCCTCCAGAGTGTAATCATAGTTGAAGAGGTGGACCAGCAGGTGCCAAAGTACACCAGCATGGTACAGATGGGTCTGTAGGAAGAAGTCCACGGCGAAGGAGCTGACACACTGCACTGCCAACGCTGCCGTTTTTGGGAGACCCTGAGAGAAGGAGAAAGGAGAGAACATGAATCACTGCTGAGGATCCTGAGGAATAATAAATGTCTGGGCTGCTGAGAAAGTAAAAACCTAAATGAAGAAGTACTCTGTGAACAACTTTATTAAATCATTACTTCATTATGAGACATCAACCATTAATAAGCCAAGAATACAGCCAAGTGTACTGGTGGCTTGAATAGACCTCCAAACACTGTTAAGCATGATTTTAGACTGGAGGAGGCTTTATGCTGGAAAAGAAAAAAAACACTTCAAAAGAAGTAACAGATCTTTAGTTGAGGCAAAAAGGATACCTGTAACTAAAGAAAGCAAAGTAACTATAATATGAGCCTTTTTTTTTTCAACAGAAACTAGGAACATTTGGAGTTTCAGTGCATTTTCAAACAGAGGGTTGAAATTTAGTTTGGGGAGCTAGTGCATGCAAGCACTTTGTGATTTGGTCATCATTATATTGGCTCTTTGGAGGCAGAAGTGAACATATTTGGACAAAAGGGATGGACCAAAAGGTCATGGGTGAACTACTGCTAAATGTTAGCTACTAACAATGATAAACTTCAAGCACTGCCTGATAAAAAATTATAATATAAGATATGCCGCACAAGGGGACATTCCACATTGATGGGATAAAATGGGTTTTATTAAATAAAAAAAATCTTCAAAAGTCTAACTTGACAGATGAGTAATCTCTCTACATTTCATACAGACCTGTCAAACAAAACTATTCGAGATCGATTTATCTGATTAATAATTTAAAGATGGACCACACTATCACTTAGTAGAAGTTCCAAATAAAATAGTTGAGACTGTAATGACACCTGGAAAAAATACTAAGTATTTTTAAAGGAGCCAGCGTTTTAGAGCCATCAGTTGCGTTATAACTTTAAGATATTTCTGCATGTTTTGACTTCATTATGGAGCTGAAGACTTTGACCAATGGTCTGAAGGAACCTTTTATGTTCTAGGACTAAATGTTCCAAATACTGTGGGTGGAGATTTGACAAGTGTTTTTCAGAGGACACAGAATATGTTAATTTTTTTTTTTTTTTTTTAAATTAAGTAAACAGCTGGTCCAAAATCCTTACCTTTCCATAGTACAAGATGTGACAAATGTCCCTGATGATATTGGGAAGTTCAATGATCTTCTCCCTGCATTCCTCAAACTGGGCTGCAACACTGTAGCACTTACAGATGTGCCCGCACACCTGTGGAATATTTAGAAATTTTGAAAATCACTGCAATTACAATTTTTATAGAAGCGACTGAATAGTACATGTTGACCTCTGTACCTGAACAGCCATGTCATCAGCTTTACTGGATGCAGTGAGGACAGCAACACATCGGGAAAGAGCTTCCAACAACACCTGATTAAATACAGGCAGCAATTTATTACTCATTAAATCAAACATAGGTTCATATCGAAGGCTTCAATTAGATGTGTTAGTATTTGAGGAGTGGCCTGCATGCATACCTCGATGCCATTCTCACGTCGCAGCTCTTCCGCATTCAGAGCTGAGCAGTTGACTGTGTGGAAGGCGAGTTCTGCAGCAGCGGGGAGGAGGGGTGAGGTCTTAGAGAAAAGCTGATCATCCTCCGTCTCCATTGTGATTGTTTTAATAAGCATGGGGTACCCAGCGTATTTGTACGGTTCCAGTTCTATTTGAGGACAAATATGGATGACAAATAAGCAGTCAGAGGATAAGTAACATCAGTTAAATGCCTCAAATGCTGAACAATCAACCTATTTCATACAATTTCAATTCTGTAACAAGACATTAAAAAACGGGTTTTTCATCGCACCTTGTTTATGTCGGTTGAAGAGGATGCTCTGTGTTTTAAGGATGAGGATGATGTTTTCTGGATCAGGTCCATCCACAATTCGGGCAGACTTTGTACAGAGGAACTCATAGGCTTTGTTGACTTTCTCAAACATTTCCTACAAAAAAATAACAGATTAAAATCAAAACAAAAACAACAAATGGTACTGATGAACACATTACAGTCAGTAATAATCTTGATACATACCCTGCCCTCTGGGTTCTTGTCAGGATGGTACTTTTGGGCCAGTCTGAAGTAGGCTTTCCTGATTTTACTCTCCTCGTGCCTTAAAACAGAATTAAGTAAACAATCACTCACTGACAACAATCCAAGGAAATATGTGATGGATCAAAATGAGTGTCCTATTCAAATCCAGCTTATTTATATATACTACGTTGAATATCGATGCTTCATTGCGGACAATCAACTGGTAATAAAGTTCACTCACTGTCCCTGTCCTTTTGGGAGGTTCAAGACTTCGTAGGCGTCATCCACAGACATAGAGGGAGGCTTCTTCTCCACTTCTCTCTTCCAAGCTTCAAGAGTATCTTTTAGCAGCTTCACCTGAACAGTTGATCATAGTAGCATCACAGTGTTAAAATAATAATGGATTGAATTTTTATAGTGCTTTTATTGATCCATTATTCATTGCCTCACGCATTCAGATACACAATTTTTTATATAAAAGTGACCCAATAAGGAAGAAAAATAAACGTACAGCATCACGAATGGGCCAGTCAGGGAAGCGGATGGTGTCACACAGATGTCTGAGGTAGTAGATGTTGCAGAAGAGCTCATTATCCAGCTGAGGGAAGCTGATCACAGGTATAGGGCAGTACTGGTACAGGGCCCGTGTGTTACTCTGTAGTCTGGGGCTGAAGTCTGCAACATGGGCAGCTATCTTCTCAATCATCATCCGCCTGAAATAGATGATTAAGATTTATATACGAACGATTCCTAGACATTAGACGTCAACTTTTACCACAGCTTTTCAACACATACATATTTTGAGCTGGACAAATAATTAATTAGATATGGTAGAGATAAATTGGTACCTCATCTCACTGCTCCAAATGGCCTCCGGGGTATCAAACTCTCCAAGGAATATTTCAGAGAAGCGCTCGGCCTCATAGTTCTCCAGGTAGCAGACCATGGCCTCAGGCAGCACCGGCCCCAGGACACTTCGCTGCACTATGTCCTGACCCTTAGACTGGGGAGAAAAACCAACCAGCTGTCAGTTTCAGAAAAAGGATAAAATAAAAATCTGTTTTATAGGCTGAACTTCTGTCTTTACCTCCTCTGATTTGAAGGCTTGCTTCAGGTGGGTGTACTTAAGGAATCTACAGAAAATGACAGGAATACGTCAGAGGTTAATATTAATACTGTGATCACATTACTCTAAACATACAAAACCTGAGGGAAATAATTAATTATTACCATGTTGTTAAGATTTTAAACAAGTTCATAATGAGCAAAAAGGCCAGTGAGAATTTTTGTATAAAGTGTGGGATTTGTTAGTGATGTTTTCACCTTGCAACAGGCAGAACATTGGAGCCAGTGTACATCATGATAAAGAAGAAGACTCCAGTCAAATAGAGGCGCTGCAGATTGGGGTTGTCCTGCATCACCAGGTAGAGAACATTGGCCACTTTTTCCACCAGGATGGGGTCAAAGGTCAACAAGAGCTACAGAAAGCAAAGGAAAGATAAGTGAGACCGTGAGACAATCAGTATTTTATTGTATTTTTTTGCCAATTTCTGAAAGTGTATTGAGAGTCAAACCTGAACAATGTGAGGAAGGCTAGCATTGTCACTAATCATCCTCTTGATCTTAGGTAAAGGACGGATAATAGCATTATCCTGATCCCTGGGTAATAAATAATATAGATAAAGAAGTATGTTAGAGCAAATACCTATGTTTCAACAGAAAACACAACATATTCATCTTACTTCAAAACAATAAATACACAGTGTGTGGTTCCCACCTGCTGGGGTAGTAGGAGCACATGGTGATGAGCATATTGAGGATGAGTGTCGCCAGATCAGACTCGTTCATCACAGCCTGACCGGTGGCCAAGAGGCACCATTTCAGCTGGGGAATGGCCTGCAGGGGGCGCCATCCATCCATACCCTGAGCCCAACAACGTGTTTTTGCAGTCAAGACACCTGTGCTCCAAAACTCCTGCATCTGAAGGAGGAACATTAGTGGAGATAATTAAAGAAAAGACTACCAATAGAAATATGCAAAGGGAAGCTGCAGCAATGAAAGTAATATTTTAAAATTTTCCAAATGAGTTAGTTAGACTTTATTCGTCCCAGAGGGGAAATTTGTTTCCACTTGACTGTTCATAGAATTGTCACACACACACATCAACATCAAATAGAAAAGAAAAAAATACAGAGGAGGCAGTCATATCACAAATACACTTAGTTATGGTGGACAAGGCGACAAATATGGCCACAGATATGAGATGGAGGAGAATGTCTGTGGGGGTCTACTGTTTAAAGTGGTTATGGCTGCAGGGATTAAACTCCTTCCCAAGTGAGCTCTCCTGAAGGATAAGGTCCGGTATCTATGGCCTGGGGGTAGTGGGATGAGGTATTGATTGAATGGGTGTGGACTGTCCTGTTCTATTGAGACTCCAAAGCGTCTTATGGATCTGTTGTTGAGTTCTGTGAAGTTAGGTGGAGAAATAACATATATACCTCTTCAAAACTGAATGGTCCTCTTCTTTCCTTGTCTGCATTACCAAAGTACCACTCTTTCTCACTCTCCCTTTTCATATCTGGTGCTGCTTCCAGTACATTGCTCTGTGGAAAAAAAAAGACATCTATTTGATACTGAAGACAAAGTTTATGTTGCAAAATACAAAGTCACTCAGTATCATTCAAACACCACAGGTTTATTTTTACCTGTAGTGGTACGGTCGCTCTGCTGGTGTGCAGATGTGCTAATGTGAGCAGGTCCACCAAGATGCGCACTCCATTGGAGTCCATTACTTCCTTCACATTTTTCTGCGGAACAAAAAATATTTCTGAAAAGGGCCAAAGAAAACCTGGAGTTTCAGTTAATATGAAGTAGCAAACCCAAAAGTAGTGTTTCATTTGCCTACCTTGTTGAGAATTAGTTTGTTGAGGAAAAGGATAAGTCGGTCTCTTTCCAGTTTGTCTGTGCACTGTAACCACAGAAGCGTATTTACAGTAAATATTTCAGGATTGGCATACAAAGCTGCACCCAGACAAACTGCATTGGCTATCTGGTTGTACCCACCCGATCCAGCATGCCCACAATGTATTTTGTGTCTGTGAAGGGGCCAATCTCCTCGTAGCACTTTCCGTAAACTATTGTGAGAGCCTGCAGGCACAGGCACTTCATCGTGACTTTGGGTGTAAGCAGAAAGCGATGGTAGAGCTCATTAAAGAACTCATAACTAAGAGAGGTAAAAGGAGAAGCATAAATCATCATGTGAGTTTTGATACAGAATACAGTTAATACAGTTATTTTTAGTTGTTTGTTGCAGTCTTACGATCTCTTGATGGCACTCGATTCTTCATTTTCATCCTCCTCCAGCAGCAGGCGTAGGTAATAATCCCCAATCTTGATCTCATCTGAAAGGCACTCATATTTCACCTAAAAATAAAAAGCATATTCCATTTGTATCATGCAATACAAACAAACTTGTCATCATCCAAAACTTGTTTCATAACCAAAAACTAAACGGAAGTGTGTGTAGGAGATTTCAGCTTAACACACACCTCAAACTCCTGGTGGTTCCATGAGATGACAGTGGCGTTGCCGAGTTCACGGTCTACGCCAAAAGCTCGCATCTCTCCCTCCAGAGCATCCCTCAGCTCCTCCCTTGTCTTTAGGTTCCAGATGAGGTTGGACCGTGCATGGTCGAGCTGGAATCTTGAGAAAGACAATAAAGCAGGTTAGACTGGAAAGGTGAAATACAGATCATGTAAACTGTTCTTTATCCAAAAAAGTATACTGGAACATTACAGAAATTACAGCAGCTCATAGCCAGCGTGGAGGATTCATGTTAGCCAAGATGCTACCCAGAAAGCTTCCCACAGTAGATCAGACTTTTAAATAAAAACATAACGTGCTGCACACTTTTAATCCCCCTCGGTCAAATAAGGTGCAAGATTCTGTTGAAAGTTACTGCCCTATAATTTAGATTGTCTTTCTGTAAAACTTACATACATATTTATATTTGAAAGTACTCAGATATTATAACTGCACAAGGCCATTGGACTTTGAAAAAGTAGGTCAAATTGACCTATTGTCAACATGTTTCAGCTCCAGATGCATCTACAGTATAAATTTGGTGCAGCTATTGCAATGCATTCTTTAGATAATGTGATTATGTTGTTGAATGGACAGACGACAAAATGATTACAATACCCCTTCGGCCAGACGTTGGCTGAGGGGTAATACAATCAAGATAAATATTACACACAACTAACACAATTAGTAAGTGGTTGGCTCTGTCTTTCGCAGATATGTGTGGTCTTGACCAGCTCTAAATGTAAAGTGTCATGAGATAACTTCTGTTATGATTTGGTGATTGGTAAATAAAATTTGATTGACATGTGGTACCTGTAATAGAAAAGCTCCCAGTTGGATTCAATCTTTATTCGCTGCCTTCTTTTTCTGAGGATCACTGGTTTTTGGTTAGGATTCTGAAATTAAAAGACACACAACCTATTGAGAGAACAGCTTATGTTACTTTTAGTGCTCAATATTCGTCCTTTTTCAGCATATGAGCAGAAAGAGAGATGAGAAGCTGGAATGGCAACAAGATGACAGAGTTTATGCACATCAGACATGAACACAAAAATGGTTTTGAGAAGGATATAAAAAAAAAGAATATTAGAAGGTAGACAAAGACCAAAAATAATGTTGTCACTGAACCAACATACAGGTTATGGAACATAAAACCAAAATGGGATCCCAAAGTTGGATGCATTCTGTGATCGTAGCTGGATGAGACATGTTTTTGCACTGTCTGTAGTAATCTGTGTGACAATTACAGGCCTCTTGATTGTGTTGCTTTCTGTTGCAACAAGGATTTACTACTCACCCATAAAACCATAAAATGCTACAGTAAACATTTTTCTCTTCTGAAACCATCTCAAGTTCTTTGAAAAAACCTGACGCCAGTACATGGCCTTTTGTTAATGGCAATTCTACTCATGTCTCAGAATTTAACTGGTCATTAAATGTTAAAGACAAAACGCTATAAGCATGTTTAAATAACGGTACTATGGAGCTAGGACAGACAGTGTGCTAGTGGAGATATTTACACCATTATCAAGAAGAAACATGTTCAAGGCTATACATGTAATATGAGGCAACTGATATTTTTTTCTTATGACTGCATCCATTGTTGAACTTCATTTTAATCTCATACAGTTCATTCTAAGTCTTTCATTGAAGATTATATTAGAGAATTGCTTGGTTACTTTACAAAACACACCCAATTTACCACATAAAGATGACGGAGGAGAAAAAAAAAATTCAAAATAGTTTGATTGACAGATAGAATATGTAAATAGGATCCCAATGGTCACTCCTACTTACCAGGTTATTTCTGTCCTGCTGCATTGTTTCACAGCAGAGAAACCACACAAGACAAGGGGAGGGTGGGGCAGAGACAACACAGAGAGATTATTGTTCCTTGGATCAAACAGATGAATCGTAACAAAAGGGTCACTGATACAAAGAGGTTGGTATCGATATTATATGTTAGAGTATTGTGTTTTTTTTTATGAATTGTGAACAAGTAAATAAGGTGATAAAAGTAAGATGATGGATGTGATTAGGGACTGTAAAGCAAGAGCAGGTCAATCATAGATAGTTGATTGTCTTTTGTCAGTTTCAGACAGTGAAGCCAAAGAACAGAGGACAAGGTGTGGTGACATTCAGGTGAAATAAGTTTTGAGCTATGTTTGAGGGTAGAATTTAATTTTGCAGAACAGCCACAGAGCTATAACTTTTTTTTGTTCAGCTCAGCAGATGCTATCAACCTTAGCACACCCACACACAATCTGCAACAATGACCCACACAGGCTCAGCCTCAATCGACAATAAGCAAATCAAACAGCTTTTGCTCTAAATAACATACTTCACTACGCTTAGCTGTAACACAAGAGCAAAAACTGTAATCTAATGTCAGTGCTGAATAAAAAAATATATATACACACAATGACAGCTCGAGCATTCAATGGCAAGTAAATAAAAAGGTACAGAAAAAAGCAAAAGTGATCTTTATCTTGATATATTCTGCTTCTGTGAGGCCAGGCAGCAGCAGAGCTATCACAATCTGACACAGAACTCCATGCAAAACAGCAGCAGCATCTGAAAAAAGCCTCATTATTGCTTATGGATTCTACAGCGCTGGTCAGCATCAACAGGAGAAGCAGCAGCTAGAGCCACCTGCACAGATAAAGTCAGCAGCAGGAGCAGCAGTGGACCGATGAATTGGAGTTAATCAGTGTCTGAGTCCTGCTGAGAAAAGGGGGAGGGGAAACAGAAGCCTCACCTCCTTCTGAGCTATGCCCATCTTATCTCTCCAGTGCATCAACACTAGATCAGCCTTCTCCTTGGCAAACTTCTCCACCTCTTTGGCTGCTTTGCCCGCTATCCGTTGCCACTCTGGCACCTTGTTGCGATTCAGCTGATCCTGTGGAGAACAACACAAAAAATATATCTAAAACACAGGGCAAAAGATGGAGATTTTTTAGGTTGCTTCTTTAACAAAGTACTGATATAATGTGGTGGGTACGATACCGTGGCGATTTTCAAGTTGTCACGGATGTGCATTCGGTCCACATCTTTTTCTGGGACTGGGTCAGGACTGTCGAGGTAAGCCAGCAACCCCATTGGCTGAGAGTGAAATAAGAGATGAAAGAGTGAAAAAAAGCTTATAATTGTTGATGTTATGATTTTTTAAATAATCTGTCCTAAGATTCCCTGAAAGAAAAGTGCGTTATAAATAAAATATATTATTGCTATTATTATTAATCAAAGTAAGCAGAGTTTACCTATACCCCGTCCAGTCACACGACACTTTACCCCTCCTGCTCACTGATACTATGCCTACCGATGGACTCATTTTCAGTCTTGACTTTCAATCTCTTTAAAGCTGCATATGACTTTTGTCACCAATTTTTCATCAAATCTGTAAAACCCCAATCCTAGCCTAAATATCACAAATTCGTTATTCTTTCTGTGATTGCTCACCTGAATCTCTTGATGTAGAGGCTCATGCACAGCTAAAAAGTCTTCAAGGGACAGATGCGTAGGAGCATAAGGTACGAATGTAGTAGGGAAAAAACTTTGCAACTGCAAAACTCCAAAAAAAACTTTTTTTCTTTTTGCAAGTTGAAAGGACAGTGTGCGGGATACCTTTTTTCTACTACATTCTCACCTGAATCTCTTCCCTCACGGTGAACAATTCTGAAGTGTACTCCACCATACACAGTCCATTTGTTTACAAACAGAACCGGTAGGTTACTCGGGCATTTTTGGAAATTTGTTGCGACATGCATTGTGGGAAGCAGAGCTACACACATTCGCATAATGACCGCAACGGAAACGGCTTCATTGCCTATTGCTACTGCAGCTGCGTGGAGCTCCGCTTCCTGCAATGCACGTCACAACAAATTTCCGAAAATGTCCGAGTAACCTACTGACTCAAATGGACTGTTTGAAATTGTTCACCGTGAGGGAGGAATGACTAATGGATTCGTGGTACTTAGGCTATGACTCAGGTTTTACAGATTTGATGAGAAATTGGTGACAAAAGTCATACGCAGCTTAAAAAACATTTCAAAACTTTGTATTAAAAAAAAAAAAAAAGCAAAACTTGAGCAAGGCACATGTAAAGAAAATGTGTGTGAAATTTGAAAAGAATTGGGTGAATAATGCTAGAGAAATTGGTTGGACAAATTAAAATTTAAAAAATGCTTTAAATAAAAATTACAGCAACAACAAGTATAACAACAAAATTGAACAGGGATGGACTTAAACAGAGCATCTCAGCTGCCAGAGAAACACACTGGCTTACATCCTGGAGCACTACGCCTCCATCACCATCATTACACTAATAGCTTCTGCCATAAGGTTTGGACGGGCATCAAATATATTATGTTAAAACTCTGAACTAGGCTGCTTTGGTGCCTTACCAGTATCCTCTTCAATAGGTTCATAGCAACAGGGTTTTCTGCTGTCCACAAACCAACGAGATGACGGCTGAGTTGCCTGAGGGGAAAAAACAGTTGAGCCACTGTGTTATTTGATTGTCTGAGCGGACGTCCTTACTATTGGTTACATGTTTATCTAATAAAGGTCCCTCTAGTTTTTCACACAACAAGAGTTTTCTGGGTGAAAATTCCAATTTATCACACACATAATATACTGCTATCAATGAATATAGTAGTTTTTTGTTGGTAATATTTAATTACCTGTTTGTAAGCATTCTCTGGTCTGCGCTGATCGTGAACAAAGATGTGTGCAGATGCCTCGGGAGAGCCCCTTCACTCAGCGCCAGCTCCTGCATCTTAGTTGCTATTTCCTTATCGCCTTCCTGAATTTAAGCCAATGTGAGATGGTTAGTATAAAAAAAAAGGATGGGGGGCATGGGTACCAATGAGTTATTATAACTGGGTTCCTACAGGTTTCTACAAGTTAAATTTCAGACTTTTTAAGACTACTTAGAACAGAATTTAATGCCCATTTCACAACCATACTGGCAAAAATTTGACACTCCTAAAATTTAGGAACATTTATTTATTTACTCCAAACAGGCATTATTAAATTGGCATTTCCCCATGCTTACTTTTCACTTCTGTGATCATTCCTCACCAGGGGCTGCAAAGTTAGCGATAACTGGTTCCTAATTTCAACATAAATTGTTGGGTTGGAATAGATGGAACTGAGTCGACTAACGTTACTTTCTTTGTAGCTTGGACATTTAACAGACACATTTAACATAACACAGTGAACAAGTTTATGGCAACATAACTTAAGACCTACAATGTCAAATTAAATACCTTCTAAAGACTTTAAGGTATTAAATGCAGATTTATACATTCAAGACTTTTAAGACTTTTTTTAAGACCCCGCGGGAACCCTGTATAAGGGTACTGATTTATGAACTGCAGCAACACCCACCTCAATAATAGCCTTCATCACCAGGCCAGCTCCCTTCACTATTGCCATAGAGGGATGCTGCAATTAAGCAGAGAAACAACTCAGTATAATAGGACTAAATAGATGAGTCAGGGGACAGATGACAGCTCTCATTTTGTCTGGATGTTTGGACATTTTCACTTGATACAGACCAAAGGAGTAGGAATAAATCCAATCCAATCAAATTGAACCACACTTGGCTTCGTTTCCAGTGTGAAAACACTTTTTGAATGGTTGGACTTTCTGACCAAGTTACAGCCATTTTGAGTCATTAAACCAAGGAAGCAACAAAAGGACCAGAAGAAGAAAAATGGGCAGAAGTACCATTACAAACAGAGGGCACAAAGTTTTTAACAGTACAAAGTAATCAAAAATCCAATTTATTAATTATGCTCTAGCAGTAATAATAGTAAAGTGGCAACAAAATTAATCAGATCACTCTTCTTTTTTCCCCATATGAAAAGCTCTCTGGAAACCACAAGTATCGGGCACCACAGCCCACATCCTGTAGGTAGTGATGACAGTAAGTTGGTACAGTGTATGTCATGCAGAGGTTGTTCATGTTCTTGTAAAACTGCAATGTGAAACCAAAAACAACTGGATCAAATGTATACAAAAACATTATTGGGAAGTTCCTAAATCAGTTTTAATTCATTCCCACTCAACCCACTCTTTAGTGTGTGTCTAAATAACTTCCCACCTGGAAAAGTTTGAACAGGGTGCGTCCATTGGAAGCAACCATCTCAAGCAGCATGTCAAACTGCTGGCCCTCCGTGGTTTCACTGTAGGGGGCGCAGAGAGCGAACGTTAAGAAGTCCAATAAGGAGCTGATAACTAAAGCTCCTGTTCCATGGTCCTGAAAAAAGACAAGAGGACATTCTCAGGAAACTGAAAAACTACAAATGTAAAGAAGGTGATGAATCAAGTGCATCGTTTGCCAATTAGCCTGAGCTCAAACTGCAACCAGTGAAATAACTTACCACATTAGTGATGAATTTTTCAAGAAGGTTTTCCAGGAACTTCTTCGAGGACAGCAGAGATGCCTTGTTCAGCTGCTCCTGCCTCAGGTCATAATCATCATGCATTGGCTGAAAGAAAAAGATAAGTGAAAAGGTCTCTGCAAGAAAGGTATAAAACATGGCAGACTATTTTGTGTGTGCTATATAAGACTGAAACACAGAAAATGAGATGATACTTACACACATAAGGGCGCAAAGCATGTCTATAGCAGCATGCGTCACACCATTGTTGTTCCGTTTTAAAGCTTTTACCGTCTTTACTCCCAATTTTTCCCTGAACCTGGAACACAAAAACATATCCACAGATTTACCAACACTTCTACAGATAAAGTGGACCTTGAGACACTGAGAATACACACAACAAAATGTAACACAATTTTCAAAACACAAATACTGTATTATTTAAAAGAGGTCTGGGGTTTGATGAGCAAAAAATTTATTGCTTCACAAGACTTGCTGTTTCTTTTGCTCACGGACCACCATCTGTTCAACTACAAAGTCAAACAACATGAAGGAGGTTTCCCTTGGAAAAAAATTACCCTTTAAATCTGCATTTATAGTAAGCCATGTCGTGTGGTTGTGTGAGAGAAACACCAAGCTACTCAAGCAATGAATCTTCCAGGAATCCCAATTGAGGTTCAGGAACAAAGAATCAACAGTAAATACAGTTCCTCTCATACATCTCAGTGACCCGTAAAGGACTACAAGGCTCTTGTGTCATACGCAGAAATGTGAAGGATACACGACTGAGGCAGTCGGAGAGAGATGAAGGTAAGAAAATATGAAGATGAGATGGCGAGAGCGGAAGGTCAAGGCAAACAGACAGCTCGCCTGAATGGAATGGAAAGACAAAGCGCCTGTCTAAAAGCCAGAGATGAAAGCAGAACACAGATGAAAGAGAAGGAGGCTGATTGACAGAAGGCTAAGACACTGGAAAAGAATACGAAAGAGAAGAAACAGAGACAGACAGAGGGCAGACTGAGATGTATGGATTCATATTTACGTTCCATCTGTGAGTCCAGACCCTTGACCAGACCTTGAAATGACAGAGCATGCCTGTTACCAGCAGCTCACAAGAAACGGAACTTCAAAGTGTAGTAGGAAGGTAGAGGCAGGGGGATCTTCTGCATTCTTACTTAGGCAGCTGAGTGAAAGCCTGGAAGCCAGCCTTGGAGGCCACCAAGCGCCGGATGGCCTGAAAATGGCTCTCCAGCTCAGCATTATGCGCCGGCAACTCGGCCTCCTGGGACAAAAGAGCCAGGATGGCGTTGTTGATGAGCTTCTCTTTGTTCTCAGAGAAAAGACCCTAAACAGAAAAAAAAAATAGAGAAATGAAGAGATGATAAAGGGGTGGAAATCAGAGTAAATCCCATGGGAAGCACTGAAAAACACACTCAATACTCACATCTTGAGTTACTGCATGCAGCACTCCACTGTAGGAAATGTTGGCATTGAATCTGAACACTGCATCTGCAAAGTTCCCATCTGAGGAGAGGGAGAAGGAACCATGAAACACAGATCACAGACAACATTTTCTTTTTAACAAATGAGTCAAAATGATAAAGAGAGAGTAAAGTCATTAAAAACTGATGAGATCATTGGTCTTGACTCACTAGGAGGCGCAGCCAGGAATTTGAGATGCAAACTCTCCACTTCCTCATCCACAGGCATGCTCAGTAGGCCCCATCGCTGCCCTCGCTGGGTGGGGGCCATCTTGACACACACGTCTCTGTTGCCGGATGCACGTACTCCATCAAGTAGGCTGGCCAATAGGGAGTCCCTACAGAGAAGCCAAGCACACTCTGTTAAATGCACTATAAGAAAAATACTGGTATGAAGCAACAGTTTATAAAAACAAAACAAAACAGGAAAAAGCACGCATTTAAACCATGTTAGAATTAAGATGAACAAACAGATCAAAAGCAAATGAGTCAGTGTATAAATGCACAAAAACACACGTGGCCTCTGATGACTAGCTGTATGTTAACCCATAAAGACCCAAACATCCTCTGGCAATCAAAAGCATCTACTGATCTAAAATGTTTAACACCTGTTGATCCACTAATTCTATCAATACACGTAAATAATTGGTGCAAAATGCAGTTTGTCATCTTTTCATGGTTATGACCCATTTGGACGTTCAGAGGCTCTGTAGTTACCATGGAAAGACTGTTATCTTCTACAACATTGATTCAAAAGTAAAACTCATGGAGTTTGATAAATGACAGTGGATGGAGATGCTTGGTTGATGTTCAGTTATTGGTATATTTGCTGAAAAACTCTGTTTCTCATATAACCCTCAACTTTAATATGAGCTTTTATGAAAATCTACATGATCAGACTGGAACTGGAAGGTCTCAGAGCATGTGTGTGTTTATCTGCACAGTTCTACAAAATTGAGATGTTTTCAACTGCCCAATTGGGTACCTACAGTTGAGGAATAGTCCCACCTCCACATTAAATATTTTGGCAAGTTGATAGGACCAATATTTTGGGAGATATTAGCCATTTTGGAATATAACAGCCTTACAATCATGTCACTCGGTTGACTGGAAGTGCAGTAACATGCTGCATGACAGGAAATGAAGTTAAAAACAGAAATGACGCATGTGCTAGCTTCAATTCCTAGATATTGGTATTAATATGACGCACTAATATTACAATAAATGGTAATAAATCACTTAAGAAATGTTAAATAGAGAGAAAAAAACATATTTGGGAACGCACTGGGGCTTTAAGGGTTAATATAGATGAAGAAAACGTCACTTTCATGTACCTCTCTGTGGAAGAGAACTTCCTGATCTGGCCTCTGATGAATTCAACTGTAAACACCTGAGGGTTGTCCACATCACAGATGAGAGCAAAAACCTACAGGGACAGAAAATAAAGGAGAAAACAAGTGAGAAAAACAGAGGGAGGTGGGAGGACTTTACTCATCTCTCACAGACTGTAGTATGTTTACCCCAGCTGTTACCTGACTGTGTTGAACTGCATAAATAATAGAACAAAAGGCTGTTTAATTTACTCTTTTGTCTTTAAAGGACTAGTGGAGTGGGCAAACATTTCAGCTGAAGAATGCTTTTTCCCTTTCTATCTATTCAATTAGTGAGTGCCCACCTCTCCAAAAGGTTTGATGGTGACTATGTTGTACGATGCTGGGTCTCGCTCCACTAAACAGGTTTCTGTCAAGGCCAGGATACGTTTAACAGGCTCCTAGGTTGGACAAACACATGTAAAATAAATATTCCTATCCTTCATCAATGAAAGCAGAATAGGGTAAATAAAAGGCTCTGACCGGGTGGCGAGGTGTGATCTTCTGAACCACGAACTCAGCCAGGGAAGTGATACTCTCATCTGAGCTGTACTTCCCCAACCTGTCCGTCACAAACCCCTCAAAGGTCAGGGCCTCCTTCCTCAGCCGTAGTGTGATGCCAATGAAATTCCCTGCATGCTCTATAGCGCTGCGGATGATTTCATCTCGATGCTCTGAGGCAAACAGATGCTGAGAGAGTAGGGAAGAGACAAAAAAAGAAACCCGTCTTAGTTTCTTGATATATATTACCTAACATATTAAAAAAAAAAAAAAGACATGAATTGCACATGCTGTCATTTCGTACCAGCCTGCTGAAGCCCCCATACAGGATGCAGAATCCTCCCTGGTAGTCAGAGACCTCGACAAAGCCCTCAACGTTGCGATAGTCGTAGGAGCACACCACTCGGTTGGTGTGAGGGTCGATCTGGTCAATGCCACCTGGTGTCACTTCTAAACTCACAGGCTTTCGTGTGTCACTCCAGTGGTGTTTATAGCAGTTGTAACGCTGTTAAGAGTCCAGCACAAGCACTGAGAGATGGTATGTTTACATGCACAGCACAAACTACTCTTACATAAACAGTAATAATCCTCTATTATTCAGAATATGACAATAAACCAAATGTGATACGTGTTATGTAGCACAATGCGGTTGAATATCCTTTTTTTTTTTTTTACAGAAATGCGGAACATCCTGACATTATAGAGGTTACAGGAGCATTCTTGGGACTCTATCTGTCCATCAGTGCATTCAGACTATGGATCTGGACTGAGTTTTTTAGTGCAGTTTGTGACACATGGTCAGGCACAAATGACAAACCCACATTTCTGACTGGAAGGAGAAATATAATTTTTTCTCTTTTTTTTTCAACATTATGAAATACTAGATTGTTGAATATGTTCCACAACCATACTGTTAATCTTTTCAACATATTGGTTAAAGAAATAAAGGAGGACACGTATGCACAGCTGAAAAAGTCTGCTACACATAGAAAATTCTGAAAAATAAATCCAATTATAATGCAAAAAATTCAAAATGACATGAAGTACAAGTGTGGGCACTGACCCCTGTTGAGAATTATTTGTGTTTGGCTGATATTTTACAATAATTGGAGTACGCATGGCTACATATAACCAAGAACATTAATGAAATAGTCACTTCTATTAGCCACAGACACACATTGTCTTTTTTGTTAAAAAAAAAGAAAAAGAAAGGCAAATTATTTTGTGAATGTAAACATGAGTCAGTATAATGTTGTTAACAGTGACAAATGTGCAAATGGATAACTTACACTTTCACCCTCTTTGTTTGAATAGTAATCTTAGTACTTACCCTGCCAGTTATCTTTCCTTCTGAAAATTCTGTTCTGAATCTCTGTTAACAAGAAAAAACATGAAACGACAGTTACTGAATTTAAGTCATCCCAGTGAAGCACTTTTGCCTTAAGTTTAAAATTATTTAGGAATATTGAATTGAGATGGTAGATATGTTTTTGGGTTTTGTTTTTTTTTCTCTGTTCTTGCAGTGAATACTCGATGCTGTACACATTTAATTAATGTAAGCAGTGTATCAGGTGAAAAAGATAGGCAAAAAAATAAGCTTTTGCTTCTAGCCTATTCCTTTTTTGGTTTTTGTGTTTATTGGGATTGTTGTACTGAGTGCAAAGATTGATGTACAAACCAAAAATAAATTCATTCATTACAAAACTTCAAGTATAAAAAAATTTTTTTCGACAATGTAATTTCTGTCCTCAGACTTATGAAATATGTCAGTACAGTGAGTTGATTTCTTCTGAAATTATCTGCTGATTCCCATCTTTGATAAACAACTATAGTGAGTCAAAGGGCCTGTGATTTGCAAGCACTGCATTTCCAAGCAGTGTATTGTACATTAAGTGACTTTGCTGCAATGCTTTTAGACAACACAGCAAAATGTGCAGGAACGACATGACCAGAAAGCATGAAAAGGCCACAATAAGCACCACATGTGAGAGCCTCGTAATGTTTTTATTCACAAAAGCAGTGAAGCAGTACAGCTGTTCTCACCAGTGCTTCTGTGAGCAGCTCTGTCCGATGTTCTGTGGAGAACTTCAGCGTTTCTGACTTCTTGCTGCCGCCTTTACGGAATGTGAGGTTGAACTCTGTCCCCTGACCTTTTCCTACTGGACCAATACCACAGATGTCTCCATAAGGCCACTGGAACCAAAAGGTAGTAGCAACAAGAGAGACAAACACATTATTAAGGTCACATAAAATATCACAAAATACATTGTTATTACAGCATTTAGTGGAGTAATCCCTAGTACCCAGTTGGTATGTTCTGATCAGTCTAATTAGTGTTGAAAGCTTAGCATATTTTTAAGCATTTACACCTCTGATTACACGAGGTTGCACAGACTGCATTCAGTTTTTAGCAAAAAATAGGACCAATGGCCCCGTAGTTCACAAGCATTTTCTATCAAGCATCAACAACAACTTGAATTTGTGAGGTTGTCAGGCTCTGCCACTATGTTAGAGTCCTTTGGTCTTTGTGCAGGAGATCAATCTCTCAACAGAAGTGGGTGGTGCTTTCACTGGAAGAGAACTCAATTAATCAAATGAAAGTCCAAATATAACTTCCTATCAGTGCTCAATAGGCACTATATTGACATCTCTAACCATTCCCATGTTATAAACCATCAAAATATGGACCAAAAGGCAAATTTTTTAATATTTCAAAAATTCGTCAAAAATGTAAAAATCTAGCTTTAGGGAAGCTATTTTTGATTATTTTACTAAATCCTGTAACACCGTTAGCCTGACTAAACTACAAGCCAACATGATAGCTTTCTGTACTCTCATAGCTAGAAGGATGATATTCCTAAAATGGTCACTGTGTATGGTCACAGGGTGAAAGAGGTCATGGCCAACTAGAAAAGATTCTCTATACTGTTAAAGGGTCAGTTCAGAAGTTCTCTGATGCCTGGCAACCTTTCTTAGCTCACTTTGAAACTATAAATGCAGATGAGATTAATTTGTACAAGTAGATATGCATATGTAATATGAATTTGTGTATGTTTCT
>JAPQRP010000015.1:17139153-17153982 GCA_037367295.1 Apogon hyalosoma | reverse complement strand
GATACTTATTATACTTGAATTGAGCAACTGCAAATGCACAATAATTTCCCCCTGGGATTAATAAAGTATTCTGATTCTGATTCATAAAGGACTGCTGACCGTTAACTGTTGCTATTTAATTGATTGACTAGCTGTTGCAGCTCTAATTTAGTGTTAAATGCACATGTATGTGTAGAACATGTTCTTTTAGAAACTCTATTCACACAGTCAGCTCCTGCGCCAAACATGCTGACTTTGCTCCTTTCCCTTTTGCACATCCTCATTAGGCCTAGATAAAAAATTAAGCAGTCTGAGCAGTAAACCATTTAGACATGCAGCTAAACTAAGTCAAACTGAGAGGTTACTTGCGGATAAAGTATTTGTACTGGTGTGTGGAGGACATGACTAACACAATCGGACAGGACGTTCAGAAGCCTGAGGCGAGGCTGGACTGGAATATTAGGTCCACGCTCCTCCAGCAGTCAGTGTCCTTTCTTCACAATTAGACAACTGGCATGTCATTTCCATTTACTCCTGTTATAAAACCGTGGTTAGTGTACTTTTTCAGCTTGAGGTTTTGTTTCCATTATTGCCTAATTCTGTCCTCTGAAGCCACAGAGTCTGTTTTGGTCTCAGGCCATTCCTCGTGTCTTGACCTTGGTGCTAAATGGAAAGCTTAACTGGGTGTCAGCACAAACCTTGTTAATTATTCATTCTCTATGGGCTGCCTTGTTTTTCTTTATTCTATCTTAGTACAAAGGCGATATTCACCACTGCCTAGTGAGCGTGTGTGGAAAATCAGAGTAAATCTCCAAATGCTCGAAACAGTTAATTATTACTAAATGTAAATTACAATAAAAGTGTAAATATGTGAAGCAATTGAAGAGGTGACCTTTCTTTATTCACAATTCAACTGACTCAGTGAGATAACAACTTCTCATGTGATTTCCTGATAATAAAAGAAGAGGACTTTGTCTTTAAAAGTACTAAAAAGATGCATAATAACATAACAAAAATATTATTCTCAAAGAAAAAAAGACATTTCCAGACAGAAGCAAACCAGTTACAGTGTAAGAATTAATGCTCTTAAAAAGCGTGCACATCTATGTCTAAGAAACACGCTGATAAATACAGATGAGCAGATGAAGCAGTGACTACAGATAGAAGCTAAAGAAATGGCTGAATGAGCGTGTGGATGGACAGGTAAGAGAATATAATCACAAATGTAAACAGGCATAAAACTTTGTAGTGTTGTTATATTAGCCACAAATCATTTACGCCTCACTATCATGCTGTAGTGGTTAAAATTTCCATTCCAGCACAGATAAGAAAATCATCTTGGTGAGATTTTATACCACCATATGTCTACTGACTGAAAGTTCTTCAACTATAGTTGCAGCAATAACATACTTTTCACATGAAATGGACTGATATGAGCTAGCTGTCCTAAAACTGACAATAAACAAATTATGAGGAGAAAGGGCGCACTGTAAAACAAACTTTACAGGAACAGTTTACACTGCAGACAGCCATTGTACGTTCAGAGGTTACTCCACTGAAGAAGATCTGTTCGTTCAAGTTTTTTCCTTCAACTTCCAGTGTTTCATAACGAATCAAATTTGGCAACTTCCTGTATTTGAGTAAACCGCTGCATCTTTGCTTTACACCAAACGTGCACACTTTCTTACAAGGAAGGCAGAAGTATTAGCTGTGTGTCTGCAAATGGAGCTGGGAATACAAATAATTTCCTATACAAGACTCTACAAACCACACAGTATTTAATAAACACAGTAGTTTAAGTAGAGGTCAATTACAAAGATTTACTGTACTTAAGTGAGTCTAAACGCAAACAAAAACAACAAAAAATCTAAAAACACAATATATTATAACACAAACTATTGGGAGAAGTTGTATCATATACACAATTGGGTAGTAGTGCATGGAAAACATCTATTACTGCTTTTCCCAAACTTTAGATTGGATTTTACTGGTTCACAAACTGTCACAGTCTAATACACAACAATAATATAATGAGTGAATTCTTTTTCTTGAGTAATATAGATGAGTTTAAAAAATGTTGACCACATTAAAGCCACATGAAATATAGAGGACACAGTAAAACAATGCAAGATGAAAACAGATGTAAGATATAAAAGTGGAAACAAAACAAAAAAAAAACAATGCAACAAGATGAAAATGGATGACCTAAAGATATAAAAGGACACAAACAATTTAAAAAACACAAGACAAAATCTGTTATAATTGCAAAAGGTGGAAACTTTCAGATGCCATTTTTTGCAGCATAAAAATCAGTCAGTTGTGTTTGTTTTCATTAAACATAAATTGTGTGTTTCTTGTGTCTGAGTCATGTTAGTGTGTTACTAGTTAACCAACGTCACTAATCAGTGTTAGAAGTGATTGTTATCTGTGACTTAAGTTACGACATTCAGGTAAAGCACATTTAATTCATCCTTTGGACGGCGGTAGAGTCATGAAAATGTAGATATTATGACTTTTTTTTGGTTTAAAAGGAGACATTATGGATTTTTAGGACTCAAGCTGAAAAAGTTTAGGAACCATTGATCTATCAAAATCGTTCACAGCAGAGTTAAAATGATAACATCAGCATCTGTTGCAGTTACATTTCCCTGCTGTCAAAAAAAATAAATGGAGAACTATGGAAGCATTCAAAGGACATTCAAAGGAGAATGAGATTTGCATCTTTAGAGGAAGACTGTGGAGAAGAAGCGTAGTCGGACTGTAAACCGTAATTAGACAGAAAACCTAATGCCCCTCATTATGAGAACACACAGACAAATCTAATATTTGCTGCAAGCTAAAGTCACAAGAATTAAATTAAATAGAGGTCTGAGTAGAGAAAAGAAAAAAGAAAAACGGCACTCTTGACACAAACACTTTACTTTTTGTTTACAGTTATTTCAACAACTGGAGCACAAACAATTCTGGCACAAGCTCGGAAAATGTCAGTGTAACCCCAAGTCTCTGACATCCAGTGACACAAACACAAAAAGAAATCCATTCTTTTTATATATCTGCCAGGCGCCTTGAAGAAGCAATCCTGGGCTTCAATGGGGCATTCCTGATGAAATAAAAGATAAATAAATAAATCTGCAAAACATGGACAATGTTTTCCATGTTCCACAGTAATAACGCAATATTAGTTTTTTTTCATTTTGTTTTTAACAGATAAAGTCCCACTGATATCGAGATCTCTTTTTTACAAGGGTGACCTAATCAAGAGTCGGGTCTGGACCAGCTCTAAATGTAAAGTGTCATGAGATAACTTTTGTTATGATGTGACGCTATACAAATAAGATTTGACTGACTGACTGATTGACTGACCTGGCCAAGAGGTCAGCAGCACACACCATGATGAAATACAGGTTAAAAGATCGGTGATAACAATAAATTAAAAACAGACAGTAATACAAAGTAATAACATAAGTGAGACAAAATTTTTGAAGTGCAATGTAGTTTAGGTCAAGATTTGGTCGAGGTCAGCGAACGACTAAAAACACTGGCACTGTCCAAAGGATTCTCGCTGTCTAGTCAGTAATACGATAAGCCGTCAGCCATCAGTTACTACACATTTGATGCAAATGCTTTCAAGTCAGTGAAATATCCTGTGCACACGCGCAGTCATGGGAGGAACTGACATGTCAACAGATGCTGCAGGTGACACACTAAAGCAAAGCACAATGCTCATTTAACTCAGGCTAACTTCCTGCCTCCCTGTGACTTACTAAATAGGAGACGCCTGATGCTCCACTGTCCACCTCACATAAATGGACGTTAGCTCTTGCCGGACACTTCAGGAAGCATTAGCTAGATGAGGCTCTGATGATGGCTACTGCTGTGCCGCCCTGCTTAGGTTACACAAGTCAATGGCGGCCTTAATGGGACAAAGACATTTAGAAAGCAGGTATTGGTAATTTGATCCCACTAGCTCAGTAGAGCTGGTTCATTCTTTCGTGGAGAGGGTCACCAAGCACCTACTTCACATCCGGGCTAATTTTAGATGTATGCCATCTTGATAATGTATTTCAACCACAGTTTACTTTCCATATTATGAATACTACTATAACATACTGCACTGATTCACATCTCTGTTCATCCTAGTATTTCCTGTGCTGCTTTCCAGTCTTCCTCTGAAACACACTGTACATGCCATAACTCAGACACCATCTTCCACTTATGAGGAAATTCAGAAAAATTCCCTTTAAATATAAGTGTCACTTCAGGGCTTTTAGATACAGAATCTCAGCTCTTTCTTAGCATCACCTATGGTAACTTAATGCCAACTCAACGTGAAGACTGCCAAAAGTAACTGACTTCTCCAAGATCTAATACTTGATCCATAATGGCTTTTGGGGTGTCAGTTTTTATCTGCTCTAATTTTACAACAGCATAGTAATAATAATGGACAACATCTGATCTAATGGTACATATTTTTTAAAGACAAAATTTTACTTATTCTTGTCGGAAGCTCCTCTGTCATGCATTTATGCAATGAACTAAAATTATGTGAAAACAGACACTACGACCATTACAGAAAGAAAATAGGGAAAACGCCTGTAATGAGGATGGAAACAAAATATTTACAAACCAAATATCAGCACACAGTCCTGCATTGTGTAACGTGTTTTGACATGGCTATTAGAGATGTCATACAGTCAAGTATCTAAACAAATTCATATACTAGCAACCCTTCAGTGTAACATATGTTTATGTTATGCCAGCTGTTAACTAATCTGCTTATTTGACTTACATTTGAGTTGACAGAACAGCTCTTGAAAACCCTACATCACATTAGTACTGATCAGCGATTACTGAATGTGGTCTACAGTCATCTTTTTCCCTAGTTAAGATAAGGAAGTCAACACAATGGAAACATTGACTTAGGATTTAAGCGTTTTCCAAAGCTCCCCTTCAAGGTGTTGGAGTGAATAGTTAAGGAGGCTAATGTTGCCATGAAAGCTGATACAAAGAAGATGTGAAATAGACAGTGTCACCAGGCCTGAAATCCTATCGCTAGGTTTGAAAAAGAAAAAAAAGTTGTGTGGGTCTTACTTTCCCCTCCAGGAGTGTTTGGTGGTGTAGAAACAGGCCAGGTCTTTGTTTTCTTTGACGACATTCATCTTTTCACAGGGCCTGCAGAAACAGAAAAATACTTATACTTCATATACATTCAGAAAAAAATATGTGATCTTGACTCAAGCCTATTTGAAGTCAAATATATGGACATAGAACACAGCATAAAGAATGAAGATCCCTTTTATAAATTTATCAAATAATCTGTACCCTGACCTTCATGAGTTGTTACAGCATCAACTTTCAATGCACATTTCACTGTACTGTCACACACACTTCACACAGCCATTCCACATTCTGCACCTCAGAGAGAGAACCTCTTTGTCCCTCCCTCTTCTTCAAAACTAATGCTGAGCAAACACTGATTATCCAACAACATAGAGAAGCCAGACACTATGACCATGACAGAGTGATTCTACATAACCACTACCATAACTATGAACCACTGTATCATGCCAGCTAGCAGCACATGACATCCACTTTATCAGACGTCATCCATAATCTGTATAATTTCACACTTTTTAAAAGAAGGCATAGTTGTGAATAGGGAATCAGAAGGATATGCTCTGCTTTTCTAAAACTGGGGGAGTGAAGTAAAGGTCTCCTATTCCATGCTGATATCAGGAGCGCAACAAACAGATGATCAAACGTCAATAAAGTGTGGTGCAAAGCTTGCATGGAATATTGATTGCCTCTAGATAAACAGAAGTTAGGCTATGTCTAAGTGTACTTGCTCAGTATCCAAAATGGGATGAAAAACCATATGAAACAAAAGCTGATTCAATGCTGAGTCAGCTAATTGTTCAAAAATGTGCAGTAGATGAATTACATTAATTTCCCTTTTGAGCAAGTACAATAAAACTGTTTACAGTTTAGAGTGATTTAGAGCTGTAGGTTCAAACACTAACCTGTCAACACACCAGAGAGGAGCAGACAAAAGGGGAATAACAGCCTTGTCCTATCCTTACTTAGTGCAGTTAATTTGCTAGCAGCTGCACTGTGACAAGGAGAACCTGTGTCAGCACTCTGCCAGGATCCTGGAAAAATCTGACTCCAGTTTTCCTTCCTCCCCATTTTAGTGCACAAATGAAGCAAAGAGCAGCAAAATGAATGTAAATGATGGAGTTCTTCATTCAATCAGGGGGCAGAGGGCAGGCTGCACACACAGGCTGCTTTCAAATCAATGAGAGCTGTAAAAAAATAAATAAAATCAAACACTTTGACTTTCTTTTTAATCCTTTGCAGCGGGACGCCTGGGTCTGTTTTCCTTTCAAACTTGCTTTCATGGAGCTGCATAATGAAACCAAACCAACGCGGGGTGCTGATGGAGTGTACAATAGGAGATGTAAGCAGCAAGCAGTGCACAGCATGCTCTTTGCTGCTGCAGAGGGCAGAACAGTTTTTTTTATTATATTACTGGGATGACTGTAAAAAAATAGAAGGAAAGCAGATTCCAGGATTAAGTCATGTGATTACCCCTCCCTGCTCTTTCGGTCTGTATGTAGATCAATGGGAAATTATTCATAGGCTATCTAAAAAGAGTTCTCTCAAGGCAAAACTAATAAGGAAGAGAAAGCAAATTCAGGTCAGGAGGACACAGAGACAAATATTAAACAAATACAGCCTAAAACATTTTGATATTTGCGTGGCAACTTGTTTGTCTCAACTTTTTGGGAACATTTAAGCCTAACAAATATCAATTATGACAATACTTTATGGTTCACTTTGATATTGCAGGATAACAATACACACTGTATAGTGTTGTTTACTTGGAAATGAGCAGTACTGCAGTAGCAAAAATATACACACCAAACATCTAAATGTCTGTCATCCCTAAAACTGACCTTGTACTGTATCCATACTGTATGTCATTATAATTACAGTGGATAACTTTTAAACTTGTCCTCCAGATATTGTATTTATTTATGCCAGGTTTCAACTGTAATTTACGTAGATGATAATAAAATCTTTATCACTAACATCCAGGTGACATCAAGGGTTAAATTGCCACCTGTTATTACAACAGTATATAGCAAAGCTAAAGCCATAACCATCTGCAGTTCAACTATAATCAGAGGTGAACAGACAAAATGGTAAAATCACACTAACCTGTGCTGAAGTACAGTATATAACCACTAAGATACTCGTGTAATGACAGGCTATTAATAAACGTCAAATGTGGAGTTTTGTCTTGAAACTTTTTTTTTTTTTGCATCCCTGTTATGTTGCAATGCCCTCCTTTTATTTGCCTATTACATGTAGCAAGCCTTCTGCTGAGACAGGAAGTTAACGCTCAGGAACCTACAGTACACTTCATTGTGTCTGGTTATTAGTGAACTGCACGGACCGTCTACTATCAAAATACAGTATACACAGTACAAAGTCATATAAACGTGACCATTCAAGCTAAATTACAAGATTTGCGTTAAACTGGCTCATGACAGTTGTTAAGTCCGTTAGAGGATGTACGCTGGTTCGCCTCGATCTGTCAAGTAAATCCATGACAGGCAGCATTAACGTTACCTGACACAGGCGGCTAACCAAACTCTGCTTCACTGCAACAGGCCTACGCGGTCCATGTGTAGCTAAAAACAAGAGCGACAGCAGTGTTTTTGCGATGACGGAACCATTGCTACTGTCTGCTCTACTCCCGGTTACACCAAACACTTTGGTTTGTTTGCTAAACGTATAAGATGAGCTGTAGCAGGCTTAATGTTAGGTTGGTCATAAGCTAGCAGCTAACTAGCACATCACTCAGCTTCTGCTACTTCCAGGCAGAGGAGCTAGCTAGGCGCATTAGCAGCGGGGTTCAATCAAGCAAACATGAAGAAGATGGCTTGGAGAAATTGGCAGGTACTAACGGGTGAATTTACCTGCAAAATCGCTAACGGATGTTATACGTAGCCGTCCCTCAGCCCCCCACCCTCCTCTGAGTGTGGCTGGTGCTTCTCAGTTTTCCCACTCTGATGCTGAAGGTGCTCAGTTACGCCGTATTCCCCCCAACAACGCTCAGGACGCTGCCATATTCCTCATACCAAAAGTCTGCAAATGCGCAGGCGTCGGGCCTGCCTGTCATGCGGCGGTCAGCTGATTGGTTTGTCTTGACGACAAATTACCGCCATACCTGATCTAAGATCAGTGTTATCTCTGTTTCTTCGTTTTTTAAATTGATGGTATTAGACGAAACTGACCTTGAAACAGTTTAGAGCGTTCTGCTGCAGATAAGAGCGCGTAAGAGATCTTTTCATTTGTACATATGCGTAATTGTGCAAATTAGCCAAAGAATACAATGTTAAGATATAAGTCTGACATGCATTTTGCTGAAATTTCATAAAATTCCGGGCTAAATGTGAGCCTCGTGTCATAGAAGTAAATGTTTCGTAGTATCAGTTCCATTGAGGTGGTTGAAAGAGCATTTAATTGATGTTTTAACTGATTGATATTTAAGTTTGCAGGGTTCCAAGAGGTGTACGTGATAAACTGATTAGACTAGGCAATTGTGCCCTCTAGGGACACTGTCCTGCAGTTCATAGGCTATTTATCAAAACCACAGTACCTTCATTAGATCTAGACTAGATCATACACATGTACAAGGTTGTATTACTCTAACAAAATTGCTGAAAAATAAATAAGAATAAACCCAAATCATAGAAAGTAACTACAATTTTGAGTTAAAAACACTACCACTTTTCTAAAAACCTATTGCTGAGTTTTTTGATGTATCTAATTTATAAATGTTGTTGTCTGAAACAGCAACTGGAAACTTCTTAAGGTAAATGTCTACATACATAAAGTAGGAAACATTTCTAGTTGTGTCTTTCCATTTAAGTAAAACATTTTGCTAAGTACTAATGTCATCTACGTTACATTTGTTTCCATGCCTCTCAACACTTTATTTTTTACAGTTTGCTTTTGTTTTAGTGTCTATTATTATTCTTTACTCCTGCACACAGTTATTTTTCTGCAGACACTTGTTGATGCAGCATCTGTATTCTACAGTAATTGTATTTCTTTGACAATACATCAAAATTCAAGAATTGGCTATGCCACTTTACAAGACAAACATGAAACAACCAAAATACACGTGACCAGTGAGGTTTTGCCATCTAAGCTGACCATAGTGAAACAACATCAACATAAAGCCCAGAATAAATGACTGAAAATCATCTCTGACTTATGACCCTTCAATATGTAATCTAGAAAGTAGTTAAACTAGTCTTTCTGAGACTGAAAGAAAGACTCACCGCGATTGAAGGTAAAGGGGAAACATTTTGCCTGTGAATGCCTGGTGTTGCACAGTGAATTTCAGTGGGCCAGCACAGAGTGGTCACGTTATAAGGCATCTGATTAGGTGACTAACCATGCGCTGCCCGTTAGTATAATTTCATTACAGCTAGAGAGACATGAGAAAAAGTTTCCCTTTTTTAAACTTAGGAGCCCTCTTGACAAAATAGTTAAGCTGGTGACTGGGTAAAAGAATCTTTAACAACTTTCTATTTAGCTCATGTGTCTGCTAGAAAAAACACATGCATTATGTTCATCTGTGAAATACAGCACGACATAATACAAAACTGTTACATCCATTACACAAGAGTATAGAGTGAAGTTCATTAGATCTGACACTTCCCCTAGCAGCATCTGTTAAACAATGAATACAATTAGTGAGACAATAATATTAAGACAATATACAAAGTGTGACAAATGATGTGTGTACATAATATGTATATTTCATTTGTATATGTGATTACGTGTGTATGTATGTTTAAAGTCATAAACATGCTGTATCGCAACTGAACTTAACCATGTTACAGAAGAAAGCAGCAACATTAGAAATCGCTCTCATAACGGTTTTATGTTGATGACAGACCCATTCAGCACTGGGTCAGAGTTAGACACACTACCTTGTATTCTACCTCATGGCACACTAGCAGTCTTAGATGGATGTTCTGTTGCCAATAGCAACCTCCACTGCCAGAATTCTATATCAGTTTGCAACCAGCAGGTTTTTGTCAGACTGTTTCCAAATATAATCAGGAAACTAACCAGACTCAAAAATGTTCTTACTGGACTGTTATCTGAAGGTACTCCTCTTATTACAGCTTGGTGGCTGATAATTAAATTATTTGTCAGAATTTAGGTTTTCCCATTAACCATCACCATAGCCTGATGATGAAAACCTGAGAGTAGCAAATAAATGAAGTAACTATTCATTTATCCATGGTGATCAGTGAAAAGCTCCTAATTATTTAAACTAGTGTTTGGATTTCATTTAAAGTATTGTTGTCTGCACCACAACTAGTTAAAGGTTGTGTAAATAGAATAGAATAGAATAGAATAGAATAGAATGCTTTTATTGTCATTATGCACATGTACAATGAAATTAAAAAGACAAACTCTCCTGTGGTGCAAAGTACAAGTATAGAAGACAAATAGATTTAAAAAAAAAAAAACAAAAAAAAAAAACACTTCACATTTCACATTTCTTGTGTTGTTCATGTCTTGGGTTTTTACAATAGCCTGTAAACAACATTGGAAATTATACATATACAAGACAAACATGAAACAACCAAAATACACGTGACCAGTGAGGTTTTGCCATCTAAGCTGACCATAGTGAAACAACATCAACATAAAGCCCAGAATAAATGACTGAAAATCATCTCTGACTTATGACCCTTCAATATGTAATCTAGAAAGTAGTTAAACTAGTCTTTCTGAGACTGAAAGAAAGACTCACCGCGATTGAAGGTAAATATATATATAATGTATTAAATGGCTGAACCAAAGGACACAAAATTTTGTCATGGGTCACAAATAGATGCAGCTGAATGAGTAGAGAAATTTAAAGCCTGAACTTTCTCAACCTGGTCAAGATCTGGCTTGTCTTAGTCGTTACCGCCATCTGCTGCATCTTACTATTCATGACAAGCACGACGACATGACAGTTTGTTAACACATACGATAATGTTAGTCAAATAAGTAGCTTCATTGGCTTAGAGGTTAAAAACGGCTAACTTTTAAGCTTCCGAGAATACGAAAGAAAACACCTTATCCCTATACCTTATATATTTTAGAAACCAAAGCTCACTGACGTTGTCACTGAATATTACTAATGAATTATTTTTATTTACCATTGCATTGATTAAGACTATGAAATATGTAGTTAGATGAATTGAACAATGCAACACCACCATAATGTTGAATGAGCTTTATAACCGTTTCATTGACAATGTGAAGCTTGCCGTAATTTTTATTTTTTCGCAAATTTTTATTGACGAATCAAATGTGTACCTGTTTTTCCGTGTTACACGTAAAGCATTTGAATGCACCTTCAGTAACCAAGGTAATGACGCTATTCTCCGTTACCAAGGCATTCTCAAGGCAAACACTAGCTACATAGCCTGCTAGCCTATCTGCTAGATAATCTTATAGCTATGATATAACCCCTGTTTAGCCTTGTGATCAAATCGCACATTTATTAGGAAAGCCTTTACAGTAAATCTCTCCCAAAATAACACACTTTAATTGTAGACTCTTCACTGCGCGGCCTAAATACGAGGCTACAACCCCATTTTTCTTAGAATCTGCACAGTCTGCAAGCTAGCTAACTTAGTAACGTTGTCGTTAGCTCTACAGCCACCATGGTAAGTAGCTGCTACGTGTTATTCGGCAGGAGGCCACCTGTTTGCTTTTATAAGTTATCATGGTATACGCCCAGTTGTATTTTACAGATTCGTTCTCGTCTTGACGATGAGTAAAGCTATACAGTTAGTAAGCATTCTATTCACGATCTACTGTTTGTTTAAGCTTATGTGGATAGGCCATGCCTTCTGTTAGCAAGGGGGAGTCTTCTTGTTAACGTAGCTTATCAGACAGTACTGGTATATTTCTCTGTCCATCTTTTGTCTCAAGTGAGGATATTTTTGACTAAGTTCTCTCCTCTCGTCTCCACGTAGGGTGACTTTGAGTTTAATGAACACCATCAGCATGAAGTTATCAATTACATGCGGTTTGCACGCTCTAAGAGGGTCCTCAGACTCAAGACTATTGACTCATGCTTTGAAGAACTCAAAGATAGCAGGTGAGGTTTTCATAATGTATATTTGAATCTTTTTAAAAGAAAGAGTTGTAAAACAAAGCACAGCACATAAAACAAAGAGAATTTAAGATGACATCATAATACACTGTGTACATGTAAATACAAGTCCAAACTGAAGTAAATTCTTTTAAATTAGTGCAAAACATTAATTATTAATATGAGAATATTCAAGGCTTGAACCTCAACATTTTATGCACTGATTTATACTGAGCTATGTGTCCAGAGGAACAGCTAATCAGATTATGCCAACAGTGTAATGACCACTCCATAATGCCTTTTGTGAAGCTTTCTGGGCCATGGCATGTAAATGAAACTATTGTGCTGTTCTTCTGTCTAAGATTGTCTTGATTGTTGATTTTCATATTATTATTTATGTGTTTCTTTTTCTCATATGTTAAATTTCATTGCATGTTCAGAATAAATCACTAAAATCAAAATTAATTCAATGTTAATTGTAAGTGTAGGTGGGTTTAGTCACTTTGTAATGCATCCTTCTTAAACCAGGTTTAATATTTGTGGCATTTATAAAATTTTGCAACAGAGTGTTTCATCATACATTCATAATGTTGTATATACAGTATGTTAAATGTATTAAGACTGTTTATACAAATACACTGCTTATACAGTATTATGTCACCTCTGACCTTGTTTGTGCAGGGTTGTAATGAGTCTCTTTGTTATGATACAAGAAAACTCACGAATTATGTGGAAAATTATAAAACAACAGCAATAAATAAATAAATAAAAATTGGAACTAAATGGCTTCTACAGCCAAAAGTTAGTATTTAGTATGAGCTCAGTTTGCACAAAGAACATGCTTAACAGTGTCTCTTTTGTCGTCTTGTGGTGTATTGTATATACCACATACTTCCTTCAGAGCTTCCTTCTTTAGACTTCGGCAGAATTATTTTTTTCTCTTTCCAGATGTTCCGATATAGCTTCTACAGTTGTTACATTTGTACTTTTTTTTTAATGCTTTTAAATACTTGTATATTCCAGTTGTCTCTTGATGCACAGCAGACCTAATGACAGCCTGTTGAATAGTAATGTGTGTAAATTTAGATTTAATTTGCATTAACTCAACATTAATAAATGTTGCTCCTTCCAGACTGGTGGAGGAAACCTTTACAGTGGATGAGGTGAGAGAGATGCTGGATGATCTGCAGGCAGTGGTACGTGGGGAGGTAGAGACCGAGCTCATCAACACAGCTCACACCAATGTGCTGCTGCTCAGACAGCTTTTCTCTCAGGCAGAGAAGTTCTACCTTCGACTACAGACTGACATCTCAGAGCTTGAGAATAGGTGGGATATTTGGAAGGATACATATGCAGGCTTCCTGTTAAACATTGCATTTATACAATAAAACACTACGCAAGCATTTGACAGAAAGTTATTGTGCAAACAGGTGGTGATATACTTGGTTAGATATTATGGACAGTACACAGCCAAAAAACAAAACAACAACAACAAAAAAAAAAAAACCACACTGACCAATCCCAACAGACAACCAACCTCAGAGACACAAAACAAGAAGTATTAGAACAGAATAGAATAGAATAGAATAGAATAGAATAGAATAGAATAGAATAGAATATTATTCAGTCGAGGCTGTAAAATTGTCTGAAGTTTCATCATTAGAATAAAATAATATACAAAAATGTAATAATTCACTTTAAATTATTGTTTTAAACATTTCCAAGATGAAATCATAACACTAATGTGACAGTTTAAGGTCAAACAGAGTATCACCAAAGTAAGAGGTGGCCTAGGATTCGAGAACATCGTTACCCTTTGTACCAGGGGCCACTTCCTTCTCAGTACGGTTTAGATGTGGTATTAGGTGTGTTACATACCAGTCAAAAAGGTCATTGTCACACAGTCTATTGTATGATTCAAACTTTTTTACTAGTGCAGTGGTTTCCTTTTTGTAGAAACATACACTTACACTAAAAACCACAACTTTTTGTGCTGCAAAATTTTGAGGTCAGTTCACATAAATTGCAAAAGATTATGTTTTTTCACAGAGCTTAATCAGTGACACCTTAAGATAAAGAGGGCCCTGTATTGTAGTCAATAACCAGGGCCTTGTTCTTTGAACCTCCCCTTTTGTTGAGTTTTGTTGTTGTTCTTGCTTTTATTGCAACAAATAACTTCAGTTACAGAAGTCTCATAACTTCTCAAGAACCCCAGCGGCACTTGTCATGTAGAATAACTTTATTTCATTCTAAATGTGTTTCAGCTTGGACCTTGATAGAAACCAAATGTTGAAATGTATTGATTTACATTTAAAATGAAGTAAAGTTGTTCTACCTGACAAGTGCTGCTGATGTTGGTGACCTGTTGCAAATTTTTTGTCTTCCATGTACACACATGGACAAAATTGTTGGTACCCCTCTGTTAATGAAAGAATAACCCAAATGGTCACAGAAATCACTTGAATCTGACAAAAGTAATAATAAATAAAAATTCCATGAAAACTAACCAATGAAAATTAGACATTGCTTTTGAATTGTGGTTCAACAGAATTATTTTAAAAACAAACTCATGAAATAGGCCTGGACAAAATGATGGTACCCCTAGAAAAGATTGAAATTAATTTCACCATGGGGACATGTTCATCCAAGGTGTGTCCTCTAAT
>JAPQRP010000015.1:17080257-17091847 GCA_037367295.1 Apogon hyalosoma | reverse complement strand
TTGGAAAGTGGGGGGGGATTCCTCTCTTCTTTGCTCCTCAGACAAAGCCCAGTTCCTTTCAGGGTTTCACGGGGGGTAGGGTGTGTGGGGTAGCGGAGGGAGCATCCAAGAGTTTGAGTTCCTTGAAAGAGAGGGACTCCAGCCGTTTTTAATGACAGTTTGTCATCATGGTTTCTCTACTTTCCAGGGAAAATGTAGGACTGGCCTTGCACTGACAGGCCTGGAAAGAAGTGGGCCTGAGAAAATTTATAGAGAAACAGAAATATTAACGTGTACATGGGGCCCTAAAACGGCTTTGGCTATTCCTGCCAGACTGGTGTTTTTATTAAGCGGGGTCGACATGCTTTGGAAATATATCTTATTCATGAAGAAAGCCAGGTTAGACTTCCCAAAGAATTCATTATATTCCCCCAGATGCGGCTTTGCGGGTTGCAGCCGTCCCTCGGAGGATGTGGAGCGTGGAGCGAGACATTGTAAAGCCTCCCTCAGTGGGCATGGGAGTGCGAAGGGTTCCATTTGTCAAAGGTGCTGGAGTCTTTTTCCCTCCTCAACACTTTCCCGGCTCAGTCGCAAACTCATTGTCTGAGCAAAGGCAGGACATTAGTCACCACAACACCACGGGAGCCTGCGGGGCTAAAGGACCAGTGCTCTGCAGCCTGGGTTGGGGACAGAGGGGATGAGTGAGGGTTAGAGGGAAGAATGGGGAAGGAGAGGAGAGCCGAAGGAAAAGGTGAGGGAAGGCCAAGAAAGGAGGACGAAATGTGGGGTACGTGTAGAAGTGAGGAAGAGGGGAGAAGAGTGCTCCGAGTATGTGTGTGGGAGAGGAAGAAAGGCCGTGATATTGGGGGGGTGTTGGGAGGTGGTGGGATGGGGGGGTTAGAGGGAGTGGAGTCTGTAGCTCTACCTCAGGGCTCAGTATGTAAGCCCCTGTCTACCCCCCAAAGCTGCTTTCACAAAGAGATTTACAAGACAGGTCTCCGGTGTGCTTTGCTGCCCTGCATTATGAGTGAGTGAGTGTGTGAGTGTGGAAATGTGTGTGTGGGTCTTGCACAAATGGACCTTTCTTGTGTTTTCTTTTTGCTTTTGCATCATCTATGCAAGAAAGATATCCACCCAAATTTACCAGTCCCGGCAGGTCAAACTCACAACAGCCCCAGTGGAGCAGTGTGAATAACCTATTCTCCCAGGTGGCGGGGTGTGTGTATGTGTGTATATGTGTGTGTCTCTGCGGGTGTGTGCACTCATGTGTGAATGTATTTCACAGATTCACACATACAAGGGATCCTGTTAGCTTTTGGAATTATTTATAAAGCTGGGGTTTTGTGTGGCGCTCTAAGTCCCTGTCTCCTCCCATTACTGCCTATGACTCTACCTGGGCTTCCTTCAGCCCCCAAATGCTCCCTCAGCCACCCTTCCAGCAACAAGGAACTGAGTTTGGTGTTTTATCTAAACCCTTTACAGCTACTACAGAGAATCTTTCCCCCCTTCTGTCTTTTGTCTACATAAAACTGGCTAAAAGCATTTTCTCCTGTGGAAAAACAGTTTTTCTCATTTAGAAAGTCATAATCTGTGGAGACAAACACAATCTATATACTTCAGAGAGACACACAAAGTTATACAGACCCATCCCATATGGCCCTGATTACCCTGTAATCCAGGAAAGTTTTTTTCCCCCTTTTTTCTTGCACGGACCAAGCGGGGGTGAAGGTTTTAGTGTGTTTGAGATGGTTTATGTTAATGTTGCTTTTATTGAAACAAGCTGGGATGTGATTATAGTCCTGCTCGGTACATATGAGCACCGAACTGCTCTAGTTTCTTCGTCTCCCTCTGGCATAGAGATCAATGCAAACCAGCTAACGCAGGGTAATAAGCCATTAGTACACACATTGTTGGAGAGATTTACATACATTGACCGGTGAGCTGATAAACTTGGTTCCGTGTCCTAGAGGTAAGAATTATTGTGTGTGTGAGTGATTAGCTGAATGAACACGGTAAGTGTGTGTGAACCATTGCCGGGTGATCTCTTTCCTGTGACTGCCTGTGTGATAGGTGCCAGATTGTGTAGCTGGAAGCCAGGTTGTCTCTGCTTGTCAGGAGAGTGCAGGGTGGAGGAGGGGAGATGTGAGGATGATTACAGTACACTGTTCCTCTGATCTGATTCATCACTAACTGTCTCTCCTGCAAAGGGTGAACTTATTATCCCTGTCTCAACTTCCACCGTGGAGCCAGCTGCTCTCCATGCTTCCCAATTAACCCCAGGCACCCGTCAAACGCTCCAATTAAGGCCTCCTCCTCCTCCTCACAAATTTATTTGCCTGCGTTAGGCGGCGTGGTGCTGGCTGAGATGCTCGAGTATGCGGAGTTGAGTGAGTGCGCCGGCAAGCATTGAGCGTGTTTGTTTAGGAGCTGTCCTAAGCAATGGTGTTACAGCTCCCAGATTTATTTGAGGTGGGGTTGCAAACAGCTGAAACGAGTAAATACAGCCAGATGTTTGGCTTCCTTACAATCAAGGCGGCACGCCTGAGGGGGCTACGGGTCTAATGACAGTCTTGTTCCTCACTCTTTATGCCGGGGATTTTCAGGGGGCCATTTTGTGACTGTGCTCTTTGGAGTTTATGGGAAGTTTTTAGTTGAACACTTGTCCGAGCTGTGAAGTTTATGGCATCTCTTTCCAGTGTGGCGTGGTGTGATATCGTCTTGGAATTTGAGTTGCGTGAGTCTTTCTCACTGGGCTCAGAGTTTCCAGTGAACTCCTTTCAAAAGCTGAAATATTCAGCTGTGTGTTTTGATGCGGTGGTTTATGATGAGCAACAGCGTGTGTGTGTATATCTATGTGCAGGCTGTTGGTGGGGTGCAGCGTTAGCATCACTGCCAAATCCTCTGAGACTATGTTGAGTGTGTATGGGTGTGTGCGTAGCCTGCAAGTCAGCGCAGAGGGATGGGGGGGCTCTGTGGCTGATATGAAAGTGAAGGGAGAAAGTTGTCTCCTGACGCTGCCGTTGGGAGAGCCGTCAAGGAGCTAGAAGTCTTTGGGACTCCCTCTGAGCTTCGGCTGTCTTTGATCTCACACCACTGCCATATACTCCGTATTACTCCATGGAACACACTCTCACCTGCCGCTAGTCCTGAAACACAGACCCCTCAGTTCACAAGACTCGTATGCTCCAACACAGGCCACTAAGGCAACACAACATGAAGAGAGCTCCGGCAGAATGAAACACAAAGTACCAGGAAACATTTTAACTACTGGGCTTTTGGGTAATTTGCTAGATTTTACATAGAAAAATATGAATGCTCTTGAACTCATTTTGTATACGTCTACACCAATATATCATTTAATCAGTTCTCATTCATAGATACGGGCACTGGGTTATATTTTCTTCTGATTTCAGCCAGTGCAAAAACTTGTTTTACAGAACATGTAATGCAGAGATGTGTAATTATTGTTTGTTATAAATTTTGTTGTATTTGTAATTTGTGCCTATGTGTCTGCCTGTGGACTGGTCCTGATTATGCTCAAAATCAGTTTTGTCAAGTTGGATTTATGTGAACCTGATCAAAAAAATTGTTTCAGTGCAAATATAACTTACAAATTGAATGTATTATATATGGCAGGTAATGTAAACAATTTTGAATGGAATATGATGGTGTTATTGAACTCAGGTACTTGTTATTTACTGAATTTTGGATAATAAACTTACATGCATTTGAGAACCACTTTATTGCAAGTAAATATTTTACTTCTTAATATTGGCACCTGGCTCTTATTTCATCAGTTGTTCCATAAGTCTAGTGTGATTCATGGTATTGTTGGTTTATGATGACCCAGACTGCCTTATTAGGTGCATATACTTTGCGTGCGCGCCCCTCTCCTTTTTTCTCCTGTCCATCATTTGACTTGTTGCATTAAGGCTGTGGTGATGACAGAGTTATTCTGAGGTATTTGTCAGCCTGTCCGATGAAAGATAAGGAGAAAGCAAAGATTCAACAGAATAATTTGTTTCTGCATCTGTGGAATGTGTGACCCAGTGTTACCCTTTTGGATCTGTTCCCATCCACACAGGAAGTCTAGCATTAAAGCGATGCCGTTTCTTCATTTTCGCTTCCTTTTCTCTCCCTCTCCCCGCATTCCTCTTACTGCGGCACAGCTTCATTCAGCATTCCTTTACATGCCAATTTGTTTGCCCCCCTTTTCTTATTTTTTCTCAAGTCTCCCCCTGTTTAGGTCTGGCTTTATCATGCAAGAGCCAAACAACAAGACAACTTCATCTCATCCAATTTTCACCCCTTTAATATGGTTTAAATGGCATGGCCGCAAGGGCCAGTACGGGAATTAATAAGAGCCAATAAAACTCGCCACTGGGGCATCGAGGCCAGTCTTTAAGTAAACATTATGACTTCTTGAGGGGGGATTCAGGGGCAGCACTTGATGAATTGTGGCGGAGCTTGGGAAGGGCTAATTTCTCACTTAGCCGTCCTGATGGGGCTAGCTAATAGGCCTTGCTTTGCCTGGCTGATTGTCTGCTGGCTTTATTATTGTGCATTATCGCGCTGCCCCCTGGCTGCTGTTAGCATTCGGCCCGGGAGACGCCAGGGCCCATCATTAATCACATAGCAGCGCTGACGCGCTCTGCTTCAACACTTAGAGGAATTAAAGAAAGGAAGAAGAGGATAGAAAGAATGAGATTAGAGCGAGTCTACATAAAAGTGGGAAACTGTACACAGGAGGGGTGTTCTTCAGGCCTGAAGCTGGCAGGACGGTCATGATGACTGTGTAACCTGTCGCTTGTTTAGTTTCATAGAGCTCAGGATTGCCCTCAGAGGTTCAGGGGTCTCAAATGGCCCTTCTCTTTATAATAAACCTCTGTCTACAGCTACAGGATTAGCGGAGGGTACTCTACAGTCCCCTGGGCGAAGTGTGAAGTCCTTCTGTCAAAGCCCTACCTGCTGTCACAGCACACACGCAGAACCATCTATCTGCTTGATCCTTTGCTGTGAGCACATGTGAGGCAGAGGCAGCGAGAGAGGGAGGAGAAGTGTGTGAGGTTTTCATCAGTACAGGAATTTCTCTTCCTCCACTCATCCCCTCCCTGGGGTCCCCCCTCTTATTTATGTTCTGCACACAGCGATCGCACTTGCATACTGAAAGGCGTACGGAGCACCTGGTGAATCCACTGTCACGCTCACACACTCTCAGACGTAGTCAAACAGTCCCTTTTTCCCGCCGTGCCATGTTCACACATACATTACATACAGTAGGAGATGCGCACTCAAACAATGCAGCACATGGCATAACATGTACTCTTTCACTGTGAAAGTGCATAGAAGGATGTTCTTGTCGCACTGTGGTTGCGGCATCTTGCAGAGCGCCTTCTGAAGCCCTTTAAGAGTGCCTCCACAAACATAAGACTGTTTTCACTGGAGATGAGAGCGAGGCACACGGATAGGATGCAGACCTCACTCTCCTTTTCTTTACAATGTGTATGGACTGCTGAAGCCTTAGCTGTATGAGCAACAAGAAGCAACTTTTAACAAACAACCAAAGTTAGTATTAATGGTTCAGGGCTGTCTTAATCTTGGCAAGCTGAAGTAGAAAAAAAAAAAAAACTTTCAGGATGTTTTCTTTTGCTTGTCAGGGTATTTTGCTGAAGTAATAGGTTGCATTATTTACTTTGGCCTCCAGTAAATGGCTGAACAAGCATCTTTTCCTGAAAAAGTGTCAGATCAAACAAAGGCTCCAGCATGGGAAGAAAATGAATAAAGTGGAGAGCAGGGGAAACCAACACCGCATATCTGGGCCACCATGGCAACAAAGCCAACTGCATTATCCATTGTCTCAGTCTTCACAACCCCACTTGCCCTAACACAAGAGACTCATGAACAAATGCAAAGTCAAAATATATAAATAAACACACTAATAAGCAAGGGACTCTGGGAAAAAAACAGGCATGAGTTCCATTGTGGTACATGCTTTATTTGGCCCTTATCTTCTGGGTAGCAAGCGAGAAAGAGGCATCGTGTAAGCATTACGATTACATCGTGTGGGTTTGTTACACAGGAATGTAAGATGCACTCAGCTCATTCTACTGTTCAGCACACAGGGTCCCTCACCAGCTCTCCAAAGCATCTTAAGTGGAGAGGTCTGAGGGACCAAGACGCACGCGAGGATAATCTTATTAGCTCCGCTGAAAGCGTCTGATGGGCTATGTTGTTGCACTGTTTGTCCTTGACAAAAAACATAAACATCCCTCATTTACAGTTTTCATTTGTGTGCATTGCTCGCTGAATAGTTTTACCTCCAAATAAAACTAAACCAAACTTACAGAAACAGGATCGATACTGTGAAGCATAAAATATGCATCTAGTATTCAAGAACACGCAAACCTTAACTGTAAAATCATGTCAGTAGATCTGTCTAATAGAATACACCATAGCTGTAAAAAGTGGGACTGACACACTGTGGTTAAAATATAAAGATATATGTAAATGACTAACAATCCGGATAGCTCATCCATGTCACAGTACACAAAAGGGTGAGAACCTAGCACCAAACCAGTTTGCATGTGCATATTTGGGATTTAAGATGTGTGTGTGTGTGAGTGTGTGTGTGTGTGTGTGTGGCAGGGTGTGACTAATTCTTGCTAAATGGCCCTTACTTCGAGGGTCTGGTCCCCATCAGCTGTAGGCCAGACTTAATGCCATCTGGGCACAGTGTTGTTTCACTGCTGAATGGGAACCACAAACACCAAATCCCTGATCTTCCCTCTTCCCCTTTGCCTTCCAGGGCCAAGGGCAAAGCCAAGAGTGCAGTGGTGAACACAGTATGGAAACCCAAGTATGTGGTTTCCTCAGAGAACACCTCCTCGGTATGGATTTTGAAGCAATGACAGGTCCTCTAACCACCAGCAAGCACTTCCACTGTCTTCTTAAGGGGCCTCATCCCCTCGTTGACCCTATGCAATGCAAACACATGCAGCTCGAGCCAGTGCATAATCTCGCTGAAGGGCTTAGACTCCTCCTCCCTTTTCACCCTTCAGTGTTTTAGTTATTCCAGCTGTGCAGCAGCCCTTAATGTTGTTGGCATAGCTGCGAAATGTGCAAAAACACACACGGTACACGCAGGAAAACATGTGCAGGCGTGTAGGGGCACAGTGAGGTGCACACATACATGAACACGAACACACACACACACACACACAGGCACAGTCTCACACTCTTCCCTTTCTCCATTCATTTTCTCCCCCTCTTATCCCACTTTTGCTCACAATCTCCCTCAATCGTCTCCATCTCCCATCTCTCCCCTCCCCTCTAACTCGCTGTGCTGCGGTGCGTTTGTGCAGTGTTGATAAGCCTAAGATAGCAGATCTCGGTGGTCGCTGATGTAATGATGATGAATGCTGCAGCGCTGCCAGTCTCCCCCCTCAGGGGGCCCTCGACACTGAACAGTCGCCCTAATGAAATGAACACAAATACAGTACCCCGTCTGTGAGGGGGGGTTGCCAAATCTAAGAAGACACTTCAAGAGTTTATATAGAAATGTCCCCCACTTTGTGTGTGTGTGTGTGTGTGTGTTATTATAATTATGTGTGTGTTTGAGCAAGTGTGCATGCATTTTGCAAATTTGTACCTCCTAATGGTAGCATGCAATGGAAACAGAGGTATACCTTAAGCAGTTTCATAAATGAAAGTGCAAAAAAGACTTAAAAAAAACAAACAAACAAAAGGCAGTGTTTTTTTTTTATATTGTTTGAAGAAAAAAATAAATGATTTTTTTTCTATCAAAAGCAAAAGTTTATTTTAGTGTTTCACTTTGATGTCTACAATTTTCAGATGACTTTCAACTTGGTGCTTTTGTCACCAAGGCGTATAATTTATGTTAAATTGATTTGCTTAATGTGCTTATAAAATAAGAATGTTATTTTTTCTGAGGGAACAGTCTGAATTGTGGTATTTTAAACCTGTTTAATCGCCTCCCTTTTGGTGTGGAAGGATTACAGTTGAGCACAAATGAAGATACAGCCTCTTTCTCTTTTCTTTAATGAGGTATATGACAGACATTTCATGCAAAATACATTAATATGAAATTAACATATATTTTAGGTAACAACAACTGGTGTCTGTTTATAATTCTGTCTTTTATACTGGGTGTTAGTGACACATCACTAATACAGGGTCTGCAAATTAGTCATCATACATGATTATCACAGTGATGTCTCATTTCAGTATGTACAGATCGAATTCCTTCATCCTTTTAACTTTTCTGTTTCAAAGGCTGGAAGTGCTAAATGATAACACGTGATAGCACCACAATCAACATCTTGATCCTGATCATCTTAAGTGGTAAATTCCAGACCGTTTTTCTGGAGAGTGTGACAAAGTGAAAATGAGCAGCACGAAAGGCGAAAGCAGAGGCAGGGACATCTGCAGTATTGGGTGTGGGCATCCAGGTCAGAGGGATTATGGGTGAAAAGGTCTTGCTTTTAATTGCTGCTTTGGAACTGTGGCCTGCCTTGTGGAACACAAAAGGCCGGTCAGACACGCTTCAGTGGCTTGGACTTGTGAATATTTGCCCGACCAGTGGAATGCCCCGCTTTCTCCTCTCTTCCTGAACATACCCCAGTCCTAACCCTCATATTCACTTCACTTTAAGCTCTTCCCCGCCCCTCTTTTTGCTCTGGTCTTACTCACCTGAGGCGACAAGAAGACACACACACATGCGTATATACGGTATAGACACACTACTGCACTCACAAAGCATGTTGTATAGCTTTAAAGGCTTTTTCTCCCCTTACTCCATGCCTATTCAAAGCTTTCGCACCAGTTCAATCATTAAAATCATGTAATGACAGTTTCAAAGAGGGAGACTAAAAAGTTCTCTCTGATCATGCTCTTATTCCTGCTGAGGAAAGTGGAAGAGTGGCACCTATGATCAGTTATTAGTGTAAAAACGCACAGATATGCATGTGCAGACAGACGTGCACCACACATGTTCTGACGATTGACTCCTTCATACTGCAAAGACCCCCAGAAATGAAAGCACCCGGTCTATCAAATGCATGCAGCAGTGATTTGAGATGATATCTGTGGAAGTAGGACAAAAATGTCTTTGGTTGGGAATGACGGCTACATATGTATTCATGTGGGAGTGATTAGAGGACAAGCTCTTGTTTAATTCTGTTTTGATTGGTAGGGGAGTAATTGCATTGTGTTTTTTTTTCCTCCTTTTTTTCTGTAAGCCTGCAATTGCTTACAGATGTTGTTGTCGGGTCAGAATGGATGACAGACTCTGGTTTTTCAGGAGGTTGGGAAAAAAACAAACAAAGCACACAGTGTTTGTCTGAAGTTTACCCTTCACCCCCCCACCACCACCACCTCCTCTCTTTCCCTCCCTGGGGAGTTTATAAAAATCAGTCTCCCCTCCCTGTGCGTTGTAGTTCGAGCAGCACTCTCTGTTTGCATTACAGCCGACTTTACTGCTGGCCTTTGTATCCGTGCATGTTTACAGGGTGGAGAACAATTAAATAGTATAGTCAGGTAATTAGCGGGGCTCTTTTGGAAAGAAAATGTTAGTCACACTAAATATTTCCAGTAATTATCCTTGAATTATGGAGTCTTAAGTAAAGGGTTTGTATTGGACCAAATGAAGCTGTCCTGTACTTTGTGTAAATGAGTGGCTGTGGTGTATCACTGTGTTGTCTCCATAATCAGAGACCTCCATGACCTAGATCAAGTTTGTAGACAGCCTCAGAGGTGCTGAACTGAGCAGCATGTCTGCTAGACTGTTGGCTGAACCCCTTCTAAACCCACAGACAGTATTAACTTGAACCACCTTTATTCTTTGAAAGAAAAATTGCCCGGCACCATGATATTCCCAAAAGGGCCTTCAAACAACCCTTGTTTTTTCAGGACTGTGAATGTTTCTCTCTCTCTGTGGTATCCCCTTAAGGTTTCTCCTTTCTCTGTGGAAAGACTGCAATAGCAGGATTATCAGTTTATCCACAAGCTGCCTTTACTTCTATTCTGAGATATAAAATCTATAGAGTTGTTCCTTTTTTTGACAGGAAATCAGAAGTTTAATGTGACATAGTTGAATAAAGCAAGTTAAATTTTGGGTTTTGAATATTTTAGGTGTGGGCGAACGGAAATCAGTGCAGGACCAGATCAGACACTGGCAGGTTTGAGTTAAAATAAATCGGGGTGAGCTGGTGGATTGACCTCTGGTGTGCTCTGGGAGTCAAGGAAAGGGAGGCAGGATCTGAAGTTTTTCTCACAAGGGCCTCAGCAATAAGGTTCTTTGGGCACTTTATTGATAAAATGTTTAATCTTGGCTCAAGCGAGACACACATTATTTTTAATTTCAATACAAACCAAAGTGAGTCATGTTTACAGGGTTCTCATGGGGTCTTAAAAAGTCTTAAGTCTTGAATTTACAAATCTGGATTTAATACCTTAAAAAAGTCTTTAGAAGGTATTAAAATTGATATGGTAGGTCTTAAGTTATGTTGCCATAAACTTGTTGGCTGTGTTGTGTTTAAATGTGCCTGTTAAATGTCCAAACTTTAAAGAAAGTACTGTTATGCTGAACTAACATAACTCTACTCAGTTCCACTCTGACAATTTATATTGAAACTAGGAACCAATTATTGCTAACTTTGCAGCCCCCGGTTAGAAATGACTTGGAATGGTGGGAATCAAGGCACTGGGGTAAATAAATACTATATATATATATATGTATATATAAAATTTTCCTAGATTGTAGGAGTCATGAATTTTTGCCAGTATGGCTGTGAAATAGGCTGTGAAATGGGCATAAAATTCTGTTCTAAGTTGTCTTAAAAAGTCTTAACTTGTTGAAACCTGAAGGAACTTTGAGTTTAACTTTATACATGTACCTGTCCTTTGTTTCCAGTTGTCCCATCTCCATGAGGTGTTGAGGAATGAACAATCACCATGGAAACCCAGTCCCAGGCCAGTTCAGCAGCTGAGAAGAAGAAGAGGGTGGAGACCATTGTGGCGACCAAGGGATCATCGGCTCGCAATGACATCAGTGAGAAGGCAGTGGCCTCCAGCACCACCTCAAATGGTACGCGTCGCCTCTTAAGAGCGCGCTCAGCCGCAGTGCTTCATGTTAATATAATTTTGGTCTACTGGGTTACGCCCAGTTTGGGTAGATTTGTCCATTAGCAGCTGAGTAATGGAAACGTACAAACCAAAATCTGTGACTATAATGTTTAATGTACTGTAACTTGTGTGGTTACAGCAGTGGAATGTAATTAACTACATCTTCTCACTTTCTGCACTGAAGTAAAAAATTTGAGGTATTTACAATTACTATTTCCATTTTACTCTACTATATGTCAGATGTAAATATTGTCGTGTAGTTTAGTTTCCCCAGATTTGTTCGACCCTTGTAGTTACCTTTGGCATATACAATATAAAGATGACATGCTTATATGGGTACATACAGTCGTGGAAAAAATGATTAGACCATCAAAAGTCATCAAAAACAATGATTATGCAGTCAAGTACTAACTCCTGTGTGTGTCATGTGACTAAAACAGACAGAAAAGAAAACATGGAATGAATAAAA
>JAPQRP010000015.1:17057023-17080157 GCA_037367295.1 Apogon hyalosoma | reverse complement strand
CCAAACAAATGTACCTTTAGTTGGACCAGGCATTAAAATGAACAAGAAATTGAAGAAAACAAGGGGTGGTCTAATAAATTTTTCTGCAACTGTATGATGTACAGTGCACAAAACATGTCAAATCAGGTACACATTGAAAAAACTGAAATATTAAAATGCTCTGACATGCGTTCATTAGTAATATAAACCAAATGATATAATATAATATTCTATAACAGTTCAACAGGAACCATGACTGCTCCTACATTTGTTACTTTAAAATAGGGCTGGGTGATCTGGCAGAAAGACCCAAAGGTGAACATTGCAGCAGAATCACAATCCATGATCTGAATTACAACTTTTTCATCTCCTATGAAATCATCTTGTATTTTTTGAGTCTGGACCAAAATAACTACAATATTAAGAATATACTGACTATGTTCCTTTAATTATCTAGATTTTAGTCAACTAATTTTGCCACTGGAGTTTCATACTGAATCAAACATGTTGTCACACTAACAAAACTCATCTGTGTGAATCGGATGCAGTACCAGTATGGACTTTTGTTAATTCTGCATTACTTCCTGAGCAGCAGCAAAACACACAAACCATGCAAGTTAGTCAAACTGAAACTGAATACTTATGTGCAGACACACACTGAAGCATTGCTGTAAACACACTGAAATAAAGTTACTAGCTAAGCGACCTGTATTAGTGACATAAACGGTATCCCATTAGTAAAATATCATAATTACACAGATAAATGGGGCATTTAATATTAATGTTAGCCAAGTAGGAAACTTCAGGCAGTGTTGAAGTTTATTGATTTATTTTTATCTGTACAATTTCTCTGAACATTAAATCACATGCCAAGTTTAGATCTTCTACCATTTGTTGGTAATTCTTGAGAAATTCTTTACTTCTGTAGCATTTTTGGATTTAGGTCTTTGTCTTGCAATGCAGTATATCTACACTTGCACTGCTTGTTTTCACTTTTCTGAAAGGTCGGAGTATTTCCTCCTCCTCTGCCTGATTTAGTGCTAATACATCTTGAAAAATGTTGTGTTTATTTATGGATTCTCAAAATGAAATGTAGCAATACTTTGATATTAGACGATTAAAAAACTTTTCTTATGCCCCATTTGCTTTGGTCTGTTACTACCTCATAATGTATAATTATTGTGGATGTCACTTGTGATCTAAATCCTACCATAATCTGTTCACAAATAGTTAAGACACATTTTCAAATTGCCACACACAGAGGCCAAGTGATTATATTAGTTCTGTGTTAACCGAGGTCTCTGGATTTTACCCTTGGCCCTCGCCACAGGGTATTGTCATTAGTTTATCGTCCGTCTGTCTTTCTCTCCGTATGTGCAAAAACTTTGGCGTGTGATGAAGGCAGAGGGTTTTCAAGTGCGGGCACATTATATTTTTGTTTTGTCTACACTAGGGATGCACCAATATATCAGCTGGACATTGGTACCAGCTCATCTGCTGATATTGGTCAATATTGGTATTGACATATAAGATGTGTTTTCACTGGTGGCAGCGGCAAATATTTGTCTGACACAGTATATTAACATTTTTGTCATAAATTTTTATGTTTATGAACATGTCTTTATTCAAAGATAATGTGATGAAGGGCTGCAAATCTTTAAAATAGTAACTTTTTCTAATTATAAAAGTAAGATTTATTTGAGGATAAACAACAAACACAAAACAAGGAAATGATAACATCACATTGGTGTCTGCATCAGTTTTCAGCCTAAATTAAAATTTAAACAACAGTATTATTATCAGTATTGGCCAAAAATTTTGAGGTTGGTGCATCACTACTCTACACCTTCATTCTGCTTTCTTCTGGTCATGAAGTTCTTAACAACTTGCAAACACTGGAGTGGAGATGGGGATGGACATCAAGCCAGTTTAAGTCACTAAGTCAGTTAGCTGTTATGTCATGGTTAACATGTGTCCCCAAACCAGAAAAATAATACTAAAAACCTGATCGACCAAGAAATGGAAGAACCACAAGTGGAGCTTTTTTATTTTTTAAAACGCTTCTTCAGGCTTAACATATGTAGAACTCAGGCAGAAACATGAATGTAAACATTAGTTACACACATCTTTGAAGTAAAACATAGATCTCCTCCACCCCAATTAATTATTGTTTTCATTCATCAATTACTCCTGTACATCCCCAACAGAAAAACCAAACTTGAATCATGATTGAAATCTGAAAACATGATGAGATGGATGACATACTTGACAGCATGTGGTAATGAACATTTTTGACCTTTCAGCAGGGAGTATATGTGTATGTGGTAGCTTATTAGTAGCAAGCCTTGACATCATATCCAGGGGATAATGTTGGCAAATGTGAGTAACACATAGACTTTACTTATCCCGTTTGAATGCACTTCATGAAACACAGACACGGGGGAGTAATTTCTAAATCAGTGAGGTCAACAGGCAGGGCTAGTCCTGCGTGAATAGGGCTATAGTTTGAGTAGAGCTGGTCACCTACTGATGACCATCTTCAATTTCAGTATACTTGACAGGGACCCCACCCCAAGGTCCCTGCACATGAATGTTTACTTTTCTTCTATTCTTATGGTTCACATACGAGAACTCACTGGTAGCAGAACTTTGGCATGTTTACATAGCAGTGCCTTCAACACATGCTATTAAAACCGGTGTGGGGTTTAAAGTCCATTAAGCTTGTCGTCATTCAGTCTTTCATTATATTCAGATGCTGGGTTGAGGGATATGAGATGGAGATTTTTCATTCCTTTTTTTTGCTGGAAAACCTTGGAGCATCATGTTAAAGTCATAACAAAACAGTTGAGATCACTCCGGACTCTAAGCTGCAGCTGTGCTCATTAGCAGTGAGAGGATTTAGGAGGTTTTTAGGTTTGGTGGCCTGATGGCATGGGGGGTTTGCTATCACCCCTCCTCCTCTTCCTTCTCTTCCTCCTCCACACTCCCCCCACTCGATTTTGCTGCTGTCAAATCCAATCATCCCAAGTGTGAACAGGAGACAAACAGTCCAAGAAAGGGTAAATAAGTTGCAGTGTGTCTCTCCCCATATGGGAGTTATCACAGGAAGTAGGTAAGGTAATGCATTCTGAAGTGTCTTGGGAACATGCTCATTCTTACTCATTTCCAGATGGCTAGCGATGTTTTATTAATTAAAGAGGCAGCGAGGGAGGGGAAAAAGTTTTGTTGTGGAAAAAGCATGGATGTAATTTGGCTTTGTGATTGTGGATTTTTCTTCATAATATGCTGCTAATTACAGCTTTGAGCAGCGAGAGGTTTGTCTTCAAAACCTTTGCTAGGAGTCTCCCAAAGTGATTCGCCACGTAGGAAGACGCACTTGAAGTTATGTCGCGCTCCTAAAAACATACAGTAGCCTCATAATTCGCTCGACGAGGGAGGGATGATACTTATCTGCACAGAAAGGTCCCTTTTAGATCCAGATCTTGCTCTTGGAATCATAAGATAGCTTACACATTCTTTGTGTGGTTATAATTACAGCACATTCCCGAGTTGCCCCCAGAACTCATAACCTCTTATCAGGTGTAACCCTACACTCGCCTCAACTTTAACCCCTGTAGCCCCTGCCCCACTGCTTCCATCCAAACAAAAGGTAATTGTGAGCAGCTGTGGAACCCCAGTGACTGGTTCTTCTTAGGAAGGCCCGGGCCAAATATTTCGCCCCATCAAGCGGAGTAGTGGCCCCTGATCTCAGCGTTTTGGAAACCCCGTGGTGTGCTCAGCAACAGCGTGCTACGATAAGTTGTGAAAAGTGGAAAATAAGTTTTGGGGAGGGAGGATAGAGGCAGGTGGTGTGGACATGGCGGATGTTTAGCTTGGTCTTTCCAAAGTAATCACTGCTACCAGGATGTGCAGCTTGGATTGTAAGTGGAAACAGGAGCAGATGATTTAATCCTTGAAAGTTGACTTTAGTAGGACAAAACTTAAATTAAAGCACACATATTCACCATTAACTAGTTAGTAGAAGTTAATCTACAATTAGTAGCATATCGGCTCATGCTTTATAATGCATGATCATTTTTTACAACTATTACCCCGTTAACTACCATTGCAACTAAAGAAGTTGTTTTACATGAATAATATACCTTGCTCATTATTATGTGCACTAAGACATTCAGAATAGTCAGTCTCCCTTCATAGCATTGAATAAATATTGTCTATTCTCAAATCAACAAGTGGTTATATTGTCCAGATAATTAAATGTTTCCTGTTGTGAACTCACTAGTGGATTTGTTACAAGCCATTAGTTAATGTTAAGTATGTGTTCCTAAGCATAAAGTTCTGATGTCCCTCTTGTTAACTCTTTCCACTGCAACCAGACTGTCTTCCCTTCTTGTCCCCTCCAGTCTGTAAATTTTGCCCAAGTTGAGTAGGCCAAGAGTAATTATGAGTCCTGGTAGTGTTCCCACATGGTTGGCTAAATGGTGGCTTCATCCTGCGTGCCATTCATCTCCCTGTCCCCTCCTCTTCCCTGACAGCTCAAAAGAGCCGACTGTGCCGCAACAATGCTGTGATTGGTGCTCTTTAGGAGGGGTGCGGGGGGGTGCTTTCCCCTCCCACCCTCATCATTCGGCAGGCAGGTGGACTGCAAAGTCCCCTGATTCTTTTGTTGGGTCCTGAGCTAAAAAAAAAAAAAAAAAAAAAAAAAAGATGTCCATGCCCCTTGGCTGAATAAATCCTGTCGTCATGGGATAATTTGCTAATAAAAAAAGAAAAAAGGGTGGGGGCTAAATGGTTGGTTATGTGCGGAGGAGAAAGGGGAAGAAAAAAAGGTCCTGGTTGGCTGGACTTTTTTCATGTGCTGGTTTAGGAAAAGAGAGGGAGTTAGTGTAAGTAATAGGATGAAAACTTAAAAATGGGGAGGAGAGGACTTGGAATTTGTTAGGAGCGCTGTTTTAACATAACAGAGCTGCTGTAAAGCAGTTTATGAAATGGTTGAGTTTTATTGGTCATGGTTAAAAAGGACAAACAAGTTAAGCCCTAAAGGGCAAGGAATCTTTCGTGTCGGTTACCTCAAAAAAAAAAAAAAAAAAAAAAAACCCTAAGCAAAGGAAAAGCATGGCTAAAGTGTTTAAGGAAGAAAAAGAACACTTGACTGCTTTGAGAAAAAAAATCTTATGACAGGGAGAGAAGAGAGGAAGGATGATATAGAGTGAGGGGAGATAGAGAAGAAGAGTGAGGGGCCACCTTCTTTTTAGGCAGCCATTTAAATGATCAACAGTAAATAGAGGGGAATGTCATCTGACAGAAATAAAGTTCCCGTTAACAGCGGGGATGGAAAGTAATTTACAGATACGCTGTCCCCGCCATCTTTGTGCCTCCCAGATAAGGTTTCATTTCAGAAACGGATAGGAGACATTTTCACTTACGGGCCCCCATTCTGGGACACCTGTGATAACAGCTTGTGGACCCCTAATTGAAAATGGGTTTCAAAATGGATTTTCACTTTTCTTCCTCCTCTCACCCCTCTCCCCTCTATTCCCTCCCTCATGACTGCCCCCCTTCTCCTTCCTCCCCTTTCCTTCCACCCCCGTCAACACCCAGCTCCATCCCTTTTTTCCTTGGCGTTCCCTCGTCGTTGGCAGTGAGGGAGGCGATGTTGGAAGGACGAGGAAGGGAGGGAAAAAGGGGGGAGGCTTCAGGGGTTGGGGTGTGTGTGTGTGTGGTGGGGGGGGAAATGGAGCGTTGGGAGCGGATCATCCCTCAGCCCGTGTCATAGCGATGACAGCCGCGTGATCCGTCTTATTAATGAAATCATTGATCACTTGATGGGACTCATAATCAACTGTTTCTCCACTGTGTCCTGCCCCGTCTCCTCCTCCTCCTCCTCCTCCTCCTCCTTCCTACTCTCCCTGCCACCTCTGCTTTCCACTTTTTATGCCTGTTTTTATGCTCCATAACCTGCTCTTTTTGTTGGTATAAAAAAGGAAAAAAGTAATTAAATGAGTGAATGGAATTAAGTCAGAACACACAGAAGTTGACAGGTGTATCAAAAATAATTAAAACTGTAACTACTGAAATTGGCCTCTTTCTGAAGGAAGTAAACAGTCGTGGTCAGTTGTTTTAGTGTTATTTAAAGGTGATCTCTGTCATTTGTGTTTGTGCTGCATGTATTTCATGTGGACCAGAGGAGGAAGCAGGGGCCCCGCTGTATTACTGTGCTTTGGGCTCTGCCTGTGGGGGCTAATGAGAGAGGACTGATGGAGGGATAAGGGACCTCATGGGAGCTCTGGCTTGGCCCATGGGTCAAACAGCACAATGTAGGAGGCGTTATAGAGCCTGACACACAACCCCACACAGGAAAACTGGCCTTTGGTGTCAAAATGACCTCTCTTTGTCACATAAATAATACATACAAACTTTGTCTAAGCAAGAATATGCAGAAGAAAGTGTAATTTTAGCACAATGATTATTTTTATGATCAGTATAGAAGCTACCTGTAGATCATAAATTGTTAAGTCACATTTGGCCCATGTGCTTTCACACATTCACACACAGTGGATTTGCTTTTCCTTGGTGAGCCACAGACATTTCATGGACCTCTGCACTGAAGGCAATTTCCTGCAGCAGTGGGGGGACAGGCTTTGGCAGAGCCACCTCACAGGGACCTGAGGCGCAGGATTAGCTTAGCCTCGCTGCTACTCAGGGGTGGAGGGGGAACCTCAGCTGCTCAGGCCTCTCTGGTCCAGCCTGGCCTCTCTTGTCTGGCAAGTTTCCGTCTGCCTAGATTTGCCTGCTGGAGCTCCACTGTTCCTTCACTTCTGGAGGCTACATATAAGCCACTGCTTCAAGACTTTGCCATGCTGTGGAGATGCTACCGTAGAGTTTAGATGTAGCGGAACAGCAGTTTACAAGTGCATTTTCACAGTGTAGTAAGTGCTGTAGTGCAATACAATGGGATGCAGTTAGAAGTTGAAAAAGGGATACAGTTTCTCTGATGTCTTTATTTTCTGTTTCACAACCCTGAAGTCTATTAACAAACTCGTATGAATATCACAACCTACACTATTAATTTGTGCAATACCTGGTTTTTGATTGGATAGTGTAGACAACATGATGTTCTTTTTTAATATGGAAAAATGCAAGTGGGTGGAGCAATACTGCTAGCACGACTGCGACAGACAAGGTGAAAAGGTGTGTTAAGTTATTACTGAAGAAGCTCAGATGCAGCGGAGCTATTTTCTGTTAAATAGCCAAGATGTCTACTGGTGAGCATTTTACAATAATAGCTTCAACAGAGTTACACAACCACAATAGGAACTCATTTGTTTGAGAACCTACATTTAACAAATCTGTATGATTATGTTTCTTGCTCTGAAGCCAATGCCGCTGCATTTCGCAGCACATAGCTTCAAGGTTCAGTGTGTGATATTTAGTGACATCTAGAGGTGAAAAAGCAGATCGTAATCTAGTGTATATTAACCCCCCCATTTATGGGGCCTTAAAATTTGCATCTGCCTGGTCAGTCAATGTTTCTTTTGTCTGTTCTGTGTTTTTTAGTTGATGGGGAATCAGACTATTATACCTGTGTCTGATTACTGATAGAAGCAAGGGATCAATATATGTTTATCTGTGTCTGTATGAACTCAGGGCCACACTTGGTCATAATAATGGTAATGGTAATAAACCTTGACACTGGATGCCACATGCTTCGAAATGTGGAAAAAAGGAGAAAAAAAACCCACATTCATTGTGTAGATACGTGGTTCATTCTAACACAATTATTGTCATTTTTGTGTGATTTTACATAAATGAAAATATAGATATAAATATTCTACTCCATTTATGCAGTTAGAGCTGCCTTAATTCCCCCTAAATCTTACACACTGGAGCCAGTGAAATGTAACAGAACTCAATCACTGATTTAAAAAAATTATTTTTTATTCTAATATGTTGTGATAGTTCGTGGTGACCATCACAATGGATCCTCTAAAGAACTTTAGGTCATTTTCACTGACATGCTGAGAATCAAAAAGGCTTGGGGGTCAGAGGTCACATAGGTCAGATAAAAGTCTCTGAACCAACAGCTAGCTTCACAAAGACAAATCAGCCTGCTCTGTGTGAAAGGATAGGGGAACCTTGGACAGCTCAGGAACCCTGCAGCCATGCTGGATCTCACTCCTCTCAGGGAGGCAGAGAGACGATCAAGGGCCCCATAAACTCATAAACCCATAAAGTGGAGAAACAGTAGTTGATTATTCTACCCCTCTGTCCATTTGTCAGTAGGCATCAGTGGCCTCCCTCCTGCCAGCAGGAACAAAGCAGGAGTGTCCCGACCCTGCCAGGAGAATTTATTTTGGTGTGTTCTTCTCTGTGTTTTGTTCACTGGCTCACGCCTCCTTACCACATTGGGGTCCTTTCTGAATGGGACAGAAAGGGTTTAGTAGCAACTAGTGGTCTTGCCACCGGAGTTGGAGTCTGTACAAAAGACAGGTCATGTTACTGAGCAGATTCTTTGCATTCTACAAGTAATTTTTTTTTGCAATAAGAAAATATGTGTTAGTGCAAAATAAGGCATTTATAGAATGCTTTTTTTTCCAATGTTGTATCTAACTGAACAGAAATAATTCAGTTTAAGGCCAATTTAAATTAATCTGTGTATTTGGTTAATGTGTATGCACATGGAAATGTTGAAATATGTGTATTCAGGGTAACATGAACAAGAGGTTTTAGTACTAATATAATTACTCTCTGAATGGTAAAATCTGTTCCCCATAATAAATACAATCTTTGTTGAAAAAAATTTAAAAATAAAATCACAGTACTATTTTATGGAGACATGCTTTTAAAATGAATATGTAGTAAATACTGATTGAGTTTTTTTTTTTGTAACTTTTCTGCTCTGAAGTGACTGGATTAAATTAAATGCTCTTTTTTTCAGTTTAAGGGAGTAAAAAGGCCCTATACCTCCTAATCTCTCTCCCCTGACCTCCACACCCTCTGGGCCTTGACTCTCACCCTTCTCCCTGCTCCCCCTCCCCTTTCCCCGCCCAACTCTGTTCCTCACAGTGCGAAAGAGGAGCTAGGATCAAAGGCCATAAACCATGGCAGTGATTTCTGGTGATTGATTAGAAGCAGAGGTTGAGAAGCAGCAGCTCTCTTCCCTCCATTCTTCCCACCCTCCAGTGCTGCGCACGCATTCTCCCAGGGCTCTCGTAAATAGCTCCGGCTTTAAGTGTGAAAAGAGTTGCCACGATTGGCAGACGGAGGCCAGAAAACACATCCATGTTGGAGCAGCTTGGCTAGTTTTTCCTGCCTCTTCCTCCTGGATGGCAGGGGGGTGTCAGTTGATAAGAACCATTTGTTGTCTTGCTTGGATCTGGGGAGGGACAGTGTAATCCCCTCGCCCTGGTCTGTTTGCAGAGCTGGAGGAAAAGAGCAGAAGAGAGGAGGAGGAATTGATTTTCAGAGAGAGGGCATGCGGAGAATTGAACTCAGATGTGTAGCAGAGACAGGGTTTGAAAGAAACATTCTACTTGCGGGGAAACAAATGTCTGTAGCTTACAGCAGAGGGGCCGTGCAATTTGAACTTGAGCAAGTCCTTCTAATGTTAATCAATTGCATAGCTGTCTTTCACCATTCTCTACCCGCCTCCTCCTCCTCCTCCTCCTCTTGCTTCCCCTGTCCCGGGCCCAACTCTGCCTGGAGGCCTCTTGACAAGCAAGTGGCCCTGTAAAGGCATTTTAATAGGCCATGGCCATTCAGTGGTATTGAGATTAATTCTTGAGCTGAATCTCCCACATACATGCTTTGGCACTGAGACACAAATACAGATGAAACCCTCTCTCTCTCTCTCGCTCTGTGTCTTCCTCTGCCCGATCTCACCTGCAGCTGTGAGTCTAATGATGTTCGGAGTGTGGGCCTCGCAGCGACAGCTCCAGTCCCGGGGAGATGTGTCTCATGTCAGACTTTGCGCCAGACAGACTCCAATAAGGAAAGGGGGGCTTGGGGGGGTGTGGTGTGGTGGGGTGGGTGTTCCTCAACACAGCTGGAGTAAAGCCAAAACTAAAAGTGCAATTCTCTGAAGGTTTTGTTTTTCCTCTGTGGTATTTACAAAGTGATTGAGCGCATTTTTGAGTGTCATGGAGTATCTCATTACGCCCTTAAAAGCTTTTTATCCATCCACATGTTCGCAGATATGTACACATGTGTTGCAAAGTGTAGATATACATACTTAGTCATGCATGCACGCAGACACGTAATCTCTCTTTTTCTTCCCTTTTCTGGACGGCACCAAACTGTACACACTTGGTGCAGCTGGACGATGGGGTCGTGATTATTAACTGTTTGGCGACCTCATGACTTCATCTTTGGTGCTGTCAGAGGCGGCCCACATTATGTCTCTGCTCGGCTCAATGGGTTCTTTGTTCTGGCTTGGCTCTGGAGCAGCTCAGCATGGGGCTGCGTGAGTCCAACAGTCCCACTGCGGCGCTGGAGGGGGAGGGAGGAAGGGAGGGGAGTAGTATGGATGGATGGAAGGTGGGAGGGGAGGGAAGTAGTGGATGAAGACAGTGAGGGAATGTAAGGGAAAGGGGATGAGGGGGATACGGGGAAGACATGGGAACTGGAATAAGACCTGAGAAAATGAGGAATGACGGCAGTAAAGCAGGAGTGACTTACAAGAGATAAGCATGAAGACAGTGAGAGTGAGATAGAAGAGGTGAGATGTAGAAAGGGGAAAAGAGGAAGAAGGAAAGCATGCCACAGGTGAATTTTAAAGTAGCCTTGAGCCAGCCTTTTCCTCTGGTAATTCTTAACACATCGCAGTGATTTATTCCAAAAATAACACCACAAGGCAACATATCCGTCGCCATCCTTATGTGGAATGTGGGATTAATGGCAAAGAAGTAATGCAGAGATTACAGAAAGAGTGGAGTAGGAGAGGAGGATTTCTGCAGCAGGAGTGACAGAGGAGGTCATACATGAGGAGAGCTCATTACTGAGAGGGGGACAGCAGCAGGAGGGAAGGGAAAGGAAGGGGGCAAGAAAAGAATGTAAGAATGAGGGACAGAGGTGAAGAAAACTGAGGTAAAAAGCTCAATGAAGGAGAAGCCACAGAAAATGAGAACAGATGAGTTCAGAATATTAAGTTACGTCCCCTTTTGTAGACGTCTGTGTGTTATTTGAGCAAATATTTGCTCTTAATATTCCTTGATGAAGTTGGTTTTGTGTCATGCTGCTGTTTTTCTTGTTTTTGGGCCAGTGTGAGGTGGCCGGAAATGCATATTCAATTTGAGTTTTCAACATGGAAACTTTTTCCAGAGTAAGTTGGTTACAAATATTGGTTGGACTTTCTCTGGTGGTTATGAAGGGAATAAATTCACATACTGTATTACTGTGGGTTATGTTTCTCTAAGATACAAAATATTGTGCTAACCTTGGTGATGTTATTCACTTTACAATATTGATGCCTGTGATAGTGAATATTCCTGTAGATTTTTACAAGCCAATCCAGGTTTAGGGAATGCCCAAAAATGACGGTTTTTCATGTTTATGCAGAAAATGATGTGGACACCTCAATAAATACTCCCATTCAGCACAACTGACAGTGAATGACGGTGTAGAAAGAATTGTTTTTTTTTTTATGTAATTGACACTTTAACCTGATGTATACTTCCTAGTATCAAATTGTCCAAACCTCAACTTTCTGTTTCATGCCTTTCCATTGTACTACAGAGCAGCTTAGAGAGTTTGGAGCTTTTTTCTTTTCCCTCTCACCTCCAACCTCCAGCCCCTTAAAGCAGACAGTGGTTAAGTCTGTTTGGCCAGCGAGTGAGATCCTCTAATCTGTAGGGTTTTCCCTGCCTGCTACAGACACTGTAATGAAGGGGTCTGGGTTTCACCTGTATTTTAAGGGGGAGAGGGCTGAATTAGACCTTGTTTATTAAGCTGACTCTCCCTTGCATATCACAGGTGGGGGTCGAGTCTGTGATTTTGCAGGAATAGTGACCTCACCTAAAGCTGCGATGATTACGGTATGAAAATATTTTTACGTGAGGTGTACTGGCACCTTTAAGACTTGAATATAAAAAAGTGGAAAATGAACTAATGTTATTTTAAATAATTAATCTGTCAAACTGTAAAAACGTTGATTCGGTTGGCCTTGAACGTTAGCATGATGTGTGCACAGAACAGCCAGTCATTGTGGCAGCAGACTGAAGGAATCAGTTGAGTTGTGTTATTTTATGGCGTTTGGCTTGTAGTTTGGAATTCTGATTGTCATGCTCTCTGTTAAAAAGGCCTTATGTCCAAATGTGACGGGTTAGAAACAGTAACCATAACCAGCTGCAGCATCAAAGACCTAGGCATGCTGTTCATTTAACCCAGATCCGTCACACTTATGTGTAGCCCCTGATTCAACCTGTAATGTAGACATTCAACAGAGGGCATTAAACTGAGACTAATATAGAGTTATGGATGTGAATTAACTCCCAGTATTCTACCTGTGATATGTCAGAGGTTAGGACTATATTTAAATATATTTGGCAGTTCACATGTCTGTTTTTTTAAATATTGTACAAGTTTACAATGGATAGAATCATCACCTGCAAATGTAAGGTACATTTTGTGCCACTAAACTAATCTCACTTTATTAGATTTTTTCATAATTTAGGCCCTGTCTCCAGAAAGTAATGTTTTCTGACACCTGAAGATGATATTTTTATGTAAGTCTCTAGAAGAGATCAGGTTTTTCCTGCATTTGGGAAATTATGTTGTGTGACGGCAAAATAAGAACAAATTCTATGCTCATCATCACTAAAATGTGAAATAATGCTTTGAACAGGTTTTTAAGCCAAAATGCACAACTGTGACATAAATGACAAACACAAATCTGAAACAATTACTGAAAATTGTTCTAGCTTTTTTCCGTATTGTTTTAAACAATTTAGTGCAGATGGTCACAAAAAACTGGCTGTCAAACCTTTTCTGGATTCATATAATTTTGATGCTTGAATGATGCTTGATGCTATTTTAGTGTGGATGTAATTGGACCATTGAGGCAGCTTCACCTCTGTTTACTAAGCTGTTCAGCAGGTATGAGAACAGATTAGCAGCAACAGCACGGCCAGTGAAATAGACGAGTTCATCTGCACATCCAAAGGCCTAATCACCATAGAGGAGAGAGCGAGAGAGAGAGAAAGGGAGAGGGAGGGAGGGAGGGAGAGTCCACTTTTGACTTAGACGTTCACCAGTCATTGATAAAGTGCTTAGCAGCAGGAAAATTAATGAATCCGGCCTGACTGGGAGAGGGGTTTTTTGGGTTGAAGAGGAGGGAGAGTAGGAGGATGTGGAGGAGGGTTGTTGGGGGGTAATCCTGTTCCAGCTAAATGGCTGATCCCTCTCATTCCTTAGATATCAAATGTCAAAAGTTAAATTAGCCTGCTAGCCTCAGATAGGAGTTAACATGCTTTTAAATGGGGTGGGGTGGGGGTGATTCCTGCCCCCTCTGGGATGGCAGGCAGGTACCTTTGAAGTGTCTAATTATCCAGCTCCTAGTAAGTGCTGGCTAACTATCTTAATGCAGGCATTTGTGTTTCAATCTAATTCATACTCATATACATATGTAAACAGACTGTGTCAATTTGTATGTGTAGGCATAATGCATGTTTCAGTATTTAGAGAACAAAGTTGCAAATGCTGAAAGTTTGTCTTATTTTTCTGTAGTATAAGGTGGGAAACATCCACAGTGGCATTTGGATCATATTTGATGTGCTTGAAATTGCTGTATTATTTTTTCTATTTTATCCTAACTGTTGGCTCGGTGCTTCTTTGCTTTGGCTGGATATCCATTTCTCTTGGCGAGCTGTTCCTAATCTAAGTGCCACAGACTTGGTCCGGATCACTCTGGTGTCAGAAGTGGGATTCCAGTGCTGAGGCCCAGTGGAAAGCTGGCCCACTCCGGACTGGTGGGCAGTGTGCCCAGATCCACCCTAAAAGACCCACTATCCCAACCGGTCATAATTCTGCCCTAGCGTGCAATCACTTCATATTGTTACAAAGGTCAGTATAAATAACTATCAGGTTATGGCTGATCATAGTTGGCTTTTGACTATCTGAAGCAATGCTAATACAGTCTGTAAGCCAATCAGAGCTCTAAATGGCATTTTTTTTCTCTTTGAAGCTTTGATCAAATGCATCTCTTGGTGTTTGATTCCTCAAAGAATGCAGGCCAAGGTGCCCTCTGAGTGAAAATTCTTAAAAGCATAACTATCCATGGTCAAAAAAGCATCAGTGTGCATTTCAGAGTTGGAGCTTTCAGCTCTCTCACTGCAATGCTCATTGCTCCCTCACAATGTGGCCCTGATGAATGGTAGTGGGGTTTCGGGGCCGCTCTATGGTGGGCCTGTGCCCCTAATGGGTGAATAAGGGGTAGCTAGGGGCAGGCGGAGGCTTGGCACGACACAACCCTGCTGTGAGGCTGATTTGAGGTGAGCGCAGGGAAGAAGGAAGGAGCCAAGCAGGCTTTGATTTGCCCCTCCCCAGCCCTGAGGCCTGAAGGCTGGGACTGTGAGATGCAGAGCGCTGGGTGCGTCCCAGCAGACCCCCAGCGGCAGAGAAAAGGAGCTGGGACTGCAGGCTGTGGAGCTGGGGGTTGGGGTGTGGGATGCTAAGAGGCAAATTGAGATGTGGGAGTCGTTGAATTAGTTTAGATGATTATTGAAGAGGGCATTTGTGGGCGCTGTGTGGGAAATCAGCAGCTGACAATAGACTGCTAACCAGGAGAGGGAACATCCTGACCTGCCCATGCTTCTCTCTGCAATTTGCCCAAACATCAGTCACAGGCTGATGGTTACCATTGTAGATTTACTCTGCAGACACTGAATCAAACATGAGAAAAGTTACTGGGAGTGAACTTTGTTTGCTGAAGTTCTCCCATAGATTATAAAGTTATGGTCTAATTCTACCTTCTAAGTATGTGTCTGTTGAGCATTTTCTCAAATGTCACATTTGAACCTGGATAGATGCACCTTTGTTAAGGCCCAGTAACCTTTACATGATTCAGACCTGAACTCTGTTGTAAGGAAGGCACCCAGCCTCTTGTGGAACTGAGCCTGTCAGCCAAGAAGTTGATCAGAAAAATACCTCACACAATTGCCATAATCTCTTGTGCTCTTGTTGTGTTGGGTTTGGTTGAGTTTGAGCGGTCTCTCTTTCAGCCTGCGCTAATCGTGAATGATTCCCTCTGTCTATAGTGCCAATGCCAGGGCCAGCGAATCAGGTACATAAGCCTAAGCTGCTTGGAGAGGTGCTCTTATTAAACTCTAGCCAGCTGCTGGAATGTTTCATCCCCCTCTCATTGTTAATTGGGGAGACTTGAGTCTTTCCCGGGAGTTGATTTGCAAGAGAAAGAAAAAAGGAGCAAGAGATTATTGCACAGGAGGAGAGGAGCTTTGAAGAAGTGTTTTGTGATTTCACTGTATATCCTCCGCTCCTCTCCTCCTTGTTCACTCTCCATGTGCTCCCCAGCCAAAAGCTGTTTGTGCCACTGACAACAGCTCTTTGAGAAGTTCGGAGGTGGAACATGGTCTATGTCTGAGTCTGGCTCAGAGGTACAACAACAACACTTCTGATGTTTAGGCTTTTTAGAGAAAGGGGCATCAGGGAAGAGTTACAATGTGCATGGGTCCTTTGTGCACCCTGAAACATACATGTCCCTGACAAGAGTTCAGGCCGGAGGGCAAATCAGATGTTTGAGTCAAGGACTGATTTGCCTGTGGAGGAACAATAATCCTTTTTTTCAACCTCTGCCTGTAGAAGTGCAACAAGCTAAGGGTTTTGTTTCACTTTTCAGTCTTTGAACTGGCGGGGCACCCTTAACTTTAGTCCCCCCCTTGTCTTGGAGCCCAAGGAACTGGCCCTACTCCATATCTCATTATCTCTTTTAAATTTCATTTTGTTACTGCATCCATGCTCTCTTTTATATGACCATATTAAAGGCCATGCATAGAGTTTTCTCTGACGGTATTCGAAGCAGAGTTTTACAATGGGGACCCTGGACAAGGGGAAAAAAGAGAGAAACCTGGGCTTTAGCATTTAATGAGTGGCTTGCTGGGGGTGAAAGGAAGATAGAGAGCAAGTGAGGGAGAGCAAGAGAGAGAGGGTTGTAGAGGGTTTGCAAGAGAGTGTGGGAGCAGAAAGAAAGAGTAGTAGGAGAGGAAGAATGCAGGAATGGAGCACCAGGTACCATTATAGTGGCAGAGAAAGCTCCTGAAATACTAGAGCTGGGGCGTGTGCTCTGATCAGGACGGCAGTGAGCACAATTACCTTCTTTTCAAATCCTTCAGTGACACTGCAGGAGGAAGGAGGACTTTGAAACTTGAAAGGCAGGAGCTCGCTTTCAACCTCAAACGCGAGCAGGAAAGGGCTCTGAAATTTGTTCAGTGCTCCCCATCCACCATTAGGTTGTTTCTTCCTCTCGCCTCCAGGCATTTAAGCGCTTTTTGAAAAGATGTTAAGAAATTCAATCACCATAGAGAGAGAGAGCGGGATAGTTCTTTTTTCTGATTTTTTTGAGAGGCATGCTTTCCTCTGGTCCACAGAGGACCGGCCTGCTGCTTTTGTGTTGGGCTGAATAGACCAGCTAACTGGTAGAGGACTGGATGCAGCAACCATGGGAAAAGAAGGGGAAATAAAAGAGGAATGAAAAATGAGGGAGGGAAAATGGGAGAGGGTCTGCTGGGCGGATGGTCAGAGTTAGAGAAGTGTTGCAGGGTTCAACTTTTAAAAGTTGCATGTGTTTACCTGTGTCTTCTCCATCTTCATTAGCCCATTTTTGACAGATACCTGACATGTTATAAGAACAGAGAAAGTTTTCAGCTGCAGGTTGCAAAGAGGAGGAGCCTTACTCAAGACTTCTTTTTTCTCTTTGAACAGTCCAAGGAGTCACTTGACCCTTGTGCTGCTGAGTGTTTCTTTAACCATTTAAGGTGCTGTGAACCTCTAATGAAGCCCCTTAATGTGGTATATTGTCGAATGATGAACCCCCTGTGGGTTTGCCATAGTGTCAGGAGGGGGGTAGTGTGACTGTGACACCACTGTGATTGAACTATTAGTCGCTTGACCTCCCTAGAAGGAAAGAGATGAATCTGAAAAGCATTAGGGGTCACAGAGAAAGAAAGCAACAAGAAAGGAAGAGCAATAGGAATTAGGCGGAAGAGTGAACAAGAAAAAAAAATAAATTAAAAAGTAGTCATAGAAAGAATATTTTTAAGTAAGCATTTGGGTCTCCTGAGTGTCTTTCTGTACGTCAGGCAGATGATGTTTTAGGCTGGTATTAGCACTTGATGGCCTAACTGCTATACCATCTCTGGCCCCTGTGATGAATCTATTTATAAAACATCAAATATCTGTATGAAAGCAAGAAAAAGAGCTCATAAATAAGTAGCCAGATTTTTTTTCTTTGCCAGATGTAATGCTTGATTTTCTAGATGTGAAAGAGACAACCATACACAGTGGATGCCTGCTCTTACACCCAGCTACATGCTCTTCCCTTAACAGTGCTTTCTACCAGACTAGTTTACAGTCGCGACTTGCTTCAATCCATGTCAGGAAATGAACCCAATTCCAAAATCCCTTTATGTTAATATTGCGCTTTGCAAGAGCAGACCTATTAATCCAGCTTTAACCGTATAAGTGCCATTATTCCCTTAATAAGATCACTGGCTGTGCAGTATAGGATTAAATACTTATATCATAACTGACACTGTCATTTCCTTGGGATGATAGCGGCTTGCGTCTCTGGCTGTCAGTTCCGCATTAAAAATCCTTGAATCTGCTGCCAATGCTGCGCAGGGACGCGAATGGCCCGAATGCAGGTAATAGATGTGGGAGAGTGAGGGGAATAAAAGTGGGACCTGTGGGTTGCTTCTCCTCCTCTCTCAATCTCATTTCTCTTGTTCTGTTTCTTTCTTTTAACCCCCTCTTCTGATTGCTTCTCCTCTTCTCTGAAGTGGTGGAGCACTATAGCAGCCCCTCTTCAGTGCTTAAGGTAGTGGCTCTTTAATCTGGCCCTCTGCTTTGCTCTTAATTGGCAGTTGGATGCTGTTGGTTTGCAGTGCATGGTGGGGGAGCCCTGTGCTGCTAGGCTGCTAATAGTACAGAACCTCTGGCGCCAGGACAGCGGCATTTTGCCAGGCTCACAGTGAGAGACATTAACACAAGCAGGAGTGCTGAGGTGTACCAATGACCAACACCCTCAATGGGAAAATCATAATTACACCTAACCAGGGTTGAACATGGAGACCATTCATGGCAGCTAATGAAGGGATCAGGGCTCAGAGAATAGACCAGACTGTGGTAATCAGGCCAAATAAAGGAGAATGTTTTTACTTTCAGTGAAGAGTAAACTGAACTGGATGTGTGAAACCACTGGAGTGTTGCATTAATCTTGCTAATGCAAGTAACTTCCACATTTCCCCCTTCGCTGCAACTATTCATTTCATTACTAACTATAAGCATATCATTGTAAGTCAAACAAACAAAAAAAAAACTGTGATTGAGTTGTTCACTGTTTGTAAAGATATCCTGGTAAAAATAACCAAACCACAAAACTATAACCTAATTATAACCTATAACCCAAACATAGTCCTAATATCAAAGTCCATATAGTATCACACTACAGAAAAGACTAATACAAGGTCAGGAGGCTTGTCAATCCTCATACATGTCAGTTCAGAGGTCAAACCAAAGGTCAGGGGTCATGTCTTTATGGTGAAGCTCAGCCCTTGAACTCAACTCCACATTTATTCCTTTTACTCAGCATGCCAGGAAGCTTTTCCCCAGAGACCCCAGTAGTTCTAATTTTGCCCTGAGACAGAGAAAGAAATTTGGTGTGAGACCAGTGCGAGAGGGGGGAGGCAAACAAGAGAATGTAGGAGGGTGGGGTTGGTACAACCCATGACGCTGGTTAATGGGCAGCTAGGAATGCAGGCAGAAAGTCTGACTTGCCTCCTTCATGAGAATCCATTTTATTTACAGGCAGAGTAAAATTTAAGAACAGAAATTGGGGAACGCTGTATCGACTGTATGAAATATAGAGGTTAGGTTGTTTGTCTTTTCATACACTGCCTGCTTCTGAACTCCCATATATGGCTCAGTGGAAGGAAAACCCAACAGTAATGCCCAATAGGTTACAGGTGCACAAATCTGATCTCCTCCTCATCCGTCTACCTGCATCTTCTATGTATGTGGGTGTTCAGGTGTGTGTACAAAGGAGAAATGTGTCTTTTTTTATACTTTTTTTTTAACATCCCATCCTCTTCCGTTCTTTCCATGTTTCTTTACTTGCAGAAGATGAGAGTTCAGGCACACCTTACCACCGCGAGAGGCGTAACGCTATCAGCTCCCAGGCCCCGACACCTGGTGCCCATGACAGGAGCGTGACTGAGGAGCCCTCCACTTCCACAGAAGAGCGCCCCTCACAGCTCAAGAAAGAGCTCCATGGTTCCCTGCCCCACCTAGCTGACCATGCCCTACCATACCGAGGCACTTTGTTCGCCATGGATCCCCGTAATGGCTACCTGGACTCCCACTATTGTAAGTACATTCATCAGGGTGGTGGGGTTGGGCATTAAAGGGGTTGTATGTAGTACTGATATTATAAAACTGTCAACAGCAGGGTGAAGTTGCATACCAAAACACACTTACGTCTACCAAAATCACCAACAAATGACCGCTACATAGCCACAGACTGTATCACGTACTGAATAAAGTATAAGGCTCAGCATTTATACACATCTGTGTTATGGTATCATCAAGTTTTGTTTGTCAAGCAAATCACACAGCCAGTTATTTTGACAGTCAGTCAAAATAAGACTGTATCGTATAATCTTCCCATGCTCCATCATCTTATAATTTGCATTGTAGCTCTGTTAGCTCAGGTGTGTTTTTAGACAGAAAACAACCACAGTAAAACCACAAATCACCCGTTTTCTGTACAGTTTGCATTGTTAATAGCTGCACTTAAGATCTGTTCGGAATCATCTTAACAAGGTCAGAACTGTCACAATTTTGCCTGAACCGTTGGATCAACAAACAGTGAACTTAACAAAGATAATAACATCACATAGTAACTTTATATACTCATAAGCCTCATAATCGGCTCACTGTCATTGACTCCAAATGTTGTTTTTTTGCGGTTCTCATCCCATTTCATTACTCTCTGATGCTTTGGTCAAAGGCTCCATGGTGTTAGTCTTCCTCACAATGGGAGACGGGCAGAGTGACTCAAAACTCCCCCCAGTAGTTATAAATCTGATGGTACTTAGGTGTGAATTTATTCCTCTCTACAATCCAATACATTGCTATCGTTTGGGTAATTTCAGACCTCTTAATTCCAAACACTGTAATGACAATTTTAGGTCATTTTTAGAATATTTGATTGTAGAAATATTACATATAGCCCCCTTTAAAGATGTCACAGTAAAGTGAACAAACAACTCAAGGATGTGTATGTAGCACAATCAAAATCTAAGGCTAAATTTGTCTCTTTACTGTAGGTGAGAGTCAGGACGACCAGATGCTTAAATCTGACAGATTAGCCCATCCCATGCATTCATTCTCTGCTCACACACACACACACACATACACATACACATACACATACACATACACATACACATACACATACACATACACATACACATACACATACACACACTTGTCTTGTTTTGTGCCTGGGAAGTTAGTATGGGGAACGGCCAGCGTAGCTTCTTAATTCCCTCATTAGGGGCCTGTCTGAACACAGTACTCCACTTTCTCTCATCAACACACACTTCAAAGCCCCAAAGCAGTGCAGAGTCAAACCTCACCACCCCCTACTCTGCCTCTCTCTCTCTCTGGGACCCGGAGACTGTGTGAGAGAAAGGAGGCAAGAGAAAGAGAGACTAATGGAGATGAAGCCTGAGAGATTGAGGTGAAGTGAGAGCTGTGGCTTGAGCGAGATACCGAAGATAATTTGGCGGAAAAAAAAGGTGAGATAGTCGGTACTAGTCGGATGAAAGTGAGGCTGTGTGTGTATGTGGAAAGAGAGAACAGGAGATAGATGATTGGGGAGTAAGAGGCTGATTAGGAGGTTAATTCAGCAGCCACTGTAGCCAGGACTTAGCCCGCAGACAAGGATTTGATGTGATAGCTTGTTTAGTTTGGTTAAATTGGCTCTGAATTGGGGCAGACAGAGTGGGACAGAGTGATTTTAATCCAAAGGCAGTAATGAAAAATCCAGTGGACCCCAACCTTTTACTGTAACTCTATTTATTCTGCCACTTCATTAGCTACTGCTCCCTTGTGCTGGAATTCTTTAGAGTCACTGAGGTGCCTCCTTAAGCGAAAGGTTACACTAAACCAGGCAATGCTGCTGTGGACAGGACCCTTGAGGGCAAAACATTACTGCCAATTACATCCTGACCTAACTCAGCAACACTGCCACTTCTCATTTTATGTATGTGTGTGGGTAAGTGTGAAGGAGCTCTGGAGGTTCCAAACCAATGAAGCCTGTTGAGGAGGAGGGGGAAGAGAGCAGGGAGAGGAGGGTCACACTGAGGCTTAGGGTCATGTGGAAAAATCACAGCCTGAAATGGAGAGTTCAAAGGCAGTAGGAGAAGTCAAAAGGGCCGCAGAGCTTTAAGAGGCTTTCTTTGTGCATTGGTACTCAAGAGGTTGGAAGACTGCAATCATATGAGGTGGAGGAGAGTAGAGCAGAGTGATGCTGACTGGGAGGGTGGAGTGAGATTGAACTGTTCTGCATTTTAATATAAAGTCCTTTGAGTTTATGATGATGAGCCAGTTCTATGTATCACACAATAGTAATCAAACAAGATCTTTGCTGTATCTTAACCTTTGACCTTTGGCCATCAAAATGTAATTTGTTAATTTTTGAGCCCAAATTAACGTTTTATGTGAAATTTGTGTTGCTACTGAGATTTCACATTTGAAAGCGAATTGGAACTTGCCAACGAATCAGAAGGACAAACCCTGTCACACATATAATATACATAATAAAGTAGAGATTCCTTCAGTACTGACTTTAGTTGGAAGTTGTGAGGTGATAATTCTGACATGGGAAGTTGTTTGCTTGAAGTGTTTGGTACCCAGTTGGTAAGTCATGAGGATCTATAAGCCTAACAATTTAACAAGCTAGCAAGAAGATCATTTAATGTAGAAAGTGCAAATGCATTGTGGAAAGATGCAGTTGAGAATATAAACATATTCCTTAGACATAAAACCATGAAGAGAAACTCCAAATGACAAAAATTATTATATGTTCATCATTTTCAGCTTCATCACCATAATGAGCTGTACTATAGATTGGCCATTTTAATACCCATGTCTTTGTATAGTAATGGTAGAAAAGTTATTTTCCAAGAGAGAATGGGGAGATTTAGGAGAAGTGATGGGATCATTACTACGCTGCTGCTGTCATTTAGTGTCCACCTAATTGAAGGCATCTGTGCCTGAACTTGCTAGATAATACTGGGAGATTTTGCAATCTGCAAAGGAGATTTGTGTAATATTATGCTACCATCCACTGAAAAATGAACCTCTGAACATGGTAGATATGGCCCACCACTGGCTGTAACATAAATACCAGTAGATGAGCAATAATTACACAAATATCCTCAGGACTAGTAGGTACCGGTCGTATACGGAGAATAATGTAAGTAAACGTAAAGGTCATAGAAATCAGGCTTTTAAAATGCTATCTGTCACTGTGTTTTCCTGTTGATGTTTAGCTGTCAGTTGTCTGATCCTAACTACATGGAAAGACTTAGGATCTGAGATGAGACCACTGCTGTGTAAAACACCTCCAAGAGGCCCAGGTGTTAAGGACATGGGGCGTCCCAAAAGGCAGCGGTCCCATTCTGCTTGATTGCAACTAGTACCAGAGCTCAAACCCCATGAGCTCTAGCGGTCTGAGGGTCAGCAGATCGAAAGGGTTCCCCCTAAAACCTTCACAATGGCCCCTCCTCCTTTCCCGTGCTCTGCTTTGAACCAGAAGCCTGTAGCATCTGCCGCCACAAGGTGTAAAAAACCAACGGCATCTGTTCTGGTTTCTGGTCCCATACACATGTGAGCGCATAGATTTTACACACACACACAC
>JAPQRP010000015.1:17040380-17057018 GCA_037367295.1 Apogon hyalosoma | reverse complement strand
TCCACCAGTGGCAGTCCCTCTCTGTGAAGGTTTTGTCACCTCCTAAATTCATCCCAGGTGTGTGTGTGTGTGTGTGTGTGTGTGTGTTTGTGATGGAGAGGGGGCCCTAAGCCTTTGTGCTGTGCTTGCACAGTGCACCACGCCATGCAGCAGACAGCCAGGTAAATCCGATTACTCTTAGCTCTGGTGTGTTGTCAGTGCTTAATGTGCCTAAATGCGACGGCACCTGCAGCCTCCCCACACCTGGCCACTAGGTCGTTAACGTGGTGGCGAAGCTCTGGGAGGCGTGGGAGTTGAACAAGAGGAGAGCATGAGGGGTTTATCTTCAGGGGTCTGTGCTCTCTCTAAATCTCTGCTATTCACCCAGACTTTTGCTCTCCCACTCCTCTTTCGTACATGGCCCAAGACAGTGTTTACTCTGGTTTTTACACCCACTTCAGTACAGAAAGGAGGAAACATTGCCCCTATTGTTAGCATTAGCTAATCATGGTGATGCCTGAGTCTTAGCTGCTTTTCTTGGGCAAACACTGGATAAGAGTCCATATCCTTCTTACCACAACACTAATACATGGGGCTTTGCTGTGGGATAAGAAGAAAGGATTGGGATAAGGATTAATGAGGGAGAAGTCTTTTTTAAGATTTTAATTGTGTAGAAGTGTGAATGGGAGGCACAACAACAACATCTGTTTGCATTGTGCACTGATTAGCTGGTCAGTGGTCCTGCAGCAACAGTGAGCCAACTTGCTGGCAAAGTATATGCTTTTTCCAAGGGGAGCCTCCTTTTTTTTTTTTTTTTTTTTAAAGTGCCTCTTTCTTAAATTCTTGCTCTTCTTTGTCAAACCAAAACACACCCATAGAGGGACTTAAAGCACACCAGTTTCAATGGCTTTCCTACAAATTTTAAAATTGCTAGGGGACACGAGAATGTTTTGTGAAAAAAAAGATTTACAGACAATGTGTAAGTATTTTGGTTTTCTGGCTGTACTGTACGATACAGTAAGTCACTATAAACAGACATATTAAGTGTCTCTCCAAGCTGTTATGGTTGCCTATCAACCCAATACTCTTTGGGTTGACTTCTTAAAAAATCTAGCCCTGATCTGGCTGCCAAGGCTTAATCCCCACACCAAAGCCATGCTGTCCTTGACTGATCTCAGAAACCAAGCCTGCTAAGCTAGAGGCAGTGGAGGTATGGATAGCTTGGCTGAAGGATTCCTTCACATGTATTGCAGTAAACCTTCTCTCTGAGCCTGGCCAGAGGTGACTGCTACCTGGCTCACACTGGCCCCATGCTTTAGGGAAGCAAGTGTGAACACTTAGCCGTGGTTGAAAATCTGTTCCTGACTATACAGTGTGGTGGGGGTGGTGGGTGTCCAGTCACAGGGGTTAAACTCCAAACTGCTGTGCAGAGCTGATCTCAGGTCTACTCGGCCGTAGCACACCAGTCGTTGGCCTGGCGTCAGTCTGTCTGCCTCAATATCAAAATGCAGCTGACCACTGAACTGAATGAGCTAGCTGTCACCAAACTGAACGTGATCCACACAACAATGACCCTGGGCTCTCTACAGTTAATTACAGTGCTTGGTCACTCGATTCATATGGACTTTTTCTTATATCTTGGAAAAGGAGCCGCAAGCAAGTATGTGTTTAGGAGGAACAGAGTTACATCACTGTTCAGATACTGCACTTTCGAACAAAGTTTGTGGTCTCGTGTTGGTTTGAACATGACAAGCACTGGATGGGAATCAGGTTTAAACATCCTCCCTGCTAAAGAACTGGGGAGTACAGAGAGGAGAGCCTGGGGTGAGAAGACACGTGCCTGTTTCAAGGGTAAGTGTTTGTCTTTGTGATTGTTTCAATATTGGCTTTTTGAGTGTGGTGGCACGGTGTAGTCCCCCAGCAGTGTGCCGGCACAGAGAAGCCTGGGGCACACTGCAGGCAATGAAGAGGGATCCCTTCCATCCACCTCCTTTCATCAAGAAAGAACAACATGCGCTTGTGCTCTGCTGTGGCCCCTTGGTCCAGCGCACCAGGGATAATCAGATGATCCCCTTTTATACAGCTTATTAGAGGCATCTCATGCTGTAAGATAGGCCATATTCTCACATGTATGTGCTGCTTTTGTAATGCTAGATGATTTAAAGGGGGTTAAGCAGAGTTTGAAGTGCTTCAAGAATGCACTTTCATACCATCTTAAGGTCATGTGGTGCTCTTGTTACCACAAAGCTGATGCGTCTGAACGGAATATCGGAGAAAATGGCAGCTCTTATTAACAATGACAAGATTAAATGTGAACAGGCTAAAGAAGAATTAAGAAGAACTTAAGACGTTCAAAGACAAATACTCAGCATTTCTTGGTATCACTGCAGCAACATCTGTCTGTATGTTTTAGTTCTTTTTGAAGGAGATTGTTTATTGAGTCAAGTCACAGGCAAATTAGAACAATAGCCCTGTTGTGATTAAAACGAAGCTTTGCTGTGTATTGTCCGTTCAAAGGGGAATCAACTACAGCAAAAAGACACTGGCAAATGAAACAAAAAAGCTCCGGGGGACTTCTCCTCAAAGCTGGTTAAAACCACTACTTCTTTTTCTCTTCTCCTAAAGTTACCTTGTTGCTTCCCATAGGATAATCACCTCTGCTGTGGGAGAATCAGTTATTTCATGCCCTATGACATGTTTGTTTCCCGCGTATCCAAATCTCATCGCTCCTCTTTGTATTTGCATTCCTCTCACATAGTGGCAAAGATAAGCGCCCTCATCCCTTCAGCCAACAACCCGTATCTTACTCTCGTCTCTGGAGGGCCACAAGTATATATTGTTCTACACGAGGAGGAGGCTGATGAACAGTATAATTAAAATGTTTCTTGCAGCCTGGTGAAATGTAAGATATCGCTGGAGAAAAGAGGAAGGGAGCTGGAGTCTGAGGGCATAAGTGAGACAGAAGGGGTGAGGAAGAGAGAGAGAGAAGAGCTAGAGTGGTGGAGGAGGAGGGGGGTGTAACAAAGCAGAAAATGAAGAGAGACATAAAAGAATGGGAGCTCAAGGAGGTCAGGCCCATCACAGGCTTTAATGTTGCCTTCAAAGATGCCTGGGACAGGTGGCAGCTCCAGACAATCTCGCACCACAGAGCAGCATCCTCTCAGGAGGAGATAAGGGATTCCTCCATCCAGGCACCCTGCTCTCCCTCCTTCCTCTCCTCTCCTTCACTCACACTCTCTACCTCCCCTATGCCCAGTCTCCCCTCCCCTCCTCCCTGTCTCGGGGTTCTCCCAGACAGCCTGCTTTGATGTGGCTCAGTGTGAGCGGGCAGCTGTAGGCCACGGGGCTGCCGCAGTGCTGCTGGGCTACTGGGCCCGTGGACCGCTGGGAGCCGACTCGAGCGCGGCTCAATCAGTGGGGCTCTCCGGTGCCCGGCACTTTCAGGTCTCATTAAAGCGCTCCGGCAGGGTTAATCCTCTTTAAGGTTTACATGGGCCCCAGTTTGTCTCTCTGCCCAGGCTGAGGGAACCCCTGGGCGCCACCTGCGTGACAAAGACTCAAATCACTGTGACACAAGTTTCTCCGTCTGTTGCCTCCATTCTCCACTCTCCTTGTGTATTCTCTTCCTTCTTTCTCTATGGCTCTCACTTGCTTTCCCCTGTGCATTCAGCCTTTTTCTTTTCCTCCCTGTCCCTTGATAGTACCTAGGCCTGGTTGTAAGTCTTTTAGGATTATTTGGGTGGAATCTGTTGACAGTGGTGCAGTAAATGGATTACAACTTTGTCCTTGTTTTGGGATGCTGTGAGGAGGGAAAGTGGAGAGATCAGGAGGATGCGGTTTGAATAATGAGAGAGGCAATGAGAAAGAGATAGACGGCAAGTGGGATTAACTAAAAGAATTAAGAAGACGATGCAAGAGCAAGAGAGAGGGGGTGAAAGAGAGGGTAAGGTGACAGCGAAGGAAAGAGCACAGAAAGTGGAGGGGAAGAAGAATCGCAGAATTCCAGATGTTTTTGCACTTGTAAGACCTAATTGGTCCAGAAGCGTCGGCTCCTGTCTGGCCTTGCAGAACCCGGCAGCCATTTGTCTGACTGCTGTGACACTGGGTTTTGTCTTTCCTCTGTGACACACAATTTCCACCATTAGCCCAAATAATGGTCACATACCTCTAGGGGCCTGCGCTGACTTTGTCTAATGCTTGTTTCAAAAATGTCCCAGATTCATGTGTTTAATTCTAATATATGGAGGAAGTTAATATTTGCATCTGCAGAATTTTCAGTACAGGTTAAGGATGCAGATAACCCTCAAATCTATGTGGCCTTAAATGAACCAGAAATTAAAATACTTCCACTTCACTTTCTGACAGCTTCTAGTCTATGTATGAGTATGTTATACAGCTGTATTAACGTCACAGTTTCTATCACACAGCCACATGCTGCCTCAGTATTACCTGCACTGAGACTTAGGGACTATCTATGACATAGAGGGTCACTTTGTCATGGCCTGATTTCAGTCGAGAACACCATCACTGATATGACCCTAGGACAGTATATCAGAAAAATGTATTATATCAGTGTATAATGTTGGTAATCATATTCATCACATACACAAAAAAATGGAATTCATACTTGCAGACAAAACACCCTTTTTATTTCTTCTGTGACCTTTAATGCTTAAATAAAGATCTCAAAAAAGATCAAACCCTAAAGCAAGTCTTATATTCAAGTCGAATAAATCACACAGGGGGGAGTCGAAGCAAAATAAATGTAGCAAAGTCCCGGTGAGTTAACTTCAGTTTTAAATCAACTCCCACCTCTCTGAGAGCTGTTTTGAGAGGAGATAGACAGATGTGAGAGAGAGGGTTGAGAGAGGTGCGTCTCAGTGTTTCAGTTGCTAAACTGCTCTGTAAATCTCCAAAGGAGGAGGCTAGAGGGTGGGGTCGGGTATACAGAGAGTGCTGGAGTGAGGGGAGAGGGCCAACATACAATGCTTTGTTCTGCTCCCCAGTTTATCCCAATCTGGAGAAATTCACCAAATGTAGGAGATAGATTGGCGCTCCACTGAGGCCTTGTGAAATAACCTTCACTCCCTCATCCATACTAGGATACAGGGAGGATGGGAGGTGGGGAAGAGAAGAAAAACGGGGCATATCTGGGGTGGGATGGTGCTGGGGGGCTAAACTCTTTAGTATTGCACATGTACTTGTAGTGCTGTGCGTTTTTTAAAGACTGACTTAGTTTGGTAAATGTCTTGCAGATGCTACAGTTCCTTATGATATGTGTGATTTATGCAGAGGGGGAGTTGAAGAACCTGTAACATGAACTTCATTGCTTAACTTCTGTTGCTAAATTCGGAGCTACTAACTGTATTTAAGTTTGGATAAATATATTGCAAATGGATACTAAACTGACAGCTGCAAAAATCTACATTGCATCATTATAACCACTGGGTAAAGTCAACCCTCTATTGACTGGGGGAAAGTTATCCTGTACTTAAGAATGCAAATATTGGCACAAAGAAACAGCCGACTAAAACATTAAGTCCTAGTGCAAATATGCAAAGACTTGTAGAACCATGAAGAGAAAGGATGGGCATTGACCGACTTGTTCAGTCTAGACAAACAAATTACTTTTGACAGTGAGAAGCAATGGAATGTATACTCGAACACAGAGCCTGTTATCGTGCATAGCTGACGTCTCTCTTTCTACCACTCACTTTCTCTCTGCTTTGTTCTGTTTTTCTTTTCCACCATGCTAATTACATTTACACACAGAAAGACTGTTTATGTTTAAGGGTGTGAGAGCAATTGAGCAAGTGAGACAGAAAAGTGAAAACAGAGAACACAGCGGAAGAAGGGGGGAAAAAATCTATTGATTTATAGAGGAAGGGAAGAGTGTGATGTGCCAGCCTTGTGTATATGATGAATGGCAAAGAGATTGGCACACCAACACTTAGAATTCTTCTGTTATTTAACCTCTCGGCTTGCTTTCACCTCTCTCTTGATACTGCTGCTTTTAGCAGAATAAAAGCCTCCTTTTTAATCTTTTTTTTTTCTAGTTCCTAGGCACCTTTTACAGTAGAGAAAGCCCTGCACAGCAAGAACATTAGGCTAATTTATACAGTGGTAATTAGGCCATTAGACCTGAAACAATCTGGGACCTGTAATTAAGCAAAGCACTCTAAAAGTAAACACCAACTCCCATTGAGCTTAGCAAAACAGTCTCCCAAAGTGTTATTTACATGTCCAAACAGCTTGAGGTCTCAGTGTAAGCAAACACGATGAGAGACGGGGTGTGAGGGGATTGATCAGAGGGGGAACTTGCCTTCACAAGACAGCCAGCTTCCAGACCAGTTAGTCTGTACAGGGCCTCTTGGTTTCCTCTCCCGATTGCCAGAATAAAAGGAGAGGGCCAGTGCCACAGTTCTGAAGGAAAGCAGACTCACAAGCATTAAACATATTGGTTAATATATTGTAGGGGCACATGCCAAATAGTAAAAATCTTCCTTAAAAGAGAATTTACTTGATTGCACTAGAATCTTTTGCTTCACCAGGCATTTTGGCAATAAAATGTACATAATTTTATTTGTTGATTGATACTTGTAGATGGATTTATTTTCATTTTGATGTCAGATAGTTTATCACATGATATATATGAGTGATTGCAAAAATGATTATAAGAATATAATAATAAAATACTGACTTAAAACAAACTATGACTAAGTATCAAAGGAGAGTATCGCTGGAAGTGCATGAAATGGCATCTTTTGAGGTAAGAAAGATGCAGATTCTAATGTGTACCACACTGCACTGTCCATTTTACACCACAAACATTATCATACATGAAGTACATGTGCTTGTCTTCACTCACAGAAAGTTGCATACACGCATTACACACTTGCAAACAGCGAAGTGTTTTGAGCATCTTTCACACACTCTGTGAAACGTTGCAGAGTTATCATGTAACTGCGGGCCTCGCTGCAGACGACCGTGCCTGAGCAGTGAGATCATGAGTGGGGAAAGAGGTGGCATAATGAAATCTGGCAGTCACGGCCCCGGCACAGGCTTCATATGTTCCACATTAGCAATTCACAAACCTCTGGAGCAGGCCCCAGCAGCCCCTTTTCTCACTCCGCCTTAGTCGCTTATGACAATCTGTCACTGGCTTTTTTGTGCTCTCACAGCGGAGCGTCGATGAGAAGTGCTGTGTTTATGGAAGAGCGTTTCGTCCTCGGCTGCGGGTGACACTCTGTTAGAGCGGAGTCAGTGAACCTTCTCCTGAGGAGAGGAGCAGCCCAGGTTTAGCCGTCAAGACAATAAACTCACAATGCTGACTTGACAACAAAAGACAAAGGAGAGAAATTGTTTGTGTATCATCAAAACCCAAATCAGAACTTCGAGTGGCAGCTGAAATTCTCCTTAAGTATCACATCACATATGTTCCAAAGCCCACTGAAGATCCTTTGTGGTGAAACTTCCATTATAAAAGGAGATTAACCAATAAGTATATGGCAAATGATGTGCTTTAGGCTTTATCCTCCCCTTGTCCTCCCCCTTCCTTTGAAATTATTCAAGTGTCCAATAAAGGACAAGGCAATTACCATCCTCTCTTTAATGAAGGGAAAGCTGGCTTTTGGTCCTGAGCATAGTGTGTTTGTGTTGAATTAGAATTAATGAGCTTGGTCAAAGTTTCCCTCTAATTGCCCTTTCATTAAGACCCATTTGTAATCATGTCTTAATGACTTCCATCCCCTCTCCAAAAAGAATACAAAAAAATGAAAAAAATGAATATTCGTGCTTTGCTAAAAGTTTCACTGAGGTCATTATAAGAGTTTAGAAGCCTCTTAAAGAGCTGATTGAATATTAACTGCAGTATACTTTATTATAGATTAAAAGACACTTATAAAAGTGCACAAATGCTCATTTTCAAGTCCTGATATCCACATGACTTCTTCAATCCCTGTTGCCTTGCCAGTGGTGGTGTACCGTCTGCAGCCACGACAAAACTGTTGTGATTACACTTAACTTAAGGAATGCTGGAGCTGCTGTGGTGTGTGGCCACAGTGGGAAGGTAAAAACTGACGTGTGTGTGTTGGTTTCTTATGTGCCTTCCAGCTGTATTCTGTATTAGAGAACAAGAATACCCCTCAATATCCAGAAGAGCAGCGGCAATTTAGTCCCGGAGTAAACAGTAAGGAGTCCCTACAGGAAACACTGGAGATGGATTGCAGGATGGAGTCTCTCCCCCTTCTCTGCTTCACCCTCTGTTCTTTGCGACTGTATACATTCTCTCCAGTGACACAGGGCTGTTTGCCTTGCTAATGGAGAGCTGCGCTGGCGTAAAAGAGGTGGCAGGCTCTATTTAGATAGGGCTATGGTAAAGTAAACTTCTGAGTTGAATTTAAATAAACCTCAGTGGACAGGTTTGCCATGCAGCAAAGTCATGGGCCGCAGTTTGAGGAAAGAGAAGGAGGGAGGGAGAGAGGGAGGGGAAAGAGTGATGAAGGAGTAAGAGAAAAGGGTCCAGTGTAGGCGCAAGGCTGTGCTGAGTGAGGAGCTCCAGAGACATAAACAATAGGGGGATCTGGGTAATTCAGTGAGGAGTGGCGAATGTGGGAATGAAGGTGTGTGTTGTGGGGGTGAAAGGGTGGAGTCTTAAAAATTATTTTATACTTTGTAATCTCTATAGTCGTCCCCCCTACCAAACAAGACTGAGGTTAGGATGAAATTCCTGCAATGTGACAAGGGATTAGTAAGATTAAAGAACACAAAGCTTTTACTCCCACCGAGTCTGAGCACAGCACATAGACACGGGTAAAACCTGAAAGTTCATTTCCGACTCTGACAGCCAAGGGCCGACTGCCCGGGAGTGGAGCTGTGGAGAGTAAACAAAGCTGATTCTGCCCTTGTCTACCAGCAGCCCTTCCCTCCATCCCTCCATCCCTTCATCCCTCAGCAACTCTGGAATCAGGCGAGGTGAGCCAAGCCAAAACTGAGTCATCAGGAGGAAACTATCAAACGGAGACGGAGTGGTCAGATACTTGCCAGAGCAGTGTGGAGGAGGCTTTTACCGCTTTATCTCTGCTATTGTGCAAGCTGTAGGCCTACACTCTCAAAGGATTTCTGAAAGTTTCTTTTCACTCTTTGAGCATATTAACAAACTTGAATTTATTCTAGTGCTGATCTGAATAATAACATAAATTGGGAAGGTTAATGATAAATCAGAAGTAATTAGAAAGTAGAAAGTAGAGACATTTAGTAGTACATAATGTCACACATGAGCAGTTAACAGAATTGTGCTTATAATTAATAGAACACAGGGTAAAGTTTATGAAGTAAAATTAAAATATGCTGTTTTTTTCTTTGTTTCCCTTGTGTCCTCATTAGGACTGTCACAATTATTATACAATCACATTACTGTAATTATTTGAGCTAACTGTGATTATCTTACATAATGGTAAAAACTGCTCCCATTCAGCTACAACAGGTGGGTGAAAATAAGGAATAACATACTGTGTAGGTTAATTATTTCCAAATTGATTTCACTGTTTGGCTCTTCTGCTATGAGTTCTGATCTGTACCAAGAACCAGATAGCATGTGAAAATGCTACTTCCTGTCACCAGTACAATTTAAGTCAGTTGCTGAGATTTAAAATCTGTGAGTATGAAGTTACATTTGGTTTTTACTGTTTTTAGTTGTAAAAGATACATTTTTTTTTTATTAAATAAATTGTTTTTGACATGGTCAAGTAAGCTAATGTTAGCTGGGAAGCTAATGTTAGCAAGCTAACAGCAGCAAACTTCAACTGTATCTGTCATGTCAGACAGAAAGGCAATTTACAACAGATATTCGTTATGTTTAGAAAAGTAAAATGGTATCTGGCTTTTCAGAAAACATTTGTGGCTGGCACCAAAATTAATTCAAAAATGTATCTCAACCTCTCTATTTTTAATATAATATTTTGTATTCATTCATTCATTTTCTGAACCCAGCTTTATCCTCACTAGGGTCACGGGGGTCGCTTGGAGCCTATCCCAGCTACATACAGGCGAAGGCGGGGTTCACCTTGGACATTTCACCAGTTCATCGCAGGGCTGACATATACAGACAAACAAACACACTCACATTCACACCTATGGGCAACTTAGATGAACCAATTAACCTATCAGTGCATGTCTTTGGATGGTGGGAGGAAGCTGGAGTACCCGGAGAGAACCCACCCCCATATTTTTTATAATGAAGGAATAATGTGAATCTTTTAACACAAAGTCCGAAATGTATGTTAATTAAATCTACATCACATTATATTTCAAAATGCTGGCAACAGGAAATATTTAGTATTTTTGCAGGATTCGGGTAGTGACAAGCTCAGTTGAGAACTAATAGAACTGTACATCATAGCAAAGTAAGTATAGTCCAGCTATTGTTAGACTCATACTACAGTGGTGGCATGATTTAAAAGAATGGACAATCATAATAATAACAACAATATACTACTCTCACCAGATGCAAACATTCATATTCTCCATGACAATTACTTTATTTCCATATAAAATAAACAAAGAGGAAATCAAGAAAAGGATGATAATGCAAAGCAAAACATGGGAACATGCTGTATGTCAGTGGTGGCTGCTGGTCTTTCAAAGAGGGGAAGCTCATTGTCGGCTTACATCATAAAATTTGTCAGTTTATTTATATGTAAATTCTGCCTTCTGTTCCTTTTCAAGAAAATGGTCTGTGACCCTATCGTACTAAGTAGGCGTCTTTCCCCCTAACCCTCTAGCCAACTATAACAGTATGACTGATTGAACGATCTAACGAAACAATAGTAAACTTGAACAAGGAAATGTTGAAATTATGTTAAACTGAAACAAGGAAATACTATGAGTGTGTGCTTTATTTACAGTGTAAGAAATGAACAAGTAATTTCGGCGAGCAAATACCAACAAATGGGTTGCAGTTTGTCTTTCGACTTCGCTTGCAAAATCCACAGTGGGACTAAGCTGAGCTGTCAAGTGACGGTGTATTTCTCAAAATACCTGTCAATCAAAATGGGATTCAGCCTTTTGACTGATCCTCCAATCATCATGCGGAAGCTCAGCGTCCAGGCCAGCCGAGGCCCGCCCACAGCTCCATTCACCCCCAGAGACGCTGAGCGTCTGGGGGTAGGACAAAATCGTGGCATTTATCCAATAACGGTTGAGTTTCGAGGCAATGAAAAAACGGTTCCATTCAGTCAGTGTGGCTACCCGATCGGCACACTTACCTGATTTGCACTGCTCATGCATAATATGGTTGGCCATCATGGCCGCTAAACTACAGCATCTCCGTTTGGACAAAACTGAATTTGCACCTACCAGATTTGCGCCTCTCATGGGCAATACGGTCGGCCATCATAGCCGCAAAACTATGGCAACTCCGTAAGGACAAAACTGGTTTGCAGACCTTACTCAATTTGCGTCTTTCAAAAAAACCAGAAACTTTATTAACAACATTTAAATTTACGAATATGAATACAGATCTCTGATCCGCAAATCGGGTAGCCACAGTCCAACTGACACACACTTATTCAGTCAAAATGAAGGATTTCACCTCTTACAAGGAACCGAAATACTACCATTTGTATCTGTACACTTCTCTGTATATCGGTGCATCTGTACATTTCTCCTCTGTAGCATGTATAGGCAGGTTGTATCTGTTCATTCTCTGTTTATAGGTAAACATCTTTCTCCATAAATGTATGCATTTGTACATTGTACACACTGGACAGCACATTCCCTACTCTCTATTTTGTAAATACTCCTCTACATCCTATATTATATTATATCCTCTTATTATCCTCTAATTTCTATTATTCTATCCTTCTAGTGTTCCTAGCTCTATGTAAGACTTCTTTCTAAGTGTTGATGTTTGTATGTCATGCTATTACAAAAGAAATTCCCAAGTTTGGGATCAGGAAAGAACGTCTAAATAAATTTAAATCTTGTTAATAAAGTTTTTGTTTTTTTAAAAAGATGCAAATCGTGTAAGGTCCACAAAACAGTTTTGTCTAAACGGGGTTGCTGTAGTTTAGCAGCCAACATGGCCGACCGTATTGTGCATGCGCGGTGCAAATTGGGTAGGTGTGCAGGTCAGGTAGCCACACAGTCCTATTGAAGTGCATGGACGCTCAGCTTCGACAGGCAAATGCATTGACCATAGACCATAGAAGAAAACAGAACTATGAGAATGTATCAGAAGTTAACAACATCGACTCAGTCCATTTGTGATAAGTAGCTGATTCTGAATGAACGCGTCTTTGAGATGAATGTGTTCCAACGCATTTGTAGTCAATGAAATGTTAACAACCGTACATATTTGACCATTTAATTTTTGACATTTTAGGGGAAGCTGAGCTTCCCTTGCAGTCTTAGAGAAATCGCCTCTGCTGTATGTATATAGGGAAATAATCCAGTGGTATGTGGGTGTTCACAGATAACAGTTGTGCAATAGTGCCATCTGCCTTGAACTTTACACTGCCAGTGTGCTACGGCTGAAGGTGCACTTCTCCAATTAAACATGTCAAACTTAATTTTCTAGCCATGTGGAGTACTATTCAGCCTGTGGAAACAGCTGTGTAACGTCAGGGTTGGAAGTCATTTTAAGTCTGAGAAAATTGCGTAGATTACATCACTCGAGTATCTTGGCTTGGATTTGGAGACTTTACAATTCTAACAAAGAGGTCTGGGTAACATACTGGGGGATGTTTGAAAGACACGGAGGTCAAATGAATGAAGTTATTGAGTTATATAATGTGGAAATTGAGGAGGGATTAAAAATCACTGAATGTTGGTGGATTTCTTTTTGAGACTTAAATTGTACCAATTAGCAGTAATAAACAACACCTGAAGTAATGTGTAGATTACATACAGTATGTGCTCAATCGGGCCTAAGCTGGCAGTCATCAACAAAACAAATGAATGAGCGATGAGTTCAGCAGACCTCGGAGGTGTTGGGGATCAACACCTGCTGCGTTGCCCGGACATGCAGCTGCATTTAGCGTGGGTGACACTTGTAGAGCTGTTGGGCACCCTGCTGTTTGGACATCTGCCCTCTTGGCACACGTTAGCAGATGTTTACAAGCAAAAAAACACATAGCTAGCAGCATCGGAGACTTGGTGAGTGAAGGTATGCAGATGTTGACACATGCTTTGCCTCAGGGTGGTGATAAATAACTTGGCAATGGTCTGAGAAACAGGCAATAAAGTTTCATGTGTTTGGCAATAAGATGTATGTACAGTTTATGAATAAATAGTTAATACATTCTCCTATTGTATGTGCAGTATCTATATAATATGTGGTGACATGATAGAATCATGTCAAAAGGGGGAATTGAAATATTATTTTAATTCAGCTATCGAAGTATTGGGATGAATTTTTTTATTAGTTAGTAGTTATGGTTTTAACATAGAATTCATTAGTCTAATTTGTTTTAATTCAGTAATGTTAGTAATAAGTTCTTTGTGACCAGATGTATGTTTTACCCTGTTCTAATTAAATAGTTGGTCAGTATGTTAAGCTTGTTAAGATGGAAAACATCTGTATGCAGTGGAGTTAATTATCTTCTGTTCTTCCTTTAGATACATGTCTAAACACACATATTCACACACATAGTATTGTCAAACATAGATGATTAGAAGTAAACTTATTGTTGGTGTAAGTCAACTTAGAGTTGAGCCCCCACCTCTGTTTGATTTAGTTAGTTAACGTTAAGTTAAAGACCAACCCATTTGTACGGTTGAGCCCGCCCATAGGGAAATAAATGTAAGACTCATCTGATGTTCAGGCTCATTGTTCTTTGAGTCCTCAGCACTGCGTATCCATCTTATTTGTCGTCAGAATAAATGTAGTCAAATTTGAGATGGAGACGAATCCAGACTCATCCCTGGAGCTTCCACTAAAAGAACACGTTAACAGTAGGGTTCCTCAGGTTCTAAACTACATTGCAAAAATAAGCCTGTAAGTGTCTATATTTGCAGGGAGTGTACTGTAAATGACTTATTGTTTTTACTCAAGTACTATAAGTATTCATATGAAGTACTTATACTTTATTTTACTATCTCTATTCCACAGCTGTATACTTCTACTCCACTACATCTCAGAGGATCTCAACATTACTCCACATGTACATGTAAATGCTAACGTGCTGAATTTGGTTATTTGTGACAAAGGCGTGAAGTTTTTCCCACATGCATTGGTAATTTTCTTCCCCTTCTTAGACTAAATAAACTCTTGGATTAATTTGAGAATTTCTTTACACAAAACCAGAAACAGGGCTGTTTTCTGAGCTTGTGAGAAGCCAATATTTAGAGATAGTTAATTCTCATATGACAGTGATGATGATCTTATCTGTCTGCAGTAGATGAAAGTACCCAACATAATTTTTTAAAAAATAGTTTGATATCAAAGTATTTAGAGCACTAAAATGAAACATACACATTAATACAGCAGTGACAGGGTTCAGTCGCTGAACAATGACTATTTTTCTTTTTTTTCTTTGAAATATGTTGCGATATCTTACTGAATTTTATGAATAGTTCTGCACTTCAGTGTGGTATACGTACTTTTACTTAAGTAAATGGTCTGACTCATTCATGCACTGCTGTTATATTGTTGCACTATATGGTTATTCAATTGTGCCATAACTATGTGCCATGTTTCTGTTCATGTTTAAACTTGACACTCAGGTAGACAGCATAGGGAAAAAAGTCCCTACTTCTGATTTCCTTGTTGCAGCTTGTCTAACAATAGATGCACAGCTGCGACAGAGAATTCCATCCCTACGATTCTGGTGTACAGTGCAGTTAAGGTTAGCGGATGAGCATGAATATGTGAATCCAGTCTGACGGCAGCATCGCAGTTTCAATTTCAGGGGTAAAAATGGAGAACGGCTTGGAAGCTCATATTATGCAAATGTTTTAATGTTTTATCTGGAAGGGGAAAAAAAGAAGCCTCTCAATTCTTTCTGCCAGTTGTGACAAAACACTGAGACGGAAAAGGATGTTTTTGTTCTCACTTTGTATGTTCCATTGGTTGTACTTAAACATTATCCTTTGTACAAAACCATATTTTGCTTGGTACAGTGAGAAACGTGCCATTTGGCTGCTTCTCTTTATGGTTATTTATCTGTGTTTATTTTAAATTCTATCAGCCTCGAGACATTTACAAAGATTTCCTCAGTGAACATTTTTGCAGCCGCGCAGCTTTTAGTTCACAGCGTTTAATGAGGTCTCTTTTGGGTGGGTCTGCTGAAAGATAGCCATCAACCACTGCCTTTCATTATAGCTGCTATTTAGATTAGCTGAGGAGGGAATGAAAATATTTTATAGAAGAACCAACGGCCGACAGAATTTAAAGAGTAGGGGAAAGATCTCAGTTATGAATTGATGGTTTCATTTTTTCTTACTTTTTTCTTCCTGTTACTCTATACAGCTGCGCCACAGTTCTTCCCAACCTTCCATCCTCCTGTGCCAATCGATGACAGACATACCCAGGGACGATACATCTACGAGCCTTCCCCTGTGCCCCCTCTTCACGTGTAAGTCTCGCAGCACAAACACAACCAAATATTGCTGATCACACCTGGGAACACACATAATTCAGCAGCATCACTGGCATCAACGACGAGCTCCCAACTGGTAATGATGATCCGAAACAAACTGGTAAACTTCCTTCCGCCTGTGGGCGTGGGGCATCCTCCTCATGGGTGCTGGGCTGGGTGCCTCTCTCTTTGCCTTTCAGGATCAAAGACCGCGGCCCTGTACGTGCGCAACATGATCCGCATGTCAGAGACACGCAAATGAACATGTGTCAGAGACATGGAAATGAGAGCAGGGCGAGGGGAGCCTGGGAGCATGCGATTCCTCATAAGAGCAGTGATCAAGCCCTGTCAAGAGAAGGAAGCAATGCCTCTGCTGACATCTACTCGTCTCTGACAGACACAGATCGGCTCCTGACACGTGAACTGTATACAGCCAACCACCTTGCCTTACTCAATCACAGAGCAATAAGGCTAGCAAATACAAATTAGGATTAAAAACACTGTCATGCCTTGCAATATTGTATTTATAAGGAGGGGGATCTCTTATTACTATAGTCTTGTGTTTCCCTGGGGTGCTCCTTCCCAGGTCAGCGCAGAACTTCAAAGTACTCTGCGTACTCCAACACTCACCTTACATACCCTCGTGCACAAATTACCCAGTTTCCCTCACTTTTAATCACTCTCTTTCACTATTTCTGTTTCTTTTTCTTTCTCCGTCATTTGTATTCTTCACATCCCAACAGCAAGTACCACAAGGAGATGCTTCATAGTCCTTGCGGTGCTTGTTTCTTAGCCGCAGACACGAAGGAAGCGATCACTGCACGACGAGGACAAATTGGATGGGGCAGCTACTTGGGCCGCATTATGTTTGATATTCTTCATCATTATCAACTCCCCCTTTCTCCTCCTCAGGAGTCATATCTCTCCCTTGCTGATGTGCCACTAAGCGTAATGAATTTTTTATGTCCCCCCACCACCTCCGCCTCCCCACCTCCGGCCCACCCCACCTCTCAACCCCTCGTCTCCTGCTCAGGGGCTGCAGTGGGGGGGGGGGGTGGGGGGTGAGAGGCGGGGCACTAAA
>JAPQRP010000015.1:17019187-17032692 GCA_037367295.1 Apogon hyalosoma | reverse complement strand
CCGACCCCCTTTTTTTTTTTCTGTTGTTCTACCTCAGATCTCTGTCTGAAGGATTAACCATCTCCTGCAGTGTGTCTCTGCTGTCTTGTATCACTGTGTATTGTTTGTGATTTGCTCAGGCCCATCCGTGCGGCTGCTCATTTCAGCAGCTCAGTGTGATGTGGTGAATTGAGGGGGATCATGCGGAGCCATCTCATGGATCCACGCCACTCCTCGCAGCCCTGGGCCACACTCATTCTTCTCACTTCCCCTCACCTGAGATGGGCAGCGCTCACAGATGCGGACACTCATTACTGACTTGTTGGGTAGTGGAGGCGATGGGGTGTGGAACCTTACCCTGTTTAGCTGCAGGCATCAGCTGAGTTTTCGTGTAAAAAGCGTCAGGGAGACATCCAGCCATTGAGACACTGCTTGAGAGGAAAAGGAAAGATAGATGCGCTTCCTCCCTGTTTTCAGAAGTTTAACACTTCAACACCCAGGAGTCCCCTCCTGTCTTCTCTCTAGCCTGGGGCATGCCAGAGGAACTCAAAACACTGACTGAGAGCAGCTCTAATTCCACATGTGTGCTGACTCTCTTTGAATGAAAAAAAAAAAAAACAAACAAAAAAAACAGTAATCAAGTGCGTAATTTCAGTGAGGCTAGATGAAGGTAGAGTGTTTCATGTAGATTGTTCTGTTTGTAAAAGCGTTTGGAAAATCAAGCATGAGGACCAAAGAGGAAAGTCTGGTTTTTGTTTTTTTTTTGGTCTCATGTTTGTTCCCTGATTCCAGCATGCTTGAAATTGCAAGAAAAAAGGCTGGCTCATTTTGTATAATTTCACTTTCATGTTTTCATTTTCTTGCTATATGCGCTAATGATACATTTCAGCAGACATTCTTATCTCAGTAGCTGAAATTACATTTAATTGCAGTGTGGAAAAATGGTTTTCAAAACAGCCTGAAACCCCCCCTAACCCCACCACCCCTGCTGCGTAGTAATGCCAAACTTAAACTTTTTAAACAGACTCACTCATTGTGTGAAAAACTACACTGAAGAAGCAAAAGATGAGTTGTTTTTCATGAACTCACTCACATTGCAGCTGGAGTGCACAGTATGTTGCAGAAAAGAGTCTTGATCCAATACAAGAAGCATTTTTCATGTGTGACACACTGTAAGCAGGTTCATGACCCCTCTGGAGCCTCTGACACCTGGACCCGTTTGTTATGACTTGAGTCTGTCACAGTCACTGACGCTTACCGATAAACATATGTTATCACTTCAGTAGCGTGGAAGTGATACGTGCCTACAGGGATGTACTGTACATCTGTCTGTGTGCAAATGTGTGATCTTTCTGCTACTTCTACGTAGAGAATGTGAGTGTGACTAAAACACACTGAGGGAGAAGAGGGAGAAACTGAAGGAGAGTACGAAGTATTGAGCAGGACAGCAAGTGTGTGTGTGTGTGTGTGTGTGCATGGGAATGTCTGGCACGCCTCCAGATGTATCCCACAGAGAGGGAATCCTGCTTGATGTGACCATGAATAGAAATTCCCCACCCCTTGAACCCACCCAGCCCTTTGATGTCAGGGGGTCACACAGAGCCCTCACAGCTCCAGGGGGACATAGTTACCCTGAACGCTTGGCAACCTCCTCATGCCCTGCCAGGCCCATGACTGCTTCTGCCCAGCCTGAAGAAAAGCTTAAAACACAGTCTGCTGTAAGAAGGAAATTTAGATTACATGGACTATATACCGTGACTGTTGATGCTCATATAAAAGGCTCAGACTGTAGTGACTAAGTGAAATTTAATCCTTTTAAATTGTAATAATCAGAATTCTAATAACTAAAAATGTTCTTCTGGCTTTTGTGATGGGATCTCTGTCCACTGTGTACAAAAAGTGAGTTGCTCTGGTTGCAGTTGTTTCTTCTTTTGTCAACTGCAGTGTTTTCAGAGAGTTCTCTAAAAGTGTTTGTTAGATTGTTTCTAAGTTCATGATAGAACAAAATATAGAATAGAATAGAATAGAATAGAATAAGGTTTATTGTCATTGCAAAATACAGAAGAGTACAGTGTAACAAAATTTGGTTTTAAGGTGCTCAAGTAAAATACATACATCAAATATATAGTTAATAATAAAAATATAAGTATAAAACAGTCAAGTAAAAAGACAATGTAAGTATAAAAAACAGCCAAGTAAAAAATGGCGCACACACACACACACACACACACGCACACGCACACACACACACACACAAGTCCAGTGTCAAATATGCAGAATATACAGGTGATAGTAGTGACTATAGTGTTAAGTTTTTTTTTTTATGTAAAGTGAAGGGGGTAGTGCAATAGTTACCCAGGTTTCTGTGTTTGTTGCATGAGAAAAGATAAAAGGGTAAAATATAAAATAAAATATATAAATGATGAATAGAATAAAAACTACCATCAAATACACAAAAATATATACTAAAATAAACTTTTGAATATGTAAAATGTTGCACAATATACAGCAATAGTAACAGTTAAAGTGGTGGTGCATGTAGCAGCAACATGAGCAGTAGCAACAGCAACAGTTCAGCTGCTCTTTCCAAGTTCAAGAATGAAATAGTCAACTCAAATCTGACACTTTATGACAAGTGAACAAACTATACACATGAAAAGCTCCAGACCAACAGAGTAAATAGACTGTAAGGTAAACTTGGAGCAGGCCGAAATGAAATACCTTCAGTTGACTTTATTTACTTCCTGGCAGAGCAATATTGGATTTTTAGCATTTAATGACTACAGTTAATGTCAAAATTTATAGTCCCTTGCATGAAATTGAAGCTTTTTTGTGTAAACAACCAATACCCAAACTATTCATCGTAGATACAGTACTTACACAGGAGAACACAATCTCTACATTTTACTGATGTATGGTGTTGAAACAAGAAAAAAACAACACTGAAAAGACCAAAATCATAAACCAGCTGACAAATTATCTTACAGCAGCAACAGTAGAGGGATTTCAGTCCATTCTTCCATGGCTAAATGTTTCACCTCACCTAAATCTTGTTCTCGAAAATACACCCCAACTGTGAGGTCCCGTCATTGAGTCTTAACAGGGTTGAGATACGGGTTCTGAAAGGACCATTCCAGGGTCTGAGTAAAGCAGTCCCTCAGCATTACCACTGCCATGTTCAACCCAAAGCACCAGTTTTATATCATCAGACCAAAGGAACAATCCCCATGTTTCAAATTATCATTAGAGTGTCATTTTAACTCTAATCTGCTTCAGTGTTGGAGTTTTACTTGAGAGATGACTTTGAAGACCACCATGATGATGAGACCTCACTTTCTTGAAACCTCACATCCAGAAAAGGCCAGTTCAGGAACAATCATCTTTGTTCAGATACAGTTGGTCTTGTTGACATTAGTGGAGATTTTGCAATCCAGAGTCTTTCACCAGATTTTTCCCAATAGAATGTGTCTTCTTGAACTTTGCTTTGAGTCCTCAGGAACTCACCCACCCAAGCAGACAAATGAGACCACTTTAGTTGTTGGGTCTAAGGGCAGAGGTTGGGTCTTTTTTTGCTTTTTGAATAATTACATTTCTTGTTATCAAAATTTTAAGACAATTCCATCTCAGTCTAGCCTTTAGGTGCTGTTAGCTCCTCACTGTAGTCCATTTAGTAGAGTCCAGTAAGGACTAAATGAACTCAGATTGGCTTTCAGTTGTGGTTTGAAAGCTACAACAGTTCTTTTTTCTACATATTTACATAGGGCTTCTAATTTTGACCTATACATGTGTTCAGTGCCTTTTGTACAGAGATTTTTAGAGGCTTCCAAAATGTAACAAAAGTTCCTTTACACTGATGAATGTTTCACTCTGTAAAGTTTTATGAATGATGTCAGCATTGGACTAAGTCTCAGAAAAATGTTCCTGGGGGTCTAGTAATATGACTGCAACTCTGGCTTCATTGACAGCAGAAACGGAAAAATCAGTGACAACATCTGCAGTGTTTGATCCATCGCAGACATATTAAAAGATAGAGTCAAAGAGAATCGAAGGCTGAAGAAAGTTGTCATCCCGACAGCCCCAGCCAGCACATATATGTCGAACATCAAGTCATGTTTGTGAAGGATTTAAGACACGGCAATGTTATGGCACCCCTATCAAGTTTGGAGGGTATAAATGTTGATACCTTTTAAATGTATATATGCTATTTGCTAAATTAGTTGAGCCATCAATCCCTTGCATCAAACCATAGAGATCTGCAGGTCTAGAAGAAGGACTAAAAATAGGTTTAATTCAGTCCTTTGGAATTGTCATCGTTAATGTGAAAAATAAAGTAATTCAATGTACGTCACTGGCAGAACTCAGTAAAGACTTTCTCATCTAACCATTAGGAATCCAGAATATATGCACCATCCTCTGTTTGTGTCTGTCTCTCAGTCTCTTTCTCCATCTGTCTCTTTCGCTTTCCCCCTTGTCTCAGCTCCCTCTCCTCTCTCCTTGGGTCTCAGCTGGCTCTGTTCCTGTGGCCCTTTGATCTCATTGAAAGGGTTTGGAGCTTTAAAGTGCTTCTGTTTCCGCTGTCAGGAGCCCCTCTCTTCCTCCTCTCTGGTTTAGGCTTTCAGAGTGGTGGCAGCCCTGTGCTGTGGCTGGGTGGGTTAGGGGTGTGGGAGGTGGGCTGTGGGGGCAGGTTTCTATGAGGTGGTGAGATTGAGGTGAAGTTGGCGGGAAGGGAGGAAGGGAGGGGTGGAGGATAGGAGAGGACCTGACACCTGAGTGATCTCAGTTCCCTCAGTCCAAAGCTCCAGTTCCCACCTCAATCAGCACCTTCTGACCACAGGGGCAACGTGTCAAGAAGAGACCCCTGGATTTTCATAATATCTCTCCTTATTTTATGTACACAGAAACAATTGGGTTTTTTTAAAGAGCTGCGCCTACTTTCAGGACAAAATCATCACTTTGAAGAGTGTAATACAACCTTACTAAGTCTGAGGGACATTCAAGGCAGTTGGATCATTGGATTTGAACAAATTTCCTTATAGCCTTAACGTCTGCAAAGTACACATAAAGAAATGGTTGTGTTATTTCATGCACGGCCATTTCATGCTCAAATTCAAAAGTATTTTGCAAAGCACTGCTCCTGTTTTAGCAAACCGTTGTGTCAATACCACCAGGCCTACCAGCTGCACCACAATGATACCTTCTGTCCTTAGTGAAGTCATCAACCTTCACCGCAACTGTGTGCTTCTACTGTTGCTTTTGACTGAAAAGAATTATTAGTGTTGATATAACCTTGTTCCAAACAAAGCTTCAAGGCCTGTTTACATGAAAACACACCCTGTGTAAGACCTCAAAATCTTTTAGAGGGCATATTTACACATGGAAAGTGTATATTCATCCGGTGAAATAAGATGACAGTTTAAAATCCACAGACCGCCCCGTGTAAACACACAGTGTCTTAAAGAGGCACTGGCTGGTTTAAGCAAGGCCACGTGAAAGGAAATGGCTTCCATATGTCAGAAGCTTGATCTTTTCTTGTGCCCTGTTTGCAGGATGTCTTCTTTGAGGATTATTGGGAATTATAAACCTACAGAGGGAAGCAGAGGAGTGAAGGAAAAGTTTTTTTTTCTCTTTCTCTTGTGCTCGAGTAGCTTGCAAACCCTCCGGTACAGCTTTGATGTAAATCTTAAATCAGGTGTAACTAAGACGCTGCTTCTCTGGTTAACACACACCTACAGTACAATGCACTCGATACACACACCACACACACATACACAAGGTGAACACTCATACACACTGCTGCACATTGTCAGATTACTTCCTTCCGTCATGTTGATTAATGCACACTGGCAGATGCTAAGACGATCACTGCGCTGGAGAAATCGCGGAGGCTCGGCCTTTTCTTGCTCTTTTCTCTCACATGTATAGAGACACGCACCACACTCCTCCAAAACATCCATCTCTCCACTGTCCTCCTCAAATCCCCTCACACCTGGCTCTGCACCCCTGGAGACCTCCTTTTCCCTCCCCCTTCTCCTAAACTTACCCACCCTTCCCTCCCAGTTCAGTCCATATCTTCACACACTCCCTTCTCTTCCTCCTCCCGACTACTGTTCATGCTGTCTTTCCTCCCTCGTACCTCCCCCCTCTCTCTCTCTCTCTCCACCTCACCCCCTCCCATCTGTGTCTTCTCCTCTTTCCATTTCACCTTTCAAGGAAACCGAGATCTCTTTCTTCCAGTGCACATGTTGTCTTTCATTCTGTTTTCTGACCACCTCTCTTTTCTTCTCCTCCTTCTTGCCTTCTAGTTGAGCTCTGTTCTTATTTGCTAAGTTAATTGGAAAAACAAGGCAAGCCGAGGCATTTTGCCAGGGTCAGTGTAGGGAGAAGCAGCCAATGCATGACAGGGTTAATCAGTGTCATGGCAGCCAAAGTGGGTGTCTGGCTCTCCTCAAATAGGCATGAGGAGGGCCAGATCGGGGGGAAAAACATCATAAAATTTTTTTACCTTTCCTCCTGGGTTCTTATTTCAATATCTAAAATGTCTAAAATGTCACAAGTAGTCATACCAAAGATATAGTATTTGTACTGTACATTCTCTCTTGAAATGGGCCTTTCTTTGACGATTTTAAGTGGTAGAGTCACTTAGTACTGTGCAGTATTTCTAATTTTCCTCTTCCATTTACTTCTGTCACATGTGACAAAGCATTTCTCTCTTTTCTTGCTTTGGTTTCATTTGACTAAGACTGTGTACGTGTTCAAGATGCATGGTCACCCATGTGACATCAAAGTAAGCGACACGCTGCAGCTGTGTTGTGATCTGTGCAAATGAGGCATGTAATGCTGGCGTGTGGGCACATGACGTACTTATCATAAACATACACACACACACGCACACACACACACACCTGTTTTGAAGTTTATGGATGACCTCAGCATGGCCTGCTTCGGGTTGGAGGAAGTCAAATTTTTCTCATGAGTTTCGTGACAGGAGACGTGCAGAACCTCACCAATCGAATGGTGGTGGTTATTATTCAGTTTCAGGTACAGTCCCTCAAGTCTGTCACCTTTGTCAGGTTTCAAAGCTTCGTCGAGAACCATCTGCAAATATCTGGAACTTTGATAGGGAATGGGGTGATGAAATTAGGAATAGAAAAAAAAATGTCAGGAGTCAAGTTTGTGTAGCTTACCTTGAGGTTTTTCACGGGCCTCCGACTGCTCAATCTGATTTAGGTTGTTGACAGGAAAACCAACATATCCACATTCTCTGACAACAACTCTTGCTTATGATAACACTGTTGTACAATCTGTTCAATAAACAACACCTTGTCATGTGGTTCTTGATTTAAGTAAAGGAGAAACACCCCAAAAAAACATATATACAGGGTTCTTACAGGTACTTGAAGTCCTTGAAAATGCTTGAAAGTGCAGCTCAGTGTTGTGTTTTCAAGGTTTGAAAAGTGCTTGAAAGTGCTTGCAATTATAACTCTGTGATTCATTTTTAATATTAACTCTGCCTGGTTGGATGCCAAGCCAAAGCTACTTACAGAGAGGTGATACATTTTGAAAAATAAAACTTAATGTCAAAAAATAAAATTAGCAGGTGCTCTCAGGTTGACTCCAGGTACATTATTGTCTTGATCTTTGTCTCGGTGTGAGTGTCTCTGAAGAATGCCAAGTGGCTTCCTTTTTTTGTGGATAAAACTATGTGTTCGTCTTTAATTTCTAAACTTTTTGCTATTATGAAACATAATTTTAGATGTTTACGGCATAATACAATGTATATCATTGTGATAAAAACTGAAAAAAAATAATCATGAGTATATGTATTCCTGTACACATGTATTTTACCCCAGTGATAAGGTACTGTGCTGGAAAAATTTTAAAAAGACCATTAAAAGTGCTTGAAAAGTGCTTGAATTTTACCCTGAAAATGTGTACAAACCCTATATGTAGGGCTCTGTCTTTGAGGACTACAGAACAGTGTAACAAGTATCGTGTATGTACATACAGTATATGCAGAAAAACTGCACATATATTATCATGCAAATAATTTGTAGACTATAACAATCACAAGCTATTGTTGGTTTTTATACTTAAGCAATAATTAACCTTTTTAAAACTGGTTAAAAAGGTTAAGACCGGGTGTGATAGTATATTTTATGACTGGGTGCAGAGTTCAGCTAGTTGTTCAGAGAACCCTCTTTAGGACATTGTTTTAGAAGATTGACTGACTTAATGGGTTAAAAACCCCAGAGCACACAAATACTGAGATGCCTGTCAATTGCCATGGCAGCGGTTGACGCTTTGAGGCACACAGGTCAGCCCTAGACCTTTCCACACTTTCAACTTTTCCACTAAAGCATCTCCGGAGTTCCCTCTCTGGATTCGCCCTCTTGAGAGTGCTGCTGTTGGTCTGTTCTTCTACATCTGCGGCATCACTGAGACATGTTGTCACACACTTGAACGTGGTAAAAGCCTTGAAATTGTCCCATTGCCCCTTTGGGCTAATTACAAAAAAGTTTCTATGTATGTAGGTGTGTGTGTGTATGAGTGTGTTTGTGTGCACGTATGTCTGAGTGTGTGTGTGTGTTGTTTCCACTCCTCAGGGCTCATTACTGGCCCTGGCCTGAGCTCTTTCATTAGAGGGACTGTGGAGTGGAGGGACGTAAGGGCTGGTAGGGGATCAGGGGACGGGGCGGAGGTCGTAATTGGGCTGTTCCGCTCCCCTGGCCTTGCTCAAGGTCACCACGAGACAAACTCTTGAGGCCACATCTTTCTTCCCTTTTCTTCTATCTTTTCCCACCCTTCTTTTCCGTCTCTCCTCCTCCTTCTCACCTCCCTCTTAAACCTCCACTTTGCTTCTCCCTCCCTCCTTTGCTCATCCTCTCCTTCTCCTGGGGTCTTTTGTCACAGTAGACTAGTCCACTGGGGAACCACAGAGAAGTGGAGGGGCTAATTCAGTCTAATCTCTTAGCCTGTTAATGTCTGGCTGATATGTGGATTTCTCCACATCCTCAGGGGAAGGCCTTTGTGGTGAAGGCCATCATTATGAAGTTTCCTAGCCCTCCTAGCCAATTATAAAAAGGGAGACAAATTAGTTCATTTCAAACTTGGCTCCAAAGAAGTTTTCCTGATTGTTCTCAACTTTGTCTCACAGCAGAAAGATGATTCATGAGAAAGGTTTTTGATAAAGAGAATATCCATGTGGTATTCATATTTTCTGCTTAAGAGAGACTGTGCATCTTGTCTGAAAATTGCAGACGGATTCTTTTGTACATCGTGTCCGTCATGTGCAATTTAGTACACGGTGTGGACTCAAAGCCAAGCTTGAAGCCATCGGAGTAAAGTGGTGTAGTGTTGCTTGTCTGGCGCTGGCCAGCGGTGAGTTCGGTCTAACGTTTCCCTCTGATTAAGACGCAGTGGTGAAAGCTGTCTTTGATCTGAGGAAATGTCTGCGTAGGGAGCAGTTGGAATGCAGCGCTCTCCTCTCTGCCTTGCAGATGGAGGCACAGAGATAGTGTCACAGTTCATTTGTCCGGTCTCGCCACTGCCAGTCCACCCCCAGTAGTAAAATCTGGAGCCGGCCTAATGAAATGAACACGATGTCCTTGTTAAATGTGCAGAGTTAAATAGATTATTGATGTTTTGTTTACAAAGAGACAGTGACCTACAGTGAAGGGTCATTTGAATTAAAGGATGTTACCATTCCACATGTGGTGACTTCATCTACTGTTGATCTGCAGTTTAGGGGTGTGAGAAACTAATGGAGGACATCAATGCCATGTTTTTCACCCTTTAAACATTATTGTAATCATCAGTCACCTTTTTCTATTTTTATTTGTGTATTTTAGACACTTAAAAACCAAACACTGAGGGTAACAATTAGTTTTAAAAAAAGCCAGTAAAAACATAATTCTGATAAGTGAAATACAAATAAAATGACAGAGAAAACACAATTGGAAAAAAATGAATTGTGAGTTGAATCAGAATCATTTTTGTTTTCCCAAAAGTGGATGAAAATAAAATGTCTTTCAACGATATGGAACTTTTATTGAACAATGTTTTGTACATTATATTATAACATCTTGTGATCTTTCATCCTACCTATCAGCTTTTATTAGGATTTTCTTCATTGTACCTAAAAACTGAAACTAAAACTTATCCTCGAAATGGAATTAAAACTACTTATGCAACCAACTAAAATGAAAGTGAGGGAGTAAATAAAAATAAACTCAAATCCAACTACAATAAATCTGGCCAGTCCATTTTTAAAGTTTAAAATTTCCTGTTTAGATTGACGTGCCGGCATTGACAGCTGTCACATTTAAGTGAGTTACATGTTCAAAATTTATTTATTCATATATTCTTTTTGTTTTTTCTCTCCTATGTGTCTGCAGGCCTCCTGCGCTGGCGGGAAGTCCAGCTTTCTCTGATATTTCCCTCATCCGGATCTCGCCCCAGCGGAACCCCTCCGTGGGGGCGGAGTCGCCCTTTCACCCTCCGCACCCCTACATCAACCCATACATGGACTACATCCGCTCACTTCACAGCAGCCCCTCCATCTCTGTTTTGTCAGCCACCCGGGGCCTCAGCCCTGCAGATGGTGAATAAAATGAAATGTACACCAACACTCATATACACATGTATGAACTCTCACAGGACAGATGTACACAAAACACGCATGTGCACATCCACACACAGCCCCAGCGGAGCAGAAATAGCTACTAAGGCTTCAGTAGACCCTTAAAAATAATTGTTGAAATTGATTAGAGAGGTTTGATTGCTAGTAGGAGGAATCTCGATTCCCTGTATCAGTTTAATTCCTGTTTGAGATCAGAAGAGGTCAGGTGAGAGGCAACCAGATCCATCTCTATTAAGACCCAGGGGTTGGGGAGATGTTATCTGAGTGTGTGTGTGTGTGGGGGGGGGTATTATGAGTGTGGCACAGTCTGTGTGGGTGGGGGTGCAGGTTGGAGGGAGGCTAATCCTTTTGATCTGTGAGTCATGTCAGAGACCTCTGGAGGATGCATCAGTGAGCGGCAGGGTCACGTACAGTTACACCGCTCACACTGAGGGAGGGTCGGATTCAAGTTCAGTGTCGGGGGGTCGATAGTTGTGGTGTCCTGAAGGGAGTGTTTGTACCCTGAAATGTGGAGATTGAAGCAGACTGGGAAATCAATTAAAGAAGACAAACAAGCAAAATAAATTACAAAAGATGATTCACAATATCAATATTGTAAACTCCTGAAGAACTCCACTACTCTTCTAAATATCATTTTTCCAGTTTAGTGTCAGTGCTGGTGAAGTTACTGTTGAAATGTGGTACGCTACAGAGGTAATTTAATTATTTTATCACAATAATGCAACTTATTTAATCTGATTCTGTTTTGATTACTTTTCTTATGCTTTCAACTAAAGAAATAAAGATGAAATGCCGTAAAAACACACATTCACCCAGGCAGAGTAAACTTCTCAACACCGGGTACTATGAAACTTTGTCTGAAGGTAAATTCTTTTATATAATGTAAATTAAAATCAAGATGTTGTGATTTGTAAAGCGTTTTTAGACCGAACTCTGACTGTAACAGAGTTAAAATGCAGCCATGTCCTCTTAACAAGTATACAACTAGAACTATCACTAAGGCTGTGTTCCAAAGGTCATATAAAGATTTAGGTTTGCTAGAGGAACACACATTGATTTGATTGGCAAATGCGATGCAGTGCATATTGAAACAAGTGAACCAATCAAAACCATGGTCATACTGCTAAATGTATTTTTTATTTTGTCGTTTACTACTTATTTACGCTGTCAGATATTATCTCATACTCACTGAAGAGATGACTTGTGTCTGATCTAAGTGATTTAAATAAATGTTGTATACATTTATTTGACAGAACAGCATAGTGTTTTAAATGTGTTTTCAGGGCTGTTTTTACTACATGTAAGTGGAGAGAAATTACAACAAACTAATCAAACCTCTCCATGAAAGGTGAGCTGATCAAAGAGCTCCAAAACAATTCTACTTCACCTTAAAGCAGGCACATTTTAATTCAGGGGCCATGTTCAGCCCAATATGATCTCAACTGGGCCAGACCAGTAAAATACTAACAGTGAAAATATTTAAATTACATTATAAAAATGTTTACATCTACAGTTTCCTTTTAAAAATCTAAATAACATGAATAACCTGAAATTTCTTAAGAAAAAAAATTAACAATATTATGCCTCAGTTTAACCTTTACACATGTGCATTGCAACTTTGCAATTACAAATACACAAAATATTTAGTAACAGCCAGAATATTGTTAAAATTGCACTGACATCTCTTAAGACATTTCAGGTTGTTCATATTTGTTCAGATTATTCACATTTAAAGTAAGAGGTTAGTTTGTAAATGTAAACATTTTCATGTAATTTAACTTTTTGTTTACACTAAAACAAAGAAATTTTGTAAGTTTCATCATTTATAGGTTCTTATATGGTATTTTACTGGTTCAACCCATTTGAGATCATATTGATCTGTATGTGGAACCTGAATTGAAATGATTTTAACATCTGATTGTTAATATCTTCTGTGTAATTTTTTCACAAATTCATCCCACGGGCCGGATTGGAAACCTCTGGTCGGTTGGTTTTTGGCCCACGCGACACATGTTTGACACCTGCACCTTAAAGTCTTAAAAATGGCCTGATGATCTATTACACCACTCATGTCCTCAGCCACCAACTTTTAGACACTTCAGCAGCAGAGCCCCCACTTTAGCTCCTCGCCTTGTGCTGAAGTGTGTTTCCGAAATGGCAGATAGCGGGGACATTTCCTCGACACCGGCACACTCGACTTCTCCTCACCCAAGTCTGTTAAAAGCCGTGTCTGAGTGAGGACCCAGAGTGTCAACCTCTCTCAGCTCCTCTCATCTGCTCTCTGCACGCCGACACCGCTCTTTGTGTATGGGAAGTATACATTAAAACCTCTACCCTTCAATTTTCCATTACCAAATCATATTGTACACCAGCCTCAGCCCGCTTTAAATCAAAAACGTTTCTCCAACCTACCACATGATCCCCTTTCAGTTTATAATGCTTTGAATTGTGAATGAGGCACCTAATTAGTCCTTTAATCAAGCCTGTGATTAATTAACTCATCAGCTTTTGTGCTGTTAGTATATCACCCTGCTTACAGAGAGGCTCTGTCTTCAATATGCAAAGGTTTTTTTTCCAGGAAAAAGTACATTTGAATAATGATGAATTAATTAACAGAATCTAATGGAGATTTGAAGTGGGTGGGATTTAGTGCCACCCTCTTGCTACCACACATTTGCTTTCACATTTTTTTTTTTTTTTGCTCCTCCCTCACACTTTGTCACTATTTTCCATGTGAGATTGGGTTCAGAGGTAGGTTTTGCCCCTGATCCTATTGTTGGGCTGAAGGAGTACCCTGTGGCTCACCAAGTCCTCAGGCAAATATCAGTATATCCACGCCGAGTGCCACACTGACAGCACCCCCCAGCCCTCCCACCCCATCCATTCC
>JAPQRP010000015.1:17005107-17016534 GCA_037367295.1 Apogon hyalosoma | reverse complement strand
GTTATCATTATATTTGTCCAAACAAATGTACCTTTAGTTGTACCAGGCATTAAAATGAACAAGAAATTGAAGAAAATGAGGGCGGTCTAATAATTTTTTTTGCGACTGTATGTGTTTATTGACCATGTAATTCTCCCTTGAGTAACACCAGTGTCCTGGGTCAGTTTTCATGCTTCAGTGAACAACGTTAATTTGAATTACGTAAAATAAAAGTCTTTTGCACATGGAAGTATAAGGGTTAATGTGAGATCTGTCGCCATGAATGACAAGTTCCATGGTCTTTTACTTGAAAGCATAAAACAGGGAAAAAATAATTACATGCTAACCCCCCACCATATGACCAGATTTTCAAAATGTCTTCGCATTTTGATTTTATGTAGTTTTTTTTTCTGAGAGTCTACTTTTTTCTGATACACCATGTAGTTATATATAGTAGGGACCCAGGGGCCTGAAGTGATTCAGGACTGGTTTTTGTGTGAGAATTGTATTGATAGCGAGACCTAAAGTATAGATTTATAAACTACTTCTTCACAAAACTGGATAAGATAAATCGCATCTGAAAGGCTGCGTTGTACTTTGTAACACGCTCTATAGTTTGTTGAGTTGAAGTCACTTTTGTGTAGGCATTTAAACATATTTATTCCTGCAGGAACGACAGACGACCACCTCATCTCTGTCTGTTGTGCTTGCACCTTATTATAAGTGAATCCCAGCACATTATAACATGGGTGGCCCCAGTGGGAATTCAACCTCTGAGATGCACTTTTGCAGTACACCTAGCATGTGCTATATATAGATGAAGCTACAGCTTAACCATAGCAAGGAGGGACCTGCAACTTGACTTTGACATGATTTAAATGAGCTATTGTCTTAATGTGTTGGGCTCAGGACTGTGTGCAGAGGACTTATGCTAATGAGTTATTTTAAAGTGTAAATAGGAAATTAAACGCACACTGAATCTTAGAAAGGTCGGACAGTGTCACCTCTCTCCCTTTGATGAGAATGTATTTAGTCAGGCAGACGCTGCTTTCATGGAAATCCGGGGTGAAGTTCCCCCTATTCCTCAGAACAAACTAATTAAAACTAGCCAAACTTGTGCGGGTATCAGAAAATTAATTGCTATTAAGTGGGAATTGGAATGTCCCACCATTCATCATTGGAGAAATCCTTTCTTCTGTGTCACTTTTTAAGATTAATAGACTGAAACAAAACAATTAGGGCTAAATTTAAGTGGAGATGCAGTGCTCCTCACTTAAAAATTGCCTGTGATCATTGCTGGTAATAACTCATCATGTTACAACAATGTGTGTTCCACGCCTGAAAAATTAACACTTTAAAGCTCTGCTGAATTTAAGTGAAAAAAAAAACAAAAAAAAAAAAAAAACAGAGCCGAGTCTATCAAGAGGCTTTCACTGATAATCTGGGCTACAACATTACCGTGGCTATTTTAGTCTATTTCACATCAGAGTAATTACCTTCAGAGAGAGCTGTGTTAATGAAACAATGGGCCTGTCCTGCCTATTTGTGCTTTAATGGGCCATTGTATCCCTCCTTACTGCCTAATTAGTGCCATAGCTCTCATAGATCTCTTCACTTAATTCTGTATTTGTGCTCTTTATTAGTTCATGTTCATTTCCCAGCTATGTTTCCCTCTTAAATCTAGGTGATTTTCTTATTAATGGTTTCAAGTCTTTTGAATACTTCAGCAGATTATTATTTAGAAGGCCCAAATTAAATGTAATCAGTGTTTATACCTCTTTTTATTACTAGACTGATAATGACCTCTATAGCAAAAAACAACTAAAACAGATCAATAAACAATTAGCGGTGCATAATTTTAATATTGCTACTTAATTGTAATTACTAAGTTTGAGTAAAAGAAGACACGTTTCAGTTTTAAAACTAAAGTTTCTCTGAGCTTCTTGCTGCTTTTCTTTATCGTCGCATAGAACAAAAAGTCTGTCACAGTCTCATATTCACATTCCAGCCCTCCCCTGTGATAGCGTCCCTCTCAGGTGGCCCCTAGGTGTGTCGGCGAGGGTTCAGCCCCAGTTTTAGAAGCATTTTTTTTCCTAACGCCGTCAGTCCGGTCTGTCTGAACCCTCCCTGGCCACAAGAATTAATGACGCAGCGCGTAACCAGGCATCCCATCCATAAATCAAGAGGAAATTAGAGGGACAGTCCTGCTACGAGGCTGGATGCTCCTCTCTCTGTCTCCCCGGTTGGCCGATTTATCATTTGGGCCGTGCATTAATAAACACCACTCCCATGAGGCTTTGCAGTGGTGGGACGCTGCCTTGCTCCTCAGCAGTACCCCCTTCTCCTAATTCACCACAAGTGGAGGCTGTCCCTCACAATCATGTGGATTCAGCTTGCTTAAAGGTGTCACAAGACAAATTTTCTCCAGAACAACAAAGAACAAAGCTCCGGTCCAGGAGCACAAAAGATAATTTTTGGAAAAGGATTAGGTGTGTTATCTGAGCTGACTAAAACTGTCGTGAAGTCATGTGACAAACTAGAGTGTGGCGCATTGTATTTAGCAATTGTACGCGCTCAGGGATTTATACGTGAAAATGCATGAGAAACCGTTCACTAAGACATTAAAAAGACAGATTTTCCATACAATGACAATGTAAAGGGGGTGCTGCTTCCATGCAGCTTCATGCTGTAGTTTAAACTCAGGCCTGCGTTTGCCAGAACACCACTGCTGCCGTCTCACACACACACACACACACACACACACACACACACACTCGCTCACATCCACACACACACTGATTACCATGTGAATGGAGTGTTCTGTAATCGTTGGATGTGTCAAACGAGAGATGGAGCATTTACGTTGGGAGATGGATGGATTGTGGGGGACGTAAATACAGAGGGGGGTTATCGGGGCTGCATAAGCTGGTTTTGTTTGCCTTTATAAAATAACTCAAAATGTTTTATTTCCAAGTCTTGAGTCACAAAGTCATTGTGTCAGTTCATGCACAAAGCGCGACATCCCCTCAGCGCTTTTTTCCCCTCCTTCCATCTCTCTCTGTTTTTCCCTGTCTTGTTTGTGACATCTCCATGTGAAAAGACAACAAAAGTCATGTTTTAATCTCTACCCGTGGCTCATTGTATGTGCAGAGAGAATGGTTGTGCTGTTTCCGCCTTTTACCTTTTCAAACCCCTTTAGTATTTCTAGTCAACACTGATTGCATTTGAATAACGACTCAAATTGGACTTGATTAAATATTACCATACACAGTCAGAGCATTTCTCCAACATAAAAGACATGTTTTCTCATGGTTGAAATGCAAGCAGTGCATCAAGTGACAGCTGAACACTCATTCAGAAGAGGCTTTTGTGTGATGATTGACAAAAATGTCATCTGTTAGGGTTAGATTAGGTTAGGGCTGGGACAAAGTCGAACACAAGATTTTCTTTAATCCAACATATTTTTGATTTTTAACAAATTTTCTGGCATTTATGCATTTGTCTGTGTTTCGCAGCTTTAACAGGACTTTGTATCTTCAGTTACTTTAGTTTATCTTATTCTAACTTCTTCTGCATCCTCACTCTGCAGGCTCTCGTTTCCCGAGCCCGAGGCTGCCGTCGAGGCCCAGCAGGAAGCGCCCTCTTCCCATCTCACCGCTGTCTGAGCATAGCTTTGACCTGCAAACCATGATCCGCAACTCACCCAACTCTCTGGTCACCATGCTCAACAACTCTCGCTCCAGCTCCTCCACCAGCGGTTCCTATGGTCACCTCTCAGCCGGAGCCATCAGGTACAGATGCACATCAACTTTAGTTATCCTCAGGGGGAAAACCATTATTCACAATAAAAGAAAACCAAATGAAAATACAATTAAACAAGTAATCATCAGACTAAGGTAGTGTACAGTTTGATACTTAATAGGTTTTGTAGCAGACTGTGTTTTACTTAATTATCCTGCATGATCTGAAAGTCTGAAAGCTCTTAAATTCACTCATAAATGCTCAAGATTGTGCTATTTTTGCTGTCACTTTGCTAAAATAATCCCTTCAACAGTTTGATCCAGACACTACCTTTTCCTGTCAAGAGTTTTTTGTTATCGATGCCTCTTTTCTAAAATGTTTACAATGCATTAAATGTTTACAATATATGAAAAATCTGTTCCCAGAGATGATTGAAAAGTCCCAAACTCATTCATCTAAAACAAATAATCTTAAATCAATCTTTCAAACTACTAAGTCAATCCACCAACAAATGCATTTGTCCCTAACCTAAGTAGTTGTCATTGTTTTTCCTCAGTTTTGGCTACTATAAAGTAAATTTAACCACAAATGGCCAAGATATTAAATGTACATGTTATTAATTATAGGAAACAGTTGTTAATCCTGTCACCTTTTGCATGACAGATGTTATTTAGCCATTTATTTCAGTGTGGATAAGCTTGAATTCTTTAATTCGAAGTTCTAAAAAAAAAAAAAAACAGATCTTTTTAAGAGTCAGTTAGAGGCTTTTATTGACTAGGTTTCTCTCAGGTTGGTCATTTGAGAATTAAGTGCCAATAATGAATCAAATAGGATTCTTAGGGGGATGGTGTTGAGAATCATTTTATATCATTGATTGGTATTTTTCACCGAAAAACCTTTGCGTCTCTCTATGAATCTTCCTATTCCATTTCTGTATCAGGTAAGACATGCGGGGGACAGAGAACCGGTGTATGTATGTGTGTATTGTCCACGTCAAACCCCTATGTGGGTGACGATCTCCCAGCCAGCGAGTCAGCCTGCCTCCCCGGCGGCTTGTGTCAGTCATCCGGTGCACCTCATGGAAACATCACATACATCACGCCCCGTTACCGGAGGCAAGCGAAGGGAGCAGAGGAAACGAAGAGAGAGGGGAAAAGGAAAGATCCATTGCCCCACCCACGGCCATTGATCAGCGATCTGTAAGAAGAGCCTGATCAATCACTCGGCGCGCTTGGCCACTGTCCCCGTGACAGGACCCAAATAGCCAGAGCCAACAGACTGATGAGTGATATGACAAGCAGACGGGCCCCCAAATGTGTCTCGGCCCATTGATTTCCACTCGGCTCATAATAAGATCAGCAGACATATGGGTCGCAGCGAGAGCAAAGCGTCAGAACTCAGGATGAATGGAGGCCTCTGCCGCCGAGCCACACAGATCCATGTTTATCTGGTGGTTCACCTGTGGTTATAGAGACCCCAGCGGAGGTTTGGTGGCTGCTGGGATTTTTACTTCAACATCACAAAGTTAGCTCAGGTTTAAAGTAAATAAACGACACAGAAAACAACTCTGTTACTGTAATGGAAAAAATAATTTATTTACACCACTGTACGTTACACTCCAGATAATTTATCACCTGTATCATTTGCCCACTGGAAGAATGACATACTGCCTTACACAGACCACATGATAATTCACTGTGTGTTAACAAGCTGAACATTCATTGGCAGGGATTTGCCAGCAGCCCCATGGTTGCAGCATTACCACACCATCTACTGTCAGATTGTCCTCAGGGATAAGGAGCTATCCAGAACAATCCATTTATCCACTTCCTTTCCCCTTTTTTGCTTCATTGCTTCTGTAGTTGATGTTTTAGTGAACTGTAAAGTTATATTTTGGTGTTATGATTTATTTTCTACTCTGCACATCAGCTTAGTCCTGTTTCTTGTCTTTGTCCAGCCCGGCGTTGAGCTTCGCCTACCCTCCGACCCCGGTGGCTTTGCATGTGCACCAACAGCTGATCGGCCGTCAACCGGGCATCGTGGGCTCCGCCTTTGGCCACAGTCCGCCTCTCATCCACCCGACGCCGGCTTTCGCCACCCAGAGACCCGTCCCTGGCATCCCCCCCTCTGGGCTCAGCGCCAGCGAGCGCTCAGCAGTCTCCAACGACTCTTCACAGGTGAGAGCAGGCGCCCGCGCGATTCATCATCACAGGTAATAGATAGCAGTGTCGGATGCCAGCCGCGTCTCGGCAAAATGTAGTGAGCCAACATGGTACAGGCAGGACCCCCCCTCCATGCACTCATCTCCTGGGAGTTTCCTCCTACTTGTGTTGTCTCTTGTTTTTTCGACTGCCGAGCACGGCCCAGAACGTGCCTGCAGCAAACAACAAGGGGCTTGTTAGCATAGAATCCCACTGCTGACTCCATTAATCACTAGAGAGAGAACAAGGATATAGTGAGGGAATATTGACATGGATGGATGGATCCAAAGGGGCTTTTTCTCTCCCTTACTGTATGTGCGGGCCCACATTTGAAGTAAATATTCACTGTTTATTACCAGTCCTCCCTGCTGTTTCCCATAGCTCGAGTTTTGTGTTTGCACGAATGAGGCCTCATTCAAATTGGCCTCACCAAAATTGCCTTTTCCTTCTCCTGAATAAACAGAATATTGCTTTGGGGCCACAGCTGAAACTCATATGTTTCAGCAAAGATAGTATTGCAAGCATAGACAAATATGTTGCACATTTTAGAAACTGCCCCGTAGAAAAAAATCAACAGTATACATTTTCTTTCAGAGCTAACATAATACAAAAGTGAAACTTTCATTCCTCATGAGTTGTTTTTTTTTTTTTTTTTTTTTTTTTGTGTATGTTTCTCATAAATTCTAAATCAACTTGGTATGTGAAAAGGATTTCTCCTGTGGCCAAATTCAAGGCAGGGCCAAAGTCAGGTCATCCACTGATTCAGTGGTTCATTGAATTTTCCATAAGTGTGTTTTAACTTCAGTGATTAGGGTTACTAATGTGATACACGGTAATTTAATACTTTTTCATTAGCACCATTGCTTTTGCCTTGGACTGAGGATACAGAATCATTATGCTCTAACTATAGTTGTGTTTTTTCTGGCTGATTAAGAAAATGATTCACTGACTTTTAAGCATTGCATGCATTTTTAATGCTAAAAGGAATAACATGGAAGATTTCAATGAATGTAAAGAGGAAGTGTAATATTATAGAGTTTGTTTTGTAGAAGCTGTACACTGATGTCTATGTAGAGGACTCAGGTTAGTCTGTCCATGAAAATCTTAATCTCACTTAATCGTTCTTCAGTGGCTTTTGTATGATCCTTTTACAGATGTAACAGTGTACAACACTAGATACTGTCAGCTTAAAGTTAACCAACTCTGGCCAGCTCCCACTACAACACAAACTACATGTAAATGTAAAAGCTCACAAAAATGTCAGGTAGTCAACCATTAATATAGTTTCCTTTTTCCTTTGGCATTAATCTGGACCACAATATTACATTTGCTTTTGACCATTATTGACATCTCTCACAGTTATTGATGTCTCATTGTTACCATGTACCACAACTACCTTTAACTTAAATATGGATTTATCATTAATGAACAACCTGGTCAGACCACAACACAAAATCCAACACAAAAAAGAACAGGCAAAACTTTCTCACTAAATCTTTGATTAATATCTTGTTCTCCCCACAGTAGAATATATGCCACAAACCTATATAAAATCCAGTCAAGGAAAAAAGTTATAAACAGAATTAGAAAAAATACACCAATACAAATTTGTGGTTATTGACCTGCTGCCCAGAACTACATCAATATAAAGAAAAAAGTTGAAAGTGCTCAAACCTTTATTTTTTAATTTTATTTTCACAGACAAAACCAACAAGTGAATCTGCTGTGAGCAGCACAGGAGACCCAATGCACCACAAACGCTCCAAAATGAAACCAGAGGAGGAGCTGCCGAGTCCAGGAGCAGTCAGTGTACAGGTGAGTACTGTCCACACTTACTGCCTGAATAAAAAAACAAAACAAAAAAAAAAAAACAGTTCAGTTACTTTATACAACAGCTGTCTGGTTAAATGATTCATATTCTGGCAAAAAGGTGACACCATCTACAATTTTTTTTATTTTTTTATTTACTGTTTTATAAGCAAACTGTTTCTTTTGACATTGTGACGCTTGCTGACAGCTTTATATTTGCCAAGAAGATTTGTCTTTGGAGAGATATAGATTGAAAATGTATTTTAAATTGTAATGTAAATACAAAGATGTATGGGTTATATAAAATTTTAAAAAAATCAAAATAAACAATAAGATTAAAAAAAAATACTAATAATATTGGTGGGTGGTAAAAAAAAGTAAGCACATTCTGTATTTAAGTAGAAGTACAGCTCCTCATATAAAAATATTATATAAGTAAAGTGTTAATGGAGAAAATCTATTATTTTGATTTACAATGCTTTAAAACCAGAGTTCCTAAAGGTGATATACAGGTGGACTCAAAGAGCAAAAGTAATAAATACAAGTCTGTGTAAATGTCCTGGTCCAACATTTTGTTTGTTGCAACACAGTCCACACTGGTTTGTAAATCCAAGAATTTACCAGTGGATTTTTTCCACTCGAATAAGGAGCTTTTATAATTCCTAACCACTTGCAACAATACACAAGCTCACCAGCCACTGTGTTATTTACCTGCATTTGGCTCCTTGTTGGCATTTGTTTCCCACTCTTCTCTTATCAGTAGCAGTTTCCCAAGTAAAACAATTCATTGATTTCTGGGACACTAAAAGGAAATTGTTTTTGCTTTTGTTTAATCAAAATTTTAAGTGGCTGGAAAAATGAAAGAGAACTGTGATAATGGTAAGCAGGCAATGTGTTTGCATCTGCAGGAAAACCCTTATTAGAGTCGATATTCAGCTGTGCCTCCATCAGACAGGGGCAGATACAGTGTGTGGTGGAGGCCCAGACTCTCCTGCATTAGCCCACACCAACCCGGTGCTACTCAGCCACATAACTATGACAGTGAAATATGTCTGGGCTAATAGAGCAACCTACAGCAGGAAGAGGGCGTTACATTCCTCAGATGGACTGCCAGGTCCTGTAGTAAAACAACGTGATATAAAGGAGGAAATTTAAGCTGGTTCTTGGTATTTAGTCCCCGTATTTTCTCCTTTTTATTACGTTGTAGGACTTGGTTTACAGGCCTCTGTACTGAAACAGTTTGACTCTTGTTCTCCAGGATCATCCTGATGGCATGACGCTGGTGAAGGAAGAAGGAGACAAGGATGAGAGCAAACAGGAACCAGAGGTGGTTTATGAGACCAACTGTCACTGGGAGAACTGCTGCCGAGAATTTGACACGCAGGAGCAGCTAGTGCAAGTGAGTAACCACTGTAAAGATACTGTAGAAAACAGTAGGACTAGCTGCGTATCGTGTCCATTTCCAGTCAAAGACGTGATTGTCAATGGAAAGGTCAATGGCAGCTCCAAAAGGCTGCAGGATTATACAGAAATCTAAGGCCCAATCACAATTCACCCCTTGGCCCTCCCCCATGGCCCTTGCACTTGGCACTACCCCTTGAAAGGGAGTTACAAGGGGTAGGGGTTGAAACATTCCCCTGTGAAATGAGACAACCCTTCCAGACTTGTTACATCATCAGCAGTCACTGATGCCGCTATAAATAGATGCGACAACTTTGTTTCCGAAAGAATTCACCATATCATTTCTGTTGCATGGGCTTTGGGCATCTTTTTGCAGCTATCAACCGCAATCCGCAGAAATGTGGTCTATAACACATTGAAATGGCATTAACGGTTGATCCAAACGATTACGTTTTTTATGAAGAAAACGCGTACGTGTGTTCCTTTCATCACACTGCCGCACTTTTTTGCTGTGTTTACCTCCATCTTGCTGATGATCCAAACAGAATTATGGGAGATTTCTCACCCCTCTGTTTGTAACATGGTCCTGAAAAATCTCTGTTTTGGGGCAAGTGGTGAATTGGGATGGGGCCTTCCTGTTTTTTTATTTTATTTCACTGCAGCCTTTGAGTTTCACTGCACAGAATGTTGTTTTTATGGTCATCTAAAGAGGAAAATGTCTTGTACATTTAAGGCATGTACTTACCATCATAATTTGAGACCATAAATATTGTGGTGTGATGCATATACACTAAAATTGAACATGTTGTCCACGGAAGGTTAAATTATTAGCAATATTTAAATATTCTGAAATGTTATAATAGTTATTTTAAGATATTTAACAAATTAATATTTTCTTGAGTGTGAACCACACCACTATTATATTGCAGCCCACAGTGTGATAGGTTGGTACAATGTGGTGTAAATATAACTACATTTATATAATTCAGAAAAACCACTGAAACTATTTTTTGTTTTGTAAGCGTAGCATCTTTTCCTAGACCTGCCGTACAGTACGTACACGCCACCTCAGCTGAAGCTGTTCTATTCCGGACAATGCCTGCTATCGGGCCATGACCCCTGCCTGCAGCAGCAGCGGTCTGTCCAGCACAGGCATTGACTGATACTGCTGCTGGAATCCTGATTGGATCCAGAGACGCTGGTAATGGGCTCAGAAGCTGGTAGAGCACATCTCACAGCTGAACGCTGCTAACTGATTTGGTGGGTTAAGCCTCCCAGAGCCAGGATGTGAGCTTTGTGTACAGCAATGGACTGGCCCTCCTCCTGTCTGTTATCAGAACTCTCACACAACCCAGAAGATGGATGGTTCTCATCATATTGCGCCTGAGGGTTCACTGTTAAGCTAAATATTAATGACATTATGGCCGTGTCACCCCTACTATGGCTACTTACACAGATGCTATTAGCTGTGCTTCTCTCTTGCGGCCTGTGAACTGCTCGCTCCTCAGACAAATCGAGGGAGCAAGTGTGAGAAGCAGTAAAAAAATAACACCAATATGATGCTCTGAACAAGGGAAGGTGGAAATGTACACATGCACACACGTGCGCGTGTGAAACACACATCACCACACATCTGATAGAAAGATCCTCAGCTCTCCACAGCTGTCTATTTGCCGTCTTGACATTGCAATCCTCAGCTGCGGTGGTAACCCCTATCTATAATTGATATCCTCAGCTCGGAATGGGCTGCCTCCCGTGTTTGAAGGGCTCGGCTCAAAGGTTGAGGATCTTGACAACTTCTTGCCCCTGTTTCAGGGGGCGGGATGAGTTAAGGTGGTGGGAGAGGAGGGGAGGGTGGCTGTTTAGGAGAGGAAAAGCTTGCTCACATCCTCTCCCTACTGTAGTCACACCAGGTGGCCATCTGAACAAAACAATACCCTCTCATTCCTCCACATATACACCATCCACACTAACCTCGCCAAGATGCACTTATTATCAGACGGACACCAACAAAATCCTCATTCTCTTTTCCGTCTTGGAATTGTTTCTCTCTTTTTTTTGGCATTTGACTTTCAGATATTGCATTTTATTTCTCATTTTCCCTGCACATGCAGATATGCAGAGAGATGCCAATAAAAGTCTTCGCCTACAGAATCCCTGCCCTCTAATTCAGCGGAGCGGACGAGAAAATGCTCTTATCTCTCTGCACCCCCACCCCCCTCAGTAATAGGATAAGTACAGTATTTGGACCACAGTGGCTCTCCCCACACACTGGGAGGGGATGGGGGTGGGGTTG
>JAPQRP010000015.1:16967768-16989880 GCA_037367295.1 Apogon hyalosoma | reverse complement strand
CCCCCCCCCCCCCCCCCCCCCCCCCCCCCCCCCCCCCCAGAAAATATGGAAATGTCAAGCAACAGAAAACAATGACTTCCTGCTTTTAAAATAAAGAGGTTTTTTTTCTTCTTTTAATCAAGGGGTACATAATATGCATCTATTCCTTCAGTTTAGACCTCAAGGCCTGGGATTCATCAGGGATGGGGGGGGGTTGCTGACACGTGGGACACCGATGCATATACAGAGCATTTACACAGGCCTGCACCACAGAAATCTAGAGCACAACGGGTGCACATTCAAAAGCATGCATCGCCCCACAATGAGCAATGTGGTTAAAAAAGAAAAGATGTATTTAGACATCTGCAACTACAACAAAACCCAACTGTCTGCTGCTTAAGATTGTTAATGCAATAGACATACAGTATTTACAGGAATTATAGCTTTTCTTTAAACATCTGTCACTCCAATGCGAGTTAAATAAAAAAAGTTCAGAACTGCATTGCTGGGTATGAGGAGGTTTACAAAGATAATTGCAAAAAAAAAAAGAAGAAATCAATGTTTTTGAGGGTGGCTACCAGTATAATGATCTATTTACAATAAAACACAACTATGAATCCATAAACAAAATGGAGTTGAGGAAGAACAGAAAGCAGAGACATTCTGAGTAGAAGTCTGTGTGTCGGCTGCAGAGTCCCTGTCAGAGCTGGTTTAGTGGTCACTTCTCCGTCCGCTCTGGGAGCTGTGTGGCGTTTGCGGGTGCTTGTCAGATCTTTTCCTGGATAAAGGGGTGCTGCAGAGCCTGGTTGATGCTGATGCGTTTGGCCGGGTCCAGCATCAGGGTGCCGTCCAGCAGGTCCTTCAGCTGCATCACCTTCTTCCTCTGGTCCTCGGGTAGCCGCTGGCCGCCGATCATGTCAGCCAGCAGGTCTTTGGTGGGGTTGATGGTGCTCATCACCGTCACCTTCTCCTGAGGGGCCAAAAAAAAAAAAAAAAAAAAAATTGAAAATTAGATTATAGGAAAAAAATCTTCTGCATATTCTCACATTATATTGTCAAGACTAAAACTAAAATTGTAGCTAAAATTACAGTAAAAAAAAACTACAAAGGAACTACAATGTTGTCAATATCAGGGTTTGTACACATTTTTCAAGGTCAAGTTCAAGCACTTTTAAGGGTCATTTTCAAATTTTTCGAACAGCACCTTATCACTGGGGTAAAACACATTTACAGGATTACATATACTCAGGATTATTTTTTTCAATTTTAATCCCAATGATGGACAGTGTATTATGCTACAAACATCTAAAATTATGTTTCATAATACAAAAAAAGTTTGGCAATTAAAGAACACAAAGTTTTATCCAAAAAAAAAAAGGGAAGCCCTTTGGTGTTCTGCAGGGACACTCACAATCGATTAAGATAAAAAACGTACCTGGAGTCGACTTTTTTGACAAGAAGTTTTATTTTTCCAAAATGTATCAACTCTCTGTAAGTAGCTTTGGCCTGAGTTGATATTAAAAATAAATAAATACCTCACATCACAGTGTATGTGTATAGTCTGAATAGTTTTAATTACTATTATTATTTTTATATTGTAAGTTTTTTGCACTATCTTTATACATGCGCTCTTTTTCTTGCGCTTTATTCTGCTACTGCCGTGACTGTTGAATTTCACTGTTGTGGGATCAACAAAGTCAAATCTAAAACAAGCTAGTTTTAAATATAAAACAGTCTTTGATATTTGTTTTCATCCTGTTAAATAACACTTTTGCAAAATATATGACCTTTACAAATATTTCCTTCCTTTTTCAGCTTCTATAAATCAATATGTGCAAAAACTAACACACTAAAACTACATAAAAAATACTTAAAATAACTATAGTTAATGCCTCAAAAGCTAAACTGAAATCAAAACCCAAACTGAATGACTAAATGTTTGTTTAGAAAATGTTTAGAAAACACAATGATGTGGGAGAAGGAAGTGAGATGGAACACAATACCCTTTCTGTCACTTTGTCGACTTCAATGTACAGGAAGTTCAGATTCTGATCGAAGTGCTGGTCTTTGAACAAGCCTTTACGGATCATCTGTGCAAAGAAAACCAGAGTATTGCATCAGCCACAACTTCTGGAACACTGCGTGGAACAACAACTCCTCCGTATTTCATCTAGGACAAAGAAGCAGTAAGTGGAGGAACTGAATGATGCAATGCTACCTTGTTGGGCATCTTTCCCTTGAGGTCCATGGCCAGTTTGATCATGTGATTGTTGGAAGATCCGGGAAATAAAATTTTACCGGTGTAGAGCTCGTATAAAGTACAGCCGACGGACCACATGTCGATGCCGTAGTCGTATGGTTTTCCTATGACTGAGACGAAGACGATAGAAGTCAGTTTTTAAGGGACCGGGTTATTGATTTGGTCTGAGTATTATACGAGTTGCGATGACTTACTGATTTCTGGAGCTCGGTAAAATCTGCTAACGAGGTACGGGGTGATGTCGTTGTCGGCGACATGTGACGCAGAACCGAAGTCACACAGCTTCAGTATGGTCTTCGATTCGTTTACCTTGGAAGAGGAAAACAGACATATTTCATCAATTACCACACTTTACTTAATCAGACGTGTTTTCAGGGTTCCTACAGGTTTCTACAAGTTAAATTTAAGTCTTTTTAAGACCATTTTAAGACTACTTAGAACAGAATTTAATGCCCATTTTACAGCCTATTTCGTGGCCATAATGGCAAAAATTCCTGACTCCTAGAATTTAGGAAAACTCATGTCAACCAGGTACAGAATGATCTTCTCTCCAACCACGCATTAATAAATTTGCACTTCCTCTTGACTTGTTCCTGATTTTAGTTCACATCTCCTCATGCTTACTTTTCACTTGTGAGTTGTCCCTCAAAGTTCCCAAGGTTCCCAAGGTTTCTTGGGTTACTAACAGCTGTGCATGTGTTGGGCTGAACATTCTGTGATCATTTCTGCAAAGTTCGTGATAATTGGTTCCTAATTTCGATATACATAATCGGGTTGAAACAGGTGGAACTGAGTCGACTAACGTTACTTTCTTTGCAGTTTGGACATTTCCCAGACACATTTAAACACAACACAGCCAACGAGTTTATGGCAACATAACTTAAGACCTACCATATCAAATTTAATACATTTTAAAGACTTTTTATGGCATTAAATGCAAATTTGTAAATTGAAGACTTTTAGGATTTTTCAAGACCCTGTGGGAACCCTGTTTTCTAACTGAGTAAAGGCGTACCAGGATGTTGTCTGGTTTGATGTCAGCGTGGAGGATGTTGCATCGTTTGAGCAGCTTGAGCGCCAAGAACAGCTGTTGACTGTAGGAGCGTACAGCCTTGATATGGAGCCCAACATCTTTACCGTACTTCTTCAAAACCTCTCGCAGATTCATGCTATGGGTCAAAATATAAGTGTTTGTCAACAGCAGTCACAACAGTGACGACAAGTTAATTGGTGCTTTAGTGTATGGGTACCTGAGAGGCTCAAAAACCAGACAAAGATGCTGTTTGTGGTAGAAATGCCTGAAGAGGCGAAGGCAGTGGAACTTGTCGTCGGGATCGGCGTCATTCAGCTTTTTGAGGAACTCCAGCTCTTTCAAACCGGTCTTCTGCCTGAGAGCCAAACATTTCGATTTTTAATCAACACAAAGTGAAGAGCCTGTATTTAACGTGTGCTTGAATACACAGAGCTCTGACTCACATCAGCTCGTTGTTTCTGATGATCTTGACTGCCACCTCCTGGCCGGCCCTGGCGGTGTCTCTGGCTCTGATCACGTTGCTGAAGACTCCCTGCCCGGTGTAGCCGTACACATCGTAGCGCTTGTCCAGCGTCTCCCCGATGTTCACCCCTGAAACAAAGAAGACAATGATGAATCCACTCCAGGACAAAAAGAAATACAGGCACATGGTTGAAGTAATAATAATAAAACCCAGCACAAATCAGAGGCTCGACTCTCAAGTTTCTTGAGGTTCCAATAGTTAAAAGTGAAGAACTGTTAAGACTTTTTATGGCCATTATGGGTGAGATTTAACATCCAGTTGTTAGAGCAGAGTGGATCATGTAGACTTTGCTGATGTACCCAGTGTGAATATGCAACAATGAATGATGGCATTTTGATGTAGTTTTCTGAATTTCAGTGAAATTGTAACATCTTCATGCCTAAACCTTTGTAACTAGTAATATTTTCATACTTAACTCATTGATTTCAACAGCCTTTAACTGAGCAGTAAATGTACTGTTCTGGAGCCAGATTTGGCTTTTACCCATTTTAGGTCAAAATTATATAAGAGATACTATTTGTAATCTTAAAGTAGCCATTATTTGGTGAGAAAATGCCTCATTAACCCATGAACCACACTGTAATTATTAAGGGTTCTGCATGGTTACTGATGGTTTACAAAAAGACAAAATTGAACATTTCTCAAAAACAAATTAAGGCCTGAGACTGAAGCACCTCAGCCACTTTCTAAAAGTAATGCCAAGTTTATAATCCATTCCATTTTGAGCCAAATCAAAGTCCTGTTCAAGTCATTTTAAAGGGATGGTTATGTTTTCTGGGGAAGTAGGGTTGCATAATGCACAACCAGTGTGTTACCTGTGGTGGGTCATGGTCAGATCTGCCCCATTTTAGAGGGACACAGGAGAACCAGGACTTGTTTGCAATATTTTGCTGTCAACAGTAACAGTATTGACATCACCTTAAAAAGACCCACCTAAAAGAATCCGCATAATTTTCAGTGTATGCTACATTTAGAATATTGTCACAGATTTACTTTCAGTCAGTCAGTCAGTCTTTTGTATATCAAACAACACACTGGGGTAGCAGGGGGCAGCTTATTTGAATGAATAGTAAGTATGTTCCACAGCAGACAAAATGTTGTACCAGAGAAGGCTGTTTTAGAAAATATATTCTAAATATATGGTACATTCAACAGATACTGATTTTCCTGTTTTGTTTTTGTGGCTGGCCCTGTCTCCAGAAGCTCGTTGCTTTGCTCCTGTGCCAGTTCTCCTGTGTTCCTTTCACAATCTAACTGCAGGTAATCCACAGACTAAAGGCACTTTCACACCAGAGCAGCTTTAAACAGCCCGCGGTTCATTTCTTTGGATAGTCCAGTTCATTTGGGGAGGTGGGAATGCGCAATTCAACTCTGATGTGGATCAAAGAATCGAGCTCTGGTCAGCCTAAAAACAAAGGTCTTGGTCCAGACTACAACACAGATCCACAATTTTTTTTTTTTTGTTGTACAGTATGTATGTAATAATCAATCTCTATTTTTTTTCTGAAAACATTTTTTTTAACTCATGTTTTGTTTTCATGTAGTGGAAATGGAAGTTATCATGCATTAACCAAAAGATGAGTGAGGTTTTTTTGTTCATTGTTTGTCTTCATACCTGATGCAGTGCCACTATAGATGGGCGGGGGGCACGTTATTCAAACTGTTCAGTTCACTTGATAAAGTGCAGTGTGAAAGTGAACTTGGACCAGCTGAATGTTGCAACCTCAATTGATCCAAGACTATTAGTGTGAAAATGACCTAAGATTATATATGTGACACAACTTTAAAAAAAAACAACCCATAACTATGACTTCAAGGCCTAAAATTCAGATTACTAGATTTAATATTTGAAGGACCCATGGAAGCACTGGTCTGAGAGACTCCAGAAAAGATGTAAAGGTTAGAAAAGCAGCACATACGGTAGTAACCCTCGGCATCCGTCCAGTTGTCCCTGAGGTTGGGGTTCTCCTTGAAGTCCTTCCCTACACCTGCTGCTCTCATCCTGGCACTCTGCAGAAAGCATCCACAATGATGTCAGTGGCTCAATAGAGACTGCCAGGAGTCTTCAAAGACTTTGTAATATTATTTTATAGCCCACTGTCAGTAAAACTTGGATACTAAAACATAAAATACAATTTGACAGTAAAATGGTCCTGAAGCCTGTATCCTATCCTTGAAGATACTTACATCAAAGTCAGCAGCAAACATGTCATCTGACTCTGTAAACATGTCTGGAGCTGAGGGCTTCTTTGGGTTGGCTCCTGCAAAGATACAACAACAATAGTAATAAAAAAAGAACTTCTTTTTCCAAGCATTCAGCATGTTGTAAAACAGAATATCTGGAACATGTGTTTGATTCACATACTCTGCAGAGATCAAAATATGCTGCAGGTGGCAGAGACAACCAGGCTTTGGATTACAAGCCAGCAACTGAATGAACACATGACAAAAAGAAACAAAATTAAAATCCCTGCATCAAACAGTTCTACATCTCTCACACAAACCAAGCCACTAGTATTTTAGGTCTCACTAAATAGATACCCTTTGGCCCAATGAACACGATAGTCATGTTACTGGCATAGTATTGTAGAGAATGCCAATATTAGAGGTGATATTGATGCTCAATTAATTTAACTAGCATGAGCCTATTTCTCACAAGTGTCCATCATGAGTTAAGCTTTATCATGGCCAACTTAAGTGGCAGAAACGAGAGGAACAATGTCTGCCGTTTCCAGACGCTACTGTTGTGAAATACCTCTAAATGCGCTCACAGCACTTACTAAAACATGCATGTGACCTCAGGGCTTTCACAAGCATATTAACATGTTCTAGACGAGGATGAGCTGTCACAACAAATGTAGCCCATCCTAAAGGAGTCTTGAGGATGAAGAACCTGAGTGACATTGCGGTTCATTCAGTTGGCCTTGTATGCCTACAGATCTGATTGTTCTGACCAGGACATTACCGTCTTTCTCCTGGGCGATGAGGTTGTGCTTGGCTTTGATGTTGGCCTCGAATGTGTTGAGGTTTTCGCGTTCATACTCCTTGACATCTGCTGCGACTCGCTCCAAGATGTCATCGGGTGAGGGTGATCGACTGCGCGTACTGCTCTGTGGGCTGCTAGGCTCTGACACCATGTTGGTATCCTCGTTCACAACCTTGTATTTCTGTATGGTGGGCAAAAAAGTGTAACTTCAGTATCTGTGACTAAAGAACATGACTTGACCTACAAACATCTGAAAAATCAGATCTGGATTAACTGTCGTGTGCTGACCTGGACAATAGCCATGCGCTGCTGCCGGCGCTGTTCAATGAGAGCCTCTTCATCAATCTCCTCACCATCAAAGTCCTCCAACCTTTAAGCACAAACAAGACTTTTGAAAACATGGAACACAATGTACTGTTAATAATGGATGCACAGTCAAGCCCCATGTGTGTAAATTATTACAAAAATGAAATTCTACCAACAGTTTTCGTAAACACTACTTAAGCAGGGATACAGGGTACTGAAGATGAACATTTATGACCTGCTTTAACAGAGTAATGCAAATGTCTGGCTTTACTCACACTTCTTCCTCTGAGGATTCCTGGTCAGCCTTCATACCCTCAGAAAGGCTTCCCTTAAACTTGTCTTCATCTCTGCTGCGCCTTCTTCTCCTCTCCCGATCACGAGACGTGGAGCGTCGGTACTGTCTCAGTCTACCGTACCGGTCTCTTTCTCCAGATCTGCAGGATATAGTTGTTAAACATTGCTCAATAATTGGAACACAGTATGTGTTGAGTCCATTTCACACAGGCACTGCTACTGTCAAATGTGCTGGAAGAAATCATCCAATTAGTCTGATCAGACTTTTAAAAGACTGCTCCCAGCTAGCTATCCAACACAGAGTCTAGGCAATGTAACATTGAGCCCACGTGGAAATAGACCAGGTGACTGTCCTGAGAGTTCACGAACAAGCATATGCCTGTATGCCTGATTGATTACTGCTTAGTGAAAAGAAAGCCTTCTTCACCTGTGTCTCAGTGGAGACCTGCTCCTTCTGCGGGGGGATGAGCGGGAACGTCGACGCAGTGACGGCGACCTCCGTCTAAGGGGTGAGCGACTCATCCTACGGCGAGAGGCTGACCTAGGACTGTTTTCTCGAGATCTTTCTCTGCCTGGTCCTGGATCTGCTCTTGGGCGCTTTCTGTAAGAAAATCAAAAGAGGAAACACAGACTTAGGTGGACATCTACAAAGTCATTTTAATAAAAATGTTATTATGCAAATAAACCACAAAAGGGAAACAACAAATGCCCTTGATTATAATGGCTGGATGTTTATCACTAAGCATATGGCATCACATCTGTCACACTCAGCTTATGTTGCTGTGAAAGGTAAAACAAACACAACTGTTTACCAACCTCAGTGGTGAGTCCTGCCTGTCAGCATCTCTCCTCCTGTTGTCTGGCGAGCGGCTGCGGCCTCTCCTTGGGGAGGATCTTGTTCTGGAAGGAGAATGGCTCTGTTTGGATGTTCTGTCTGAGGCACTAGCTGATGGGTGATGAGTGTCTCTGTGGCGAGGAGAAGCACTGCGTTTCCTTGTGGGGCTGTGTAGTCCCCGTCTATGAGGGGACCGGTTCTCTTTCCCAGATGAAGCGTCCTTGGATGGGGACTTGGTTGGCCGTTTGTCCCGGTCTCCATCAGAGCGACTTGGTCGGTCTCGCCCAGGTGATCTGGACCGCTGCCTCCCTCTTTCCTGGTTAGGTCGGTCATCACGTTGTGGAGAGGTGCGTTTATCAGTGCGGCTGCTTTTCTGCTCTCCCGCTCTCCAGCTGGAAGGAGAGTTCGACTTCCTGGTTCTTTCTTTGGACCTATCAGTGCTGTCTGAGTGTTTTCTTTCTTTTGACCTGCTCCTGCCACGGCCTCTGTCTTTAGCACCCGCTTCCTTGGTGCTTTTAGTCCCCTTGTCCTGCTTTGACTCCTTTACAGGCCTGTCCGGAGATTTGCTCCGGCTACGACGCTTGGAGCTGGATTTACTGCCCTCTGTTGAGTCCCGTCTAGATTTCCCACTTTTCCCCCCTCGGGGAGAAATGGGTTTTCCTGAGCTGCCCCTCTGACGCTGTTCTCCATTTCTAACTCTGCTATCGCCATCCTCCTCTGATCCAGAGTTATAACCCTGAAGGATCAAGCCCATGCCCGACTGAACTTTCCCTTCCATCAACTGGCTGTCGAGCTCAGCTTTGATCATGGCCCTCTGTTTCTCCAAATCCTCTAACAAGGCCCTGTCATCCAGACTTGGGTTTCCAGAAGAGGGAGAGGATTCCACTTTTCTGTGGCTTGAAGAGCCAAAGATGGCAGCACCAGAGGGAGAGGGGCCCTCTTTACGTTTGTGTTTCCTGTGTTTATGCCGATGCTTACGTTTGCGGTCCTTGTCCTCATCAGAGGCATGTTTGTGCTTTTTGTGCTTACTACGATGCTTATGTTTTTTCCTCTTGTGTTTACCACCACTACTGTGATGTTTCGATCCCTCTTCTGTCTTCTCCCCATTAGTTTCTGCCTCTGCCTCCTCCTAGAATACAGAAAAAAAGCATATTAGTTCAATAGTTTAGACACTTCACCTCAGTAAACCACAACAAATCAGCTTTATTCCCTAACATGAATTCAAGACCCATGCCCACATGCTTGACATTAGCCTCGGCCATGTACACTGCAAACCAAATAAAAGGCTTACTTAAACTTCCATGAAAACTTGCTCAATGACACATACATAATACTAGTGATGTGCAGAATACAGAGTAATGATGCAATTTCAAATAATCACATTCTAATAATGGCAGTGTGCAACTGACTGACATTACTGCCATCCAGCCTACCTCTTCCTCCTCTTCTTCTTCAGACACTCCTCCGCTGTCCTCATTTCCACTTCTTTCATGAATTTCCAGATCCTGCTTCCTGTTTTCAGAAAAAAAAGTCATCACGTGACCATTCAGTGACACACAATACTTATTTTAATCAAGAAATGCAAGTAAAATAACTGTCAATTTCCAGTCGACCATGTGTGAAACTTTTTTTTTGCAATTTGCCACTTTTTGAAATTGCTGGATTTTGACCATTAATATGTGGACATGCAATTTAACTCTATTGTGTTAATATACACCTGCACATTTTGAAGTATGACACAAAAATAACAATAACAATAACAGATAACCAGGAAACACATATATCAGTAATAATAACAGCTTTAACAAGTGGTTTTGAGTTGTATTTCTTATACATATGATCTAAGAACTTGGGACTGTAAACCATAAGTAACCACAGGAAACAAGTGCACGTACATTATATTTGATATCAGTCTAAAATCGCTGCTTTCTCAGAGCTACTATGACTCTGTAAAATTCAGTCATGAAACGAAGGAAAAGTACTTTGCAATGTTTACATTCATGAATAATTATCACTACAAGCATAAGACAGACCCACATAGATGAGTAAACACGTAGTTCACACTGTACAAATACCGGATCAGAGAAGGCTTTTAATCATTTAAGAACATCAGTTTCAGGTCCTACCACTGAGGACTTCGCGTACGGTTACGTAAAGTAAACTACAAGATTTTGCCACAAAACTGCGAAACATTAAACAGTGATGATGGAAAAACCATCCGCTGCTTCTGGAGATACGAAGCTGTTTATAACTGTGACACCAGCTACAGTCGTACCATGAACTTCTCTGCTTCCCCACTGAGCGCGACCGCCAAGCTGATTTTCTCTCATTAGCTCGTGCGTGCTAAGCACTCCTAGCAAACTTGCAGCTAGCAGTATCTTCAGGTAGACTATTACTCTATTTACTGGTGCCCCTAACACTATAGTGCGGAATACACGATAATGCCAGGGTGCACGGTATGTTGACCTTGCAGGAAATATACATCAATATAGTAAAATTACACTTTAGTGCGGAATGCGTTTAATGAAAGTTAAAGCTAAGCAAGCTAAACTACTAGCTTGTAGGCTAACAACGTTAGCGAGCCGTTGGCAAGTAATTAAGCTAGCCCCGGCAACAATGTGAGCAGCTACTTCGCCAGTCTCGTACGTGAATTTCACAGAACAGTTCAATTTTGATATCAATTTGGGATTGAACTTACACACTAGTCCTAAGGTCATCTTATTAGAAATTAAATTACTTACACGTGTTCGTTGCCATTATTCATTCTTCTGGACGTGATATCCATCTCAACGTCGGCCATTTTCCTCAGCTGAGGGGCCTTCTTCTTCGTTGGTAATTTTGAGCACGAACCTACAAAACAATGACACCCCAAAAATGCAATGTCCTCTGCTGTCTTGGCGGGGTACTACAATGACAACATGTTTACTGAATCTCATCTTTTGTCCACCAGGATGTACCCATGCACCACTTTTTTTCAACTGTGGACGGTTTAATGTTAACATTCACATACGGACAAATACACTGTATTAACACAGAAGGTCCATAAAAGCAAGCTTTTGGCTGACATAAATAATTTCAGATACACTTGGTGGCTTTGATTAAACTTAAAAAAATTTTGATCATCACAATAACTTAAGCTTTAGTGAGTCTTGGAGTGGTGCAGTATTTATTTTTTTTTTCCAGAATATTTTTTTTATTGAGGTTTACAATCACGAAAGCAGAGCATTCACATCAACCACATTTTACTGTCCTTTACATATCTGTACCATTTAATTCAACACAAAAACAGAAATAATAGCTTACAAAACATCAAACAGAACTTCTCCTTTTTTGACAGTGGTAGTTCAGCTAAACAAAAATCAGAGTCCACTGGAATCCTCCGAATCCAGGGTATACAAGTGTACTTGTCCATATAAAACCAGGAACTGCAATCCGTATAATGTTAACAGTCAACTGAATTGCCTATTAGTTCTAACTCTGACATAGTTAATGAAGGGTCTCCAAATTTATTCAAATACTTGCCGTTTGGCTTTCTGAAAGTAGGCTATTCTTTCTAATGGAAGGCTAGACAGCATCTGATTGAGCCACTGGGTGGAACTGGGTTTGTTGGTGTTTTTCCAATTCTGTGCAATACATTGTTTTGCAGACAAAAGACAGATCTATAAACGTGCATTCACTTTGACTATAGTTATGTTTATCTGGACAAATAGCTAAAAGAAATACCATGGGATCCAATTTAATCCTCCTGAAAATTATTTTTTCAGTGATATTCTTAATCTCCTCTCAAAATATTTTTTATTTCCCCGCACTCCCACATGCAGTGTAGTAGTGTTCCTTTTGAGCTAGCAGTCTTTATACATATGTCTGGTATATTTTTGTTGTATTTATTTAGTTGTTCAGGTGCAATATGTATTTGTATTAACCATTTGAATTGTAATATTTTAAGCCGACTATTTATAGAAATGTTGTGAGCTTTAGCACATGCTTTTTCCCAGCCCTGCTCTATAATATGAAATGACAAGTCTTCATTCCAATATATTAATTTATTAAAAGAAGTCTTTGATGGTGTGGTGCAATATTTTAGTATGGGGATGGGTGAGTTTAGGTGGTTGTTTGTGTTACTGAGTGGCCCTAGAATCAGTGATGGATCATGTGACTGCTGAGGGCCCCTTAACACATTGCGGGGTCCATGCAGGGGTTGCACCATTCATGTGATCATGGAGGACATTAGATGGACAGCCCAAATGATATAAGTTGTATCTCCATCACTACAGCAGTGTAACAATGAGGCCAACAGTTCATTTTGGGTACATGTCTTCCGATGAATGTTCTTTGTGACAGCAGCAGAGATTTGAGGTATCTGTGACACAAAAGAAAATGAAAATATTTAAAAGCACAGACGTAATCAGACAAAGCTGGCTAATTGTTTGCTCATATTATCTAAATTTGATATTTGTCATTTTCTTGTGCAAGATAAACCTAAGCCACCCACAGAGTGCATACAGTTCTATTTCAGCAAGACAGTATATGAATTTGTTTATTCAGTAATGCTGCATCCATTTTATGCTCCTGATTAATTAAGCTGCATTGCCCAGGAAGCAGACCCACCTTTCCCAACTGTAACTTGGAGAACAGTTCAGTTTTAAACTGTTCTGAGAGTTGTGATTGATATAGCAGACATAAACATGTGGGAATAAATGATGCTGTTTGTGTGTGGCATAAATCTAAAAGGATTTGGTCATTTTAAAATCTCATGCACAGGTAAAATGCCCTTTAACTGTCTTTTGAATCCTGTTGTTTGTGACAGAATGAAAATAAGATTAACCCATAAGGACCTAGTGTTCCTTTTGTGGCAGTCCCCAAATGAATTTTTCTCTATATTTAACCTTCCTTAAGTGATTCATCACAATTTATTGTAATATTATCTTCTGTATTTTGTGTTTTTTTTCAGTGAAAATCATGTATTTTCCTCTATTTAAGTCACTGATAATGTAAATGTTCATGAAAGCGCAGATTAAAGTTTTGAGTTATTATATCAGAAACAGAGAAAACTGAAGAAAAGTAGCTTTTTCTGTAAATATAAAATAAATAACTGAACATAAACCAGTTGTCTCCATCCACTGTCATTGATCTAACTCCATGGGTTTTACTGGTGAATCAATGTTGTAGAAGATGACGGTGTTTCCACAGTAACTACAGAGCCTCTGAACGCCCAAATGGGTCATATCCGATGACCACGAAAAGATGATTAACTACATTTTACACCAATTATTCACATGCATTGATAGGATTAGTGGCTCATCAGGTATGAAACAGTTTAGATCAGTAGATGGTTTTGGTTGCTGGGGCTGCTTGGGTCTTTACTGGTTAAATGAAAATGAGTTTGGCAGTGAAGTATGCTAACAGTATTCTTACACTGTACAGATAAGCATGTAAAACATCTGTTATTTCAGATGTTAACTCTTCTGAAAGGAGAAACCACACAATTTGATCGCTAAATGAAAGAATGCAAATACCAAAACTGCACCTGGGTTAGTGTGCAGCGGCTTGTAACATTTAGCAAATGCATATGGCGTACTGCTTTTACTTGGTAAGAGTAAAAAAAGCAGAAGCTTCATATTGTGCTCAGTGACATAACGTGTCATTCAAGGATGCAAGAGCATTCAGAAGGTTGTGATTATCCACCCTTGACAGCTTTATATGAAGCAGTAAATTGTGTTATTGTGAGACACCTGTGGTTCCTTATTCACAGTGGTGTGAAAGGAATTGAGACATGTAGATTTAACAGCATTAATGCTGATGTGCTGGCAGATGGGATGAGGCTTCTGGCAGATGACACTTGTGCAGGTGTTACTATTATTCTCACAGGTTTTTAATTTTTTTTTTTTTTTTAGCTTGTGCTTGGTCTAGACTAAAGTGAGGATGGTATAAATGGTTATTTTGACATCTTTTTCCACATTAGAGAAGCATTTATATTAAAAAAAAAAACAAAACAAAACAGAAAAAGAAATGAAATGGAAGTTTAGATTTTGTTATTCCTGGAGCCCTTCTCATCCAAATGTGCTGTTTATCAAAGCGCCAAAAGGTTGTAACTCAGTCTGCACTTGCTATAGCGTGTGTCTCAGATTTATATGATAAAGTTGGGAGCAGGAGGTCTCACTGCAGATTAAAGTGTCGACCATGGGGACATTAGATATTCCATTAGTTGAGACCTCTGTCCCAGCGTGCTCAGTAAATCACAGCTGTATATACTGTAGGTACTGAGCGTTGCATACAGGGCAGCTCTGCAGTCTGAAGAAGAGATGACATGACTGTGGATCATACAAACCTGAACATTAACCCTGGGAGTAGTGGGTGTAGACAAGGCCTTCAAGTACTGTGGTGTTTGTTTTGTTCAGAAAATGTTTTTTTTACTTTACATTCTGCCTTTTTGTGATAACATTGCTCATTGTTGGTGATGAAAAAATATTCTTTCTTTTCACATTCTTATGGTCATTAAAGTGCATGTACTTATTCTCATCTATGTTAAGTAGCACATTTTTATTATTCATTATAAAATACTTGTAACTGCAACTACACTGTAAAAGATGTGACATTGTGACATGTGACATCTCCAAAAGTACCACAATGTACCTTTCTTACTTCTCTCTCTCTCTCTCTCTCTCTCTCTCTCTCTCTCTCTCTCTCTCTCTCTGTTTTAGTACACATGAGGTAACGCACAGGTCGTATGGACGTACGGCTGCAGGCGCCGGTGTTCTCCAAATATCTAAACCTCCAGATGCTGCTACAGCAGCAGCGGAACACACCCTCATTTGTCATCATCTTACACCAGCAATATTTCCTAAAAATCACATCAAAGCTCTTATGCAGTTTTATCAACTTCTATATCATTCATGCATATAATACTTAAATAGTGCTTTTAATACGTATCCAGCTCCATACAATGACCAAACATGACCTTTGACCTGAACTCATTTGAATATCATGTTGGAAAAGACAGCAAAATCATTGAGTTTGACTTTTAAAATCTAAAATAACACTCTTGCCCACCTTGTAGATACTATTATTTGAAATATGTTAAACACACTATATTTATACATAAAATACATATACCAAGCTTTAGAATCTACGAGGAGGGTAAGATGTTCAATTTAAAGCAAACTAAGAAGATTTAAAACAGAAGTGAATGGAACATCCCAGCTGATCACCTAAACACGTCTTATTTATAAGTTTGTTGTCATTCTGATCATTCGTAGTAGTATTTGTTCATTTAATGGAACTCCTTCCCAGTTGAATAAATCATGTCACTATTAATACAAAAGAGTTACACACTTAGTATTACAGACATTTTTGTTGGCTAATGAGCAAATAGTTAATGGTGAATACCCTGAAACCTTAGTTTTTCCTGCTGTACATACCTCACATATATCAGATTGGATCTAATAGAGAGACAAATGCATATGTGTGGACATTACAACTTCACTAAACAAACAAACAGAACTTTGGACAAGGACTTTTGCACTGTAGAAAACTGCAATAATCAGATCTGAAAGAAGCCATTTTAGTTTATTTAGCCACTGATGCACTTCAGTATAAAGTATTAGTGTAAATTATAAATGTCAGGTCTAGAACTAGTTCATTATTATCAGCAAAATTAAACTTAGCATTAACCCATAAAGACCCAGTGCTACTTTTGTGTCAGTTGGTTTAATTTTTCTCTATTTTACCTTTCTTAAGTGATTTATCACCATTTATTATAATATTTTCCTATGTATTTTCCATTTTTCTCTGTGAAAATGGTGTATTTTCCTTTATTTAATTTACTGACCTCATAGATGTTCCAAAAAGCTCAGATCAAAGTTGAAGGTTATTATATCAGAACAGAGAAAACTGCAGAAAAAGTGACTTTTTCAGTAAAATACATCATTAACAACATCCAAGTGTCTCCATTCACTGCCATTGATCCAACTCCATGGGTTTTACTGGTGAATCGATGTTGTAGAAGATGATGGTGTTTCCACATTCTCTACTGAGCCTCTGAACGTCCAAATGGGTCATATGTGATGACCATGAAAAGATGACAAACTGCATTTTACACCAATTATTTACATGTATTGATGGGATTAATGGATCAACAGGTATTAAACGGTTTAGATCAGTAGATGGCTTTGGTCACTGGTGGATGTTTGGGTCTTTTTTGTAATCCACTCATGTTTCTCCACTTGGTTTCGTTCAGAAAAGTCTGTCATAACGCTGCTGATGGATCAGCGCTCAGAGACCTAGCTGATAGATATCCTGATGCTCCAGACCTGCACATGGTGGTGCAGTGGGTAGTACTGTCACTCCAAGAAGGTCCTGAGTTTGTTTCCAACATCAGGACCATTCTGTGTGGAGTTTACTACATCTTCTTCCCACCATCCAAAGACAAACACTGGTGGGTTAATTAGTTAATCTAAATTGCCCATAAGTGTGAACGTGAGAGTGATTGGTTGTTCATCTCTATGTGTACAGGTCGTTATTAAAAATGAGAATCAGTTCTCAACAAACTTACCTAGTTAAAGTTTAAAAAAAAAGTCGATGGATGCTTGGGTCTTTTTTGTAATCCACTCATGCTTTTTCCACTTGGTTTTGTTCAGAAAAGTCCATCATAACACCACTGATGGATCAGCGCTCAGAGACCTGGCTGATAGATATCCTGATGCCCCAGACCCTCACATCAGATTTATGACTTGTGAAGTCTGAACTCGCATTTCCATACAGAGGAGATAAACCGAGCAGACACCGGGTCTGCCTGGACTCTTAGCGCCTCCGCTCTGGAAGCTTCGCTGGATACACAATAGGGACAGGCCCATAAAACACGAGGGCCAACAGATGCTCACTGAAACAACCACAGTCCATTACATAGCCTGTTAAAAACACTCAGGCAGTTTGCTAACCTGCTGTCACCCCTAACCCTTACACTCCTCAGTGGGTTTTGTCTGCTGGTGTGGACGAGGACGAGTTATGGCTCGGAACGACTTCCTCCCAGTGCAGATCTCATACAGAACACAATGCTTCTCGGTGCAGAGGGAACGCCTGCCTCCATTAACGCAGATGTTCTTTGTTCGCTGACAGCTGTGTCCATCTTCATGTTATTCTTTCTCTTCAGGAGGGTTTTGTTTTATGACCCTCTGTGTTGGGTTTCTGTGAGAATTAGGGATGGTGTAGCGTTTACAAAAGTGAAAAAGCAGGTTAGGGAGTACGACATGAGCATATGGCTTTGTCGGGTCAATTTATGTCTGCTTCAAGAGCAGGGATGGGGAAAGGGATTTCAACCTTAATTACATGTATGGAATCTACTGGTCCATCGTATAGACCACAGGTGTCAAACATACGGCCCGCAGGCCAAAACCAACCCGTCAACAGTTCCAATCCGGCCCACAGGATGAATTTATGAAATGTAAAAATTATACACTAACGATATTAACCCATAAAGACCCAGTGCTACTTTTATGGCTATTCCAAAATATTTTTTTCTTTATATTGAACATTTCTTAAAGGCATCATATTTCCCTAAACCCACTTTTATTAGTCTTTGGTTCATTTATTTGTGTATTTGGACCCTAATAGTTCATACAATTTAAATTTGAACTCTCCAGGTGCTGCAAAGCTATCTTTATATTAATTTTGGCAAAAATCGAGTGGATTTCTACAACCCGTTTTAATTCCTGCTTAATTGGTTACGTTTATAACTAGTTACGTCACAACATTTGCACATATATGGTCTGACAAATATTTCTCAGAGTACGACATAATTGTTTATCAGCAGCAACGGTTGTAGTAAAAACTGAAAATATGTCCAAACGTCGAGCTGATTAACTAAAATGTTCAGTTGTTGGTTGCATTAATGAACACAAGTGGAGCAGAGCAGAGCAGCACAGTCAACAACCTGGAGGGGGTGGGGTGTGAAGTGGCTCATCTGCATTTAAAGGGCCAGCGCTCAAACCGACCTTTCTGGTGTCATTACTCAGAAATAAGGTTGAAGATGAACCTGTGGAGTTGAATTAATGAAGGATTCAGACCCAAGCAGAGCATTTACAGTTTACTTTTTTCACTGTTATTGTTTTACTGGTCCACCCAATCACATTTGGATGAATACTGCCCCTGAACTAAAATGAGTTTGACATCCCTTGCATAGAACCTGATTAAAGACATCAGTATCAGACTGTTTAAGGCCAAGACAAATCAGTAAACAGCAGCAATAGAAACGTTCTATCTCCACCTCACAGCCACATGATTAAAGAAGGTTGAGATGTAACTTGCATTATAATCCTGGTTCTAATTGTAAGTCTTTGACTCTGTTGTGCATCCACCACCCATGTAGTAGTACTTCTTATAATGTTACAGGGCCTGTTATACCTTTCAGATACAATTTTTGACTTGTGATGTCAAAATATGTCAAATGCAACAACATGGAAAACGTGATAACATCTATGTGAGTCCATTATACATGAACAAAAGCCTGATCAAATGTGGTTTTATCAGGGTGATGGTTTAGACTTAGATGCCATATGTCTGACATTTTCCTGAAAAACACAATAAGCTCAATAGCAACAACAACAACAACAATAATAATAATAATGATGATAATAATAATAATAATAATAATAATAGTAAATCCCTCTTACTCATCCCCTCTGATTTTATTAGAGGTGTGTGGTGGTGTATTTTAAGTTAATTTTCATCGTTCTCATGGGGATGTTCAATCTCTGTTAACCCATACTTGTACCAGTGCTTATACCCTGACTGGAGAGTTAACCTAGCATACATGAGACCCTGTCCTCAGCCTGTACTCTCTATTTTCCTCGTATTTTGCTATATTTGGGACATTCCTGGGTGTGGACGTCTGGGCAGTGTCTTTGTTCCTGTAGCCGGTAACAGCATTGTGCTGTAAGCAAAACAATCTAAAGATGAGGCAACTCCATTGTGACTTACTGCTCTACCTCTAATGTGGTGCTGTTCTGCCTGACAGACAAGGCTCTGGGAAAAGTTTACACACATGCGTGCATCTCAGCGTGTCATCTGTCTATCACACACCTGTCAGACACTGACAGGAGGACGTGTGTGAATTGTAACGTCTAGAACTTTCCCATAGAGTTATGCAATGGTGTGAATATGTGTTGTGCTTTAGAACATAAACACTGTGAAACAACAATAAAGTAAAGTTTTTCTCTTACTTGACCATGACTATTCTTCTTATAATGTCATCAACTCCAAACCAAACTAAACTGCTAACAGACAGGTGAAGTTAGGAAAGTTGGGTGGGACCAACCTTTGGAAAAAAATACAAACAGTAAGAGACAAATTTCTTTTTTGATGGTGTTTGATTTGTGCAGCTGTTTAGATCACAAGTGTCAAACATGCAGCCCATGGGCCAAAACCAGCCTGTGGGATAAATTTGTGAAATATAACAAAGCATTTTCTGCCTCCGTCCATAATATTATACATTATATAGCCCAAATGTTGTCTAAAATTAACATTTATTTGCAACATAGTATAGCAAACTATTGCATGATCAAAAACAAATTAATTTTAGCAAAAAAAAAAAAAATATATACATTTTTTGAATGTCTGGGGTTGCCAGAAATTTGTGATGTTAAAATGGGGCCACAAACCAAAAAGGGTTGGGAACCACTGTAATAACCTTTAAATAATGAAAACCACAAATTTTCTTTGTTTTAGTGTAAAAAGGTAAAATTACATGAAAGTGTTTACATTTCCAAACCATTCATTTGCATAAAATGTGAATAACATATATGAACAACCTAAAATAAGTACAATTTTAACAATATTCTGCCTGTTACTAAATGTTTTGTGTATTTGTAATTGTAATGTAAGTTGTAATGCACATGTGTAAAGGATAAACTGAGGCAGAATGTTGTTTTTAAAATTGCACTTATTTTTCTTAAGAAATTTTAGGTTGTTCATGTTATTCAGATTTTTAAGGAAACTTTGTAGACGTGAACATTTTCATTATGTCATTTTAGTTTTTTTTACTCTTATTATCTTAATGGTCCGGCCCACTTCAGATCATATTGGGCTGAATGTGGCCCCGGAAGTAAAATGAGTTTGACACCCCTGGTTTGGATGTATGATGTTTGCCATTTAAAAGATAAAAAAAATTATAAGATAATTTCCCTAGTCAAGGAAGTTGCTTTTTGTAGTAAAGAAAGCAAAGAAACATCTATGTTTTTTGGAGCAGTCCAGTGGAATGTATCTATTGTTACACATTATAGATGTCACCAACACCAAATGTATGTTACCTCGGCATATTCCACTTTATTCTTTGAGGCAAAGGTAAAAAAATATTAAAAAAAAGACCCCGCAGAGACATCTTTAGCAGTTCTGAGCAGCCTATGGAGACAACCTCATGAAGATGTCACTTCTGTGATTTTCAGGTTTCTGTTTATATATTTACAGTCTGATACTTCAACAGTTTTCCCACAAATGACATCTTTTTTGACTCAGTAGATCATCATTTAAACTGGCAAATATCATACATAAATAGTGGAATAATTCATGCAGGATAAAAAAAAAAACAAAAACTTGTCTGTCCACATTGCCTGTAGTAAATGTTTTTTTCTGAAAAAGGTCACATGGGCACCAGAAGAGGCTCTCTCTTTGCTCAAAGGCTGGGTTGTTATTGAACCGTTATGTATTTTCCCTGAATGGTGATGTGTAATATATTGTGTACTGATACTTTTTCATGCAGTTTTAAGACTTGATCTGATTTTATAGCAAAAAAATGTCACAAACTCCTGCAGGTTCAAGTGTACCGAATGCACACTCCTATAGACTTCTATCTTAGCTACAAATGACCCATGATGCAATTCTTTCTCTAAAACATTATTTTTATGTCGGTCCTTTTCCCATAGCCATAGGAGAGTGAGTGAGAACAGTGCAACACCAACACTAGTCTCAAGCTGCCAACAGTCACTGAATATTCACAGTAAACAAACAGAACAAGTCAAAATACACTGAGTTTATTATATATGCTGTTCAGCCCAGTGCTGGTCCTATAGCTGATCTCACCCAAGCAGGACATCTGAACAGACACAAACAAACTGTCCTTGTATGGGGTCACATCATCCAAAACCAAACCTCTACAGACTTTTGGCATGGGGTGTGTTGTAATGAGAGACAACTGTGTTTAGAATTCTGCGTCAAAGGGGGCTTTAATGATCAGCACCAGGCAAAAAGTCGAATTTTTCCACTTTGAGTTTACCCTTTCAGAAGAATTGCAGTGGAATGAGGCACTGAGTCAGAATGTGCTGACGCTGTAAATGTGGCCAAACCACAGATGAAGCATTGCTCTAAACAGACAAATCCTGTTATTACACAGGGGGAAAAGGGGCTTAATGGTGATATCAAGGTGGTTTCTCTGTTTTAGACCATAATCCTTCAATAATTCATACTCAAAAGTGCATGAATACTGACCCAGTGTTGGTGAGAAGTGTCTGCTTCATGGGTTTCCCTTTAAAAATCTTGATATGAGATTTAACACTTTCCTGATGCCCAAGTGTGGAAAAATCTGTGTAAAAACCATGAGGCCACTTCAGAGTTTTCTACATGATGAACCCTCATAGACCTAGAACTGGTTTTGTACAGTTGCTCAGTGCTCTACTCTTCTACTAAATGAAATTTTCTCAGAATCAGAATACTTTATAAATCCCAGTGGAAATTATTGGGTATTAGAGGTTATTCAAGTATAATAGAAAGTAGCAGAAATATATATGTGTGTGTGTGTGTGTGTGTGTGTGTGTGTACATCTATCTATCTATCTATCTATCTATCTATCTCTCTATCTATCTATCTATCTATCTATCTATATCTCTATCTATCTATCTATCTATATAT
>JAPQRP010000015.1:16905817-16950282 GCA_037367295.1 Apogon hyalosoma | reverse complement strand
TTAATTTCAGAGCTGATATCTATCCATTTTCCATGTTTTCTTGATAATAACCAAAATCACTTCAGTTCTTCCATCATATCTATGTCATTGTACTGACAAAAACAATGCTTTTAGGCATTCCATTTTTTCTTTTCTGTCTGTTTTAGTCACATGACACACACATGAGTTAGTACTGGATTGCATAACCATTGTTTTTGATGACTTTTGATGGTCTAATAATTTTTTCTGTGACAGTATTTCCACAATATATTTTTCATGTGACTGAACTGCTGGATGTTGGGAATCTCATAGTCATGCGGAGAAAATTACTCAAAAGACTTGCTCCACAGTATTCCAGGTCAGAGGTAATGTTGACATTCTTTGAGCGCTCGCCGTTGGACCAGGTCCTGAGGAACGACAAAGTCCACAGAATCCAGCCCTGTTTTCAGAGTCCGATCAAGATATCAGGTACACAGCTGCTGTTCCTGTGTGACACAGAGATTTGTCCCGTTTTAGTAACACTGCCGAAGTCATGAGGACTTAATAAGTAATACAGCTTTCCATTCTGTACCTTTCAGAAATCATGCGATCAAATGGATTCTGCTTGGCCAATACAGAAACTATTGTGTTTGATCATAATCTTCCAGAAGAAAAAGAGAGACCGTCATCCACTGACTCTGCAGAACATACGTAAGCATCAGTATCACTGTCGTTCCTCATCACTTTTAGTGTCTGACATGTTACTGCTCATTGTCATTTTGGTGTTTTTATAACTCAGTATTCAAGATCACTTCCAAAACCAGCCAAGCCATGCCTCAAACTGAGTTAATTCCAGATTTAGTAAAGATTTGCCTCATTATGACTCAGTGTAGTGCCAAAAAAGGGTTTCTGCTGGTCCATTAATATAGATTTAATGTTTAAGTGTCTCAAATGCCATAATTATGATATTAATAGGTTTCACATTTGATTGGATTATGAAATTATGTTTTTTAAGGTTGTATAAAACACAGTCCTGCTTTCAATAGGGCTTAAAAAAAGAAATTCTGTGACAAGCAAACATGGAACAAATAAGCACTGATGTAAACTGTGCAGCCCAGTCAGATATTATTAGCCTACACCCAGCTAGTGTGTTGCAATGTGGTGTGTGGTCTAATGTGGTATCCGCTCTCATTAAAAAAAGAAAAAGCTAATTGTAGAACAAATAGGTTTCAAAAGTGCCAGAGTCAGAGCTATATAAATTTGCTGTAAAACTCCACCAGCAAACACCTGCCATCCCTCAATATCAGGAGGATCATCAAAAACCAGCCCCAGCGTGACCCACTTTGCACTTGCAACTATGTCTCAAATTGCTTTCATAATGGTCGTAAAAGGTATTAAATTTAACTGGTCAAAATGAGTAGAAAGCCAGCACTTGCTTGTTTTCCACAAATGGAAGGATTCCCATTCATGCTCTTGAGAGTCAAGTCAGTGCTTTGAAACCCCAGGCCCCTCCACCACCTCTATATACAGTACAACAGGAAGTGTGTGTGTGCACCTCTTCCTTCCCTGGGTGTGCATAGGAAGCAAAAGAGGAACACATTCCTCTTGGTATTTCACACAAAACAAGACTTTAAATCACTCTTAAATGTCTGTCTTGAGGTGTTCTTTGACCTTGAACAAACACACAAAGGTTTAGTGGCTCGAATCAGTACCTCAGATCAAATCTACAAATCTGTCTTGTCAACGCAGTAAAATGTCTTTTTTTTCCAGGTATGAGGATGGAACTGAGTTTTTGCCATTGGAAACAGATGTGTGTGATGAGGAAACAGAAGCATATGTCACCAACCTTTCCTATTACCACCTGGTTCCATTTGAGACCGACATCCTGGAGTGACACAATAGATGGGCATCTGATGTTATCGTAAAGAAATATGTACCCTTAAATGGAACTTAGCTATGCAACGCTCCGTCCACTTATTAAGGGAACATGCTGCATGTAGCTGTTATCTCAATGTATGTACACATGTACAATACACACAGAAAAAGACTTAAAGGATTTAGCAGCACTACTTTCTCTTTTTGCATTATATGTGATGTCACCAGTGTGCCTCATCCAAAGCCTTACTTGAGGGAATTGAGACAAAACAAGATGGCGTTGTCTCTAAGGGGAGATGATGTACCTGAAACAATCCTATACTGTGGGTCTAATAGTCCTAAGAACAGCCGATGACTTTTCAAGAGTGTGACTTCAACTGCTGAGTCGAGTGCTGCACATGAGCTCTTTCCTTCTTGGACCGGTCGCTGATACTCACAGCTTTGCTGAACTGACCAGCTTTCTTTTCATCTCTACAATATCAATATATATTGCAGATTTAATTTTGCACAGTCAGTTCTCCTGTGGACCCACATGATGAGATGAGATCTGCCACGTTTGCAAGGAGATTTGCAATGCACTTGCAAAACCTTGCGTATTTTTATCTAAACTGCTCCAGTGTTACCACTTTTACTCCAGAGGGAGTACAGTATCATGAAGATTTTTGTTCATACAATTTCCACCAGCATGATTCTTTTTATATGTAATTAATAACCAGATTAAACGTCAAAGGATAATTTATGCTTTGGTTCTGTGAAATGCAGTTGGTTATTTGGTGTGAGAGTCCTATAGGACCCAGATGAAGCTAAAAGGAGTTAAATGATCTTCATTGTGTTCTGTTCTTCTGGGTTCTTAGACTGCTGTCAATCAATGATATAACAAATCATTATAATTTTGTTACAACAGACTCTTTCCAAAGTGAAAACTTATGCTGCCTATTTGGAGATTTTTGTGTTTTTTTTCCACCTGAATTATGTAACATATTGCTTGTTAATCTGCTTATTTTGTATTTAGGAACAAATACATATATACAGTATATTTACAGTGTTGTCAGTATGCGAATAACTGAGTCATGCCACTTCTGTTGTTGATGTCACATTAGTGATCAACATATGCAAAGAGATCTTTGTTTTATGGGTCACTGAGGTCATTTCTGACCCACTATGTAACATGACGTGAGTTGGTTCAGTCAGACAGCTGACTGCAGTGACTGTGGGAGTCTTCAGCTAAGGCGGCATCGAGGGAACAAGTCCACTCTTTATCTAAGGAAGACAAATGACATTGCTATGCTTAAAGCTTTCTATAGGCACAGTTTTGTTAAGTAGGCACACACTTGATTAAAATTCATGTCTTTTGTGTGTTTTATGGGTGTAACAGTGTAAAGAGTAACAGAAAGACGGTGCTTTCATTTTAAGCAGTGCCCGCTGTGATGCCATAGAATGCAGCGGAGCATTGCTTATGTTTTGAATGCAACCAAAATGCAAATAAGTACGTCTGTGTGGGGCTGACTGTAAGGAAGTCCATCTATATACAGTTTTTCATTGAAGATGTCTTTGTCATTGATTTTACAATGTGAGCCAGCAGCTTGTGCCCACTCTTCTGTCCCTATAAATACAAAGGCATTCAGCTCTGACAAACTTGGCACACGAGGCTTCAGCAGGACAGACCTCTGCGTGGGTCTATTTAGTAACACAGTCATGATCAGCATTCACCCCGTGAGAAAGTACAGCTCTTTCTCACGCCATTTAATACCATCTCTCCAAGAATGATGTCTTGAATTGGTGCGGATTCCATAGGCGTACATTTTCTGTTTCAGTGAAATACAGTTCATTTTCTGGAATCTGGAATATTTGATCAAATCAGCCATGAAACATCAATGAAATATTTGAATGAATATAATACTTCTACTTCTAGTTAATACTTCTACTAATATTGTGGGCTTGGAATCTTAAGTCTTTTTAGGCATTGGGGTCATGCATCACAAAGATTCTGCCACAGATTCTATGAAGATGATGATCAAAATGGTACTCATGCAGTCCTGTGAGGGCAGTGAGTAACAACATGTGGTTAGTCCAGTTTCAATGAATTTTCAAAAACATATCAACAAGCCAAACATGCCAGCTATGAGGTGGGAAAATTCATGACTGAGAATGACAGCGTGTTCAGCTATATGAAAATAAAAATATGCAATGTGTTATTTAAGTTGTAAACTTTAGCCACACTCTGTGAAGCTAACCATCATATGCCTTATAATTTCATATTTATGTGCTGATGCCTCGTGAAATGTTCTAGTGTGAAATTCTGTAGAAACAGAAAGAAGTGTAACATGGCTGATAACTTTTAAGCTATTCAGACAGTATTATATACCATTTGTCTGCAAAACCTCTTTAAATAAATTAATATGTTTTCAATAAAAGCAATGTGGTTTCTTTATTTCTTGTAAATGTAGTAAAACCTGTCTACATACATTAACACTGGTCATTATTTTATGGATTAATAGTTTACAGCACACACTGTACAAAACCTACAAGAGGTCAAGATTAAATGGCTTAACAATATGTAAATTGGTTAGAATTTTTCTCAAAAATGAAAATGTACAAAATTAGATTGTTAATCCATCAGGAATATTGATGACATTTGATTATATGACAATATTAAAATATACTCATAAGATAAGATAAGATAAGATAAGATAAGATAAGATAAGATAAGACAAGACAAGACAAGACAAGACAAGGCAAGACAAGACAAGACAAGGTATGACTATTTATCCCACCGCAGGGAAATTTCAGTTAACAGCAGCAACATATAACAAACAAGTGCAGAGAAAAAGACAGGAAGAAAAACCACAAATGAGTTAAAAAATGACATATAAAGAGAAAAATAAGAAATTGGGTATTTATGTAATTAAAAAAAAAATAGGATTAGAAATAAAAATTAAATATTATTTACATATTTGCATTGTGGTTGCATAGTGTGATATAAGGGGGTGGAGGAGGTTTACTGAGAAATGTACATTGGATTAGTCTGCTGAAAAATGATCTGCTTGACCAAGTTTTCAGTGAATCTGAATTTCAGAATGTGCACCATATAAGTTCAAAATGAGCAGAATGGATGACGGTATTTAAGTGGGTTTTTATGTACTGACAAGTCAAATGGGACTACTCTATGGATTGTCTTAGAGGGCCATCTTGTGGTCAGTAGTGGATTTAAGGTTTAAGTTTTTATTTGAAACGCATTGTACATAAAAATATGCTCAGGGATATTTTTAACGATGACTAAGACTAAAATGCATTCAAATAAAATAAAAAAAAAAAAAGAACATCTTGGTGTGCGTTGAAATGTGGTACTTTTCATAAAAAGGCTGAGATAGTTATAATTCTACATATTAGAAATTATCATACTATTATGCAGTATCCATCTAGCCAAAAATGTAATTCTCAAACAAAACCCATATTTATTTTATTTTATTTTATTTTATTTTATTTTATTTTATTTTATTTTATTTGACGGACGGAATGGGCCGGAGGTGCCTGCGTAAGTCCGCGCATGCGCACATGAAGCTACAGCCGCTGTATTTCCTGCTTGCCGTTTCCACTCGAAGCGATGGCAGAAGTGAAAGCTTCCCTGATTTGTGGAGGTACGTTTACTTTTTTATTCACTGTGTAATTAACGCTAGACCCTAAATCTCATCACGGCTTTTGTCTCCGTGACCATAAAACCTGCTGTTCTTGAAACCGTGGAGTAAACTGACACATAGTTAGCTTGAACCACAGCTTTAGCCAGTGATGCTCCAGTCATGAGGTCCCAGGCTACAGGGTCTGGGTCTGGAAAAGAGTCTTGTTCACGTCGAGATAATCTGTACTTGGTCTGATTTCACGTCTCTTTTAAAATTGCAGTTATAGCGGCTTTCCTAAGTTCAGCGGTCCTTGCATTTGTTGAAGATCTAGATGACACGTAAGTGATGCCCTCCTCAATGCTCTGCTTCAGCATTTCAGCTTCCTGCCACTGGAACATCATAATCTGATCCTGTAATGCAGCGTCCGACCAGAGGACACACACACAAACCACAATATAGTTCCGTTACTACTTCCTTAGCCATGTTTTTGCATAATTTAGAAATACAAAATTATGTTTTAAAGCACAAAAGGTTACAGTAGGAAGGGGGTGGGGGTTATAAAAGGTACATTGGGGTGGTGGTGGTGGTGGTGGTGGGGGTCTTCAATCTTAGGTTTCTTCTTTCAAACTGTGTCTGATTGGATCCCTGCAAGTCTACAGTGATTGTGTCTCTTGTGAATGTCGTTTGTCCTTGTTGGGGGAACCTTTAATTGTTTTTTTGTAGGTGGAAGTTGTTTTAGCACGTGCAGCTTGCACAATAATTGTCCGGTATTGCTTTATCTTTACTGAACCAGAATCTGGTCGCACTTTACAACAGGGGTACAGTAATAGGTGTTAAGTTATGTGCTTTGTAATGATTCACTTAGTTCAGTAGTATATGTCATGTGACTCATCTAAGCTATACATCATATGACTTAATTTGTCTTGCATTGATAAAACTGTAAGACTTTTTGTATTGTTTTTTCTTTTTAACAGATTTAAAGACTCCAGAGTGAACGACATCTGGCTGGTTGATGTGAGTCTGTCAGTACACGCACACACCCAAACCCAGTCCACTCTATTCAACCAAGCTTTACCTCATGTCCAGCTCACTACTGTTGGGCTCATCCTTTGCGGAAATGGCAGCAGTGGTGGGTTGGATGTAGGAGGGCGGGGGCCCGAGGGTGTGTGCAGACTGTCCTCTGTTTGTTATTAGTCAATGAGAAGTCATGCATACTGAGCAAAGCCAGGGGGCTTGCAGGGGTTTATATCAGAGTTCGCATCCGGGCTCATAAAAGCAGATTGAGAACAACTACCACAAGCTGCTTTCACTTCAGTCAAAGAGTCGCAGCGCTGGGTTGTGACAAACGTTTCCATACACAGATGTTTGTATTTCAACATGACAGGTAATAAATGCAGAAACTAAGCAGCTGTGGAATAATGACATTCTGTGTAGCCAATCAGTTTTACTACATTGAACATTATTTACTGCTTGCTATCTACTTTTAAGACTGCAGTAATTATTTTCTTATTTTAAATTCTTTTCAAGAATACTCTCCTGATAGAGCCACTTTATACTGTATCAAAGGCAGAAACTGCAAGTTATCAGATCAGGTGGTCTAGTAACTGGAATTTACAACATATGTATCTGCTGTACATAAGCACATAGTGAAATTCAGAAGCATTTTACCAAGGTTTTCAAAATTGAAAAAGTTCCATGACATGGCAGAAAAATAAGAATCAAGATAAGATAAGACTTTATTGATCCCACCATGGGGAAATTTCACAGTTGACAGCAGCAACATACAACACACAGGTGCAATGAAATAGACAGGTAGAAAAAAAAATGCAAGTGAGAAATGAAATATAAAAGAAAATGACAAATTTGGTATTTATGTAAATATTTATATAAATAGAGAATTAGAATTGAACATTTTTGAAATTTAATGCAAGTCATGTTGAATTGTAGGAATTACATGGATTGCATATTTATTTTGACAACAATGTGTTTCACATATTACAACCTTAACTGTATCAAGAATTGAAAAGAGCAGATGAGTGCACAGCTACACAGCATGAAAAAAGTATTCATATATAGCCCACGAGAAAGTAACATGTAACTCCACACTGGTGAGACAGAGGGATGAGGAGGTCTACAACAGTCTGCAATGGACCAGACCTGATCTACGATAAACACTGAGGGCAGTGTGATTCTCTTTGTGTCTGAGTGTCAGCTCCAGTGCCAAAGCTTAGCAAAATCAGCAAAATGTATTTTAAAACCATGACCATGGCTTATCCAACTTCATCTGATGACTAAATTCTCAGCTGATAGTAGCCTCCAGGACAGACACTGTGGTGCTGTGTTTTTGCATAAAGCTAATATGACGTGAGCAAAAATGTGTTTTGTTTTTTTTTGTCATTATTAACTGAGCCATTCAAAGGAGAGTAAGACATGGGTAGTATACAGTAACTGAACTTTTACAGTAGTTCATTGTGCAGCTGCTGCAGTGAGTGGATGTGAATGTACTATAACGAGAAGTAATTTTTCTTGCAATTTTAACACATAAAGACCCAGTGTTACATTTGTGGCAGTTCCCAAATTAATTTTTCTCTCTATTTAACCTTTCGTAAGTGATTTATCATTGTTTATTATAATATTGTCCTTTGTATTTTGTAAATTTTCAGTGAAAATCAGGCATTTTTCCATATTGAATTTACAGATTGTGTAGATTTTCATAAAAAGCTCAGATTAAAGTTGAGGGTTATCATATCAGAACCAGAGAAAACTGAAGAAAAAGTGACTTTTTCAGTCAAATATGTCATTAACTGAACATGAATCGACTGTGTCCATCCACAGTCATTGATCCAACTCCATGGGTTTTATTGGTGAAAAACCTTGAAGAAGATGATTGTGTTTCCACGTTCACTACGGATCCTCTGAACATCCAAATGGGTCATATCTGATGACCATGAAAAGATGAAAAACTGCATTTTACACCAATTATTTACATTGATTGATAGAATTAGTGGATCAACAGGTATTAAACAATTTACATCAGTAGGTAGTTTTGGTTACCAGTGGGTGTTTGGGTCTTTATGGGTTAAGTAAGATAAGTAAATAAATAAATAATATATAGCTATATCTCAAATATAATTATTTAGAAAAAAATAGTGACTGAGAGTGGATTTCTAAAGTTCGGAGTTGTTTACAGCCTTATTTCTCGATTCGCAGTGTTTACTGTAGTCTTTCAGATAGATGACTCCTTTCTGTGAAGATATTTAGGCAAAGCAAGGCAAATGTATATAGCACCATTCATACACAAGGCAATTCAAAGTGCTTTACAAAGGCATAAAATTACATTAAAATCATAGAGAATAAAACATTAAACAAAAGGAAAGTGCAGTCAAGATAAGGATAAAGAAGAAAATTTAAACAGGAAAAAGAGATAGTTAAAACAAAAGCTAAAAACAGTCTTAACTAAAATTTTGAATTTAATGTTAAATCAATCAGGATAGTTAAAACTGTGAGCTGCAGTGCAGGTATTAGAACTGAAAAAACTACTTTAATCAACCTGAGCTGTAAACAAATGAGTCTTTAACCTTGATTTAAAAGAACTGTGAGTTTCAGCAGACCTGCAGATTACATTTAATATGATTTTGGAAAAAAAAGATGATTTGTAAGAGCTGTGCTGAAGTACACATCAGTTGCCCAGAATTTTGGTGTTTATGCTTTGTATCTTAAGAACTTTTTTTTTTTTTTTTTACAGATTATGTATTTCCATTCAATTCCGTGCTTAAATACAGAAAAAAATTTAACCTTCAAAGTTCTATTAAAACTGAAAAAAAAAAAAACAACCCAAAAAACTCGACATTCCACCGCAGGCAGATAATTTATGAGAGCAACCACCAAAGGATGGTCAAAATGTTTTCTTTGTCAGCTGAGTAACAGAGCACATGCACTCTATTTTGCATAATAACCTTCAAATACCTTGAACTGAAAGGGCTGGAAAGGCATGCGTTTTTGTATTTTTTTTGTTAACATCAGCAACTATATAACGCCACCATAATACAGTGTGACAAATGAAACCAACTAGTAATGCACGTAAGGGAAAAAAATGAAATGACATACAACATACTGACATATATATGTACTTAGATACTCAAACATTAAGCTCATACCCTTAACATACTATATGCAGTGTAACATATGCACGTGTAAGAAATGCATTGAAACACGTAACTCAAGTAGAGCTGTATGAAGATAATTTTGTCTTTATTATGCAAGCAAAGGGGTAAAAGGCAAACAAAAAATATAGTTTTGAAACATAAAATCAAGATTTGAAAACAAAAATGAAAGTTTCAAAGTTTTCAAGCTTAAAATCGATTGTGTTTTCATTTTCTTTCATTTCAAATTTGAAACCTGCTTGCAGACCAAAATGTTTTGTCATTTTAAAAGTTTTGTTTGCAAGTCTAAAGGTTTTGCACCTGTAAATCAAATCGTGTCCCAGTGGGCTGGAGGACTAGGCACCAGCTACACTGTCAATTCGAAGCAAGCTACCAATAGAAATCCACCCCTTCTGCTCATGTAGATCCCGCCTATCACATTCAGTTGAACTTGCAAGCAAAAGTTTTTGCTTCTCAAAAGATTTTGACACGCAAAACTTTTCTTCTCGCAAATGATTTTGACCCAGAAGCAAGTACCTCTTGAACTTGCAAGTAAAACTTTTTGATTTGCAAGAGATTTAGAGGTGCAAAACCTTTGGACTTGCAAACAAAACTTTTAAAGTAACAAAACATTTTGGCCCGCAAACAAGTTTCTGATTTGAAATGAAAGAAAATGAGAACACAATCGATTTTGTTAAGCTTAAACATTTTGAAACCTTCATTTTTGTTTTCAAATCTTGATTTTTTTTTTTTTTTTTTTTTCAAAACTGTATTTTTTGGTTGCCTTTTCCCCTTTGCTTGCATAATAAAAACACCAAATGATCTTCATAGAGATGTACCAATGATCAATAAACAAATCCAGAAAAAGCAAAACAATGAGCCTGTTGACATGACCATTAAACTCAGATAACCCTGATGTGCAGGGTTGTACCTGTAATCATAACCCTGACGTTGATTTAAAAAAAAAAAAAAAAAAAAAAATACATGGACATCCTGGATATGGTTGTTCCTAGTCTGATGTTGACCCATGAACAGTAGGTAAAGTTAAGTCTGCTCTGTTTGTGCTGTGCATTTTCAGTTCTACGCACCGTGGTGTGGGTACTGTAAAAAACTGGAGCCGGTATGGCATGAGGTGGGAGTTGAGCTGAAGACCTCTGGGTCTCCGGTCCGTGTGGGGAAGATGGATGCCACTGCGTACTCTGGTGAGTAGATGACGAGGCCCTTTGGGGTCTCCCCTTGGAGCTCTGGGGTCCCCTGGGGGTTCGTTCATGTGTTGAACACGTAACCTAATTGACTCTGTTTTCAACAACACAAACATGTTGTCAGTCTTAGAGATGTTGCATTTGTCTGTGACACAGTAAATGGTCGTTTATCCTGTTGAACCAAGTCTTCATATGGTCATTATGTTTCATATATGCCACTTTCACAACTTTAGTCTTGATGATACTGTGTTTAAAACCTAGAATTGTTTGACACGAGTAAAGCTGTTATAATTTGGAAAGCTTCCTTAGCTCTTTACCTGTATTTTATTGTGATATTTTATTTCAGTTTAGGTTTAGTTTGAGGCTGTTTTGGTCTAGAGTGGAATAGACAGGGTTCGTATGGGTGCTTGGAATCCCTGAAAATGCTTGAATTTCAGTGTTGTGTTTTTAAGGTTTGAAAAGTGCTTGAATTTTAGTGTAAGTGCTTGCAATTACAACTCTGTGATTTATTTATTTATTTTTGATATGAATTCTGCTAGGGTTAGATGGCAAACTAAAGCAACTTACAGAGATGTGATACATTTTGAAAAATAAAACTTGTCAAAACTATGTCAAAAAAGAAAATTAGCGAGTGTTCTCAGGTCGACTTCAGGTACATTTTTATTTATTTATTTTTTTGTTTATTTAGCAGGGACAGTGCACATTAGTGAACATTTCTGTAAATGTGCCAGTATTAGTAAAAAAGCTATTTTTCAACTGTTGTCCCCGGGTAAGAAGTAAAGTATCTTAATCTTTGTCTTGGCGTGAGTGTGCCTGAAGAACACCAAGTGACTAACCTTTTTTTTGGCTAAAACATTGTGTTCTTCTTTAATGTCTAAACTTTTTGCTATTATGAAACATATTTTTTGATGTTTATAGTATAATACAGTGTCCATCATTGTGATAAGAAGTGAAATAAATAATCATGAGTATATGTATTCCTGTAGATATGTATTTTACCCCAGCGATAAGGTGCTGCGCTGGAAAAATTTGAAAATGACCCTTAAAAGTGCTTTAATTTGACCTTGAAAAATATGTACAAATAGACTAGTTCTAGGTTGGCTTTATATCAATAATTATCACTATAAATATCAAATGATTATTTCTTTCTGGTTAAAAAGCTCATTTTTGGTTGTGAGTTAAAAAGGAATAAATCAGATGGTTATTTATAGTTTTAAAGTCATGATAAACATTTCAGAACATTTCAGAAATCTAGGGCTCGAATTCTCAAAACTGCTATAATGATAATGAAATTAGTAAGACGACACATCATTGAAACATTTTGTCTTCTATTCGAAATGCAAAAATATCCAGAGATTGGTACATCCACATTGAAGGGCCTCCTCATTTGGTCTAACTTTTGGACTGTTCAGTTTGATCCAAACTACTGGAGTGAACCCTCCGCTGGACCGTGATGTGGACTGAACAGATGGTCTGTGGTCTGACCAAATGAGGTGGTCTTGGTCCCAATGAAACTGAGCCATGGTTTGATTCATGCACAGCTTGAAAACACTTTTTCGATGGTTCAGACTTTTGGACCAGTTACAGAAAGTTATCCAAGGTTATCATCACCATTAAAGAAAAGAAGATGAAACATAAATAGAAGAAGTTAAAAATGAACTGAATTAACATGTTGTCTTTCAGTGACTGAAGGGACATGGCAGGATGGACAGAAAGCTGAAGTCCAATCCCTTCCAGTGTAACTTTAAAACAAATCTGATTGGTAGACAATGGAGAGAGACAAAGAATTGTTTGGGCCCGTTTGCGTTGTATCACCATTTACACATATAATATTTGTCAATTTAAAATATATTTGTTTGAGTCAATAAAGTCACTGTTAATGGTAAATACAGCTCTGGAAAAAAAAAATAAGACCACTACAAAATAATCACTTTCTCTGATTTGGCCATTTATTGGTATGTCTTTGAATAAATGAGCGTTTTTGTTTTATTCTCTAAATTACCGACAACATTTCTTCCAAATTCCAAATGAAAATATTGTTATTTACAGCATGTATTTGCAGAACACGACACATGGTCAAAATAACAAAAAGATGCAGTGTTTTCAGACCTCCAATAATGCAAAGAAAACCAGTTCATATTCATTTGTAAACAACACAATACTAATGTTGAAACTGTGGAAAAGTTCAGACATCAGTATTTGGTGGAATAACCCTGTTTTTCAATGACAGTGTGTTTTGGTTCTCCTCCATTGCTGTTGGATGACTTTATGCAGCTCCTGGCAGAGAAATTCAAGAAGCTCAGCAATGTTCCATGACTTGTGTTCATCCAACTTCCTCCAGAAATTTTCAGAGTTCAGGGTTCAGGTCTGGAGATCGGGCTGGACATGACAGGGTCTGCATCTGGTGGTCTGTCATCCACACCTTTGTGGACCTAGCTGAGGCCAGGAGCATTGACCTGATAGAAGAACCAGTCCTCAGAGTTTGGGAACAGTGTCAGCAGAAGTCCACTAGTTTTCAGTAGTTATTTTTTATTCCAGTTACTGTTGTGGTACTAACAGCACTGTTTTTGCCTATCGTAAAAGTTAGTGATGGCCACAGTAGTGGTTTTTATACTTCTCCTTCTTAAATAAGACATGGATCAGGTGTTTATTCAGTAGAATAAGGTGTGCTTGTGTTGGAATTCAACAAACACAGGAATGGAATGGCTGTCATACATGCACACATGCTGATTTCACAGGAAATTGCAGTGGTTGCTTAATTTTTTCCAAATCTGTATAGTAAAGAAACATCTACAGGGTGTTTGCACAGGTCTCGAAAGTCGTAATAAGTATGTAATTTGGAAACGTTGTGTTCCAGACCTTGAAAATTCTGGAATTTTGTGTGAAAGTCTTAATAAAGTATGGAAAAAAGTTTCTCTGATAGTTGAATTTTAGAGTATGCTCAAAGGCACATAACCTTGTAAGATTAAAAATACATGAGGAAAGTATTAAAAATAAACTGGATATATTTCACTAACCGATCGGTACTGGAATGATTCTAATGAAACTTGTTTGTGTGATATTCATGCACTTTCGTGGTTTTCATATGTTTTGAAAATGTTTCTGTCAGTAAAAAATTTATTGCAAATTATGCATTCATTCATGCATACATGTATAAAAATGAACTTTTCTACGACACACAAACAGGTACAATCTCAACCAAAAAAGTAGGCACACAAGTCCAAAAGCACATGGTCTTCGGGGGGGATAGCAGTTTTGGAAAAGGCTGGAATTGTTATTTGGATAAAGAGCAAGCGCCTTGATCTACGGTAGCTTTGTGTTGACTTGCTCAGTGGATGTGCTCATACTATGTTGCACATGATACACATCACCAACGACTAAACAGCCACTGCCTTAGCCCATTTTACCATTTTAAAAGCGAGGTGAAAAATTATTAAAAGATATAGAACGTTCTATATCTTTGTAACTTTCGGGACACTACCATTCTTAAAAGGATGAATATTTGGTTAAAATACTCTTAATAGCTGCAAAATATAACAAGGAACTGGGGGAAGGCAACCATTCCATCAAAGGGCCAGTGGATATCTACAATTGAAAAAATATTTGTAATGGAAAAATTAACACAGCCTGAGACTGCAAGAACCACAACTGGATAAAAAGTGGGATAAGTGGACTATATTTACACAAAATTAATAGACTGACTATTGCTACCCAGGCACATTGTTTTCTTTTGTACTCATTTCTTCTCTTGTTTGTCAGTTCTTTTTGGGTTTTTTTATTTGTCTGTCTGTTTGTTTTTGTCCGTTTTTGTTTTGTTTTATTTTGTTTGGTTTTTTTTGTTTGTGTATTTTTGTTTTTTTTTTTTTTTTGGTTACTGTTATAATTGTACATACAACTCAATAAAGATTTAAGTTACAAAAAAGAAAAATTATTAAAAGAGGTGAAGATCACTTCAAGTCTGGTTATGTTGAAGCAGCAGAGACATCTTCAGCAGCTCTGAACAGATCATAGAGCGAGACTGTTCCAATACCGTCACCTCTTCAACTTCTGGGTCTAGTCTTTATTTCTATATATTTGAACAGTCTGATAGTTCAACATTTTTATCACAAGCTGTGACTTTCTTGAGTGAAATGACCTTTTAAACTGGTGAGCATCATATGTGTAAATCATGACAATTCAAAAAGGATAAAAAATATACTTGTCTTGCCATTGACTGGAACATAATTTATTATTCTGAAATGAGGTCCAATAGGGTAAAACCAAATGGGGTGGGACTTTGGCTCTCTATTAATCTATTAAGTGCAGCATGAAAGCAAAACTAACCACAACAAATGTGTAGCAAAAGCATAAATCTTGGTTCAGACTTTGGTTTGGATTATCAGGTGTCAAAAGGAAAAATTTAAATTCCATATATCTGATTTCTGGAGAACAAAGCTAATTAAACTTCAATTGCCTTTAGTTTTGGTTTTATTCTTAATTGTACTTTTTTAAGTCATTGTGTTTTTGAAAAAAGGCCAGTCACAGTCTTTGTTTTTCTACCTCTGGACAACAGACAACGCAAATGCTCAGAGGTGGATCAGACTCTGATCCAAGTTGTATGTTTTTCTATATTCCAGGAATTGCCTCAGAGTTCGGGGTCCGTGGATACCCCACAATAAAACTGTAAGTATCTCCCACAGCTGTGCATTACATAACGGCATGTGTCCCACCCTGCTTTGTCTCATGTTTTGCTTTTTAAACATCTGGAAATTGGAAGTAAAAGATTTGCGTGTTTCCAATTTTCCACAGTTCATTCTTTCCTTTTTATTGTGAACTGAAATGAAATTCTTATTATTGACCAATAATCCACCGTATGGTGCTTAGAACAGACACTTTCATGAGTATTAAAGTCTTGAACATGCCTGCACGCACAGTACGATTAATCCCACACTGCAAAAATCAAAATGTTACCAAGTGTATTTTTCTCATTTCTAGTCAAAATCTCATTACACTTAAAATAAGACATAATCACCTAAAGAGTAACTTTTCAGTGAGATATAAGAACTTGTTTTTAGACAATAGATCTGGAAAATCTTATTTCAAGAAATCTTACCAAGATTATTATTTTCACTTTTTCCATTGGCAGATTTTTTTGCTTGAATTTAAGCAAAAAAATCTTGAATTAAGCAAAAAAAAAAAAAAAATCTGCCAATGGATTAAGATCTGTTGTCTAAAAATAATTTCTTTTTATCTCACTCAAGTTACTCTTTAGGTGATTATGTCTTATTTTAAGTGTGATGAGATATTTTTGACTAGAACTGAGAAAAATACACTTGGTAACATTTAGATTTTTGCAGTGCACACGTGCAGTAGGTTTGTGAAGTTCTGTATTTGAAAGACTGCAAGAGAAACAACTACAGTTGCAGAAAAAATTATTAGACCACCCTTGTTTTCTTCAGTTCTTCATTTTAATGCCTGGTACAACTAAAGGTACATTTGTTTGGACAAATATAATGATAACAGCAAAAAAAAAAAAAAAGCTCATAGTGGTTTAATTTCAGAGCTGATTATCCATTTTCCATGTTTTCTTGATAATAACCAAAATCACTTCAGTTTTTACATCAATATCTATGTCATTGTACTGACAAAAACAGTGCTTTTAAGCATTCCATGTTTTCTTTTCTGTCTGTTTTAGTCACGATAGACACAGGAGTTAGTACTTGATTGCAGAACCATTGTTTTTGATGATTTTTGATGGTCTAATAATTTTTCCCGTGACTATGTACTGACTCTGAGGTTGCAGGTTGTGTTGTTGGTGTCAGATTTTGTTATAGTGTGGAGCTATTATTTCAACACGGTCATCTCCCTTCACTTTTTCTATCTTATGCCTTTGCGTGAGTTTTGGTTGTGTTATTATTAGGATCTTTGTCCTTGCTGTTGATTTTTGTCCCTTGATGTTTAACCTGCTGAGATGTCCATATATATTATTCCAACAAGGGAATAAGGTGTTGTTTCTTCCAGGCAAACTGTGTTCACACCTGTACTATTACATTCTCCTTCCAACTTAATTTAATTATAACATTGACTATTCTTTGACATTTAAATATCGTATGAGCCTTTAATATTTGCTCTTGTTAATATACTTTTGACTTTTCTTAAACACAATAATTTCAGTTCTGTTTTGGTAATTTTAATTCTCCCGCATCACATTTTTGTAGCTCATTATGGATTATTTCTTGAAAGGCAAGTGATAATTTTTTTTCTACACAAAATGTACAAATTTAGATCATCACCAGCTGCTCAACAGCGGAGCTCAAGTTGACATGAGAGAAATAATGATCATCTGAAGCTGAGTTTCCTCTATATATTTCAAACCAAATCATTTATCTGCACGCTGCCATAATGGCCTTTCTTTTTGGTGTCATCAAGCTCATTTGGAGAAGTGCCACAGGATCGCGGCAGGGTTCACAACACTGAACCGAGCGAGTGATGAAATATCCATCGAAGAACACGAGAAGCCTCCCCCAGTGACAGAAGGAGACTTGATTTAGAGTTCTGTTTCCCCCTGAGTTCATTAAACCCTGTAGACTGATGCAACCTTAGCAATCCTTAATGCATTCTGCTTGTTGTAAGAGCTGGAGCCCCGCTGGAACTCAATCAGACACAGTCGTTTGTTCCTTTCATTAGAAAGTTGATAATTTAGATTAAACTGACCTTTTACTTCAAGGAGCTTTTCTTCACAAATTAGTAGTTGAGTCACAAAACCTTGTACAAATCTAGTTGTTTGAACTCTTACTTAAAAATTAAGAAAATAAGCATTTGAATGAAGCTTTGCCCAGGGATACCGTACCTTTTTGCTTTTTGATTAGAATTTAGAAGTTTAGGTAATTTTTTTCCAATGTAATTTAATTCAATATTTTTAAAAGGAATTACTGCACATCATCCTTCAGTAACTGATTCAAGCATTAAATCCATAAGGACCCAGTGTTAATTTTTTGTCATTTCCCAAATAAATTTTTCTCTATATTTAACCTTTTAACCTTAAGTGATTTATCACCATTTATTCTAATATTATCCTCTGTATTTTGCAGTTTTTCAGTTAAAATCTGGTATTTTCCTATATTTAATTTACTGATCATGTAGATGTTCGTAAAAGCTCAGATTAAAGTTGGGTTATCATATCAGAAACAGAGAAAACTAAATAAAAAGTTACTTTTTCATTAAAATATATCATTAATTGAATATAAGTGTGTCCATCCACTGTCATTGATTCAGCTCCATGGGTTTTACTGGTGAATCAATGTTGTACAAGACGACGGTGTTTCCACGTTCACTACGGAGCCTCTGAACATCCAAATAGGTCATATCTGATGACCATGAAAAGATGACAAACTGTATTTTATGTGAATTATTCACATGTATTGTTAGGATTATTGGATCAACAGGTATTCATCATTTATGGTTTTGGTTGATGGTTTGGGTTAAATGACTGTTATATTCACATATTTCTTTTTTGTTTAGGTTAAAAGGTGATCTTGCCTATAATTACAAAGGACCAAGGACAAAAGACGACATTGTTGAGTTTGCCAACAGAGTAGCAGGGTAAGTCCATAACAAGGCTCTTCATTCACTTCTTTCCCATAAGGCCGTGAAACAAGACTGTTTTTCAGGAATATATGCTGTACGAATAAAAGCGTCCAAACACACTTATCAATGCAGGCCATATTTGTTTCAAGGCTCAGTGGATTTCTGCCTCTGATGCTCTAGTTTAAGCCACTGTATCAACACAGCCTGACAGATTTTCTCCTCCTTGAGGGAAATCAGACAAGATCCGTGACAGAGGGGTTGATCAAAAGCCTGGCTTTCATTTGAGTCCAGCACTGCCAGTTGTTGAGTCCCCACTGGGTGGCGCCACCAGCACACAAATCAACACTGGCATAGAAGCAGAAGCGTTGGAATTGGATTTTAACTGCCTTTTAGTATCTTTTTTTTCCACTTGAAACCACATTATTAATTTAACTGTATTTCCACTGCAGGCCAGCTGTTCGAGCACTTCCCAGCAAGCAGATGTTTGAGCACATGATGAAACGTCATGATGTGCTGTTCGTATACGTCGGTGGAGATTCTCCACTTAAAGTAAGCACCATCTACGGCCATGTTCACATCACAAGCATTAGTGTGCAATTCATATTTATTACTCAGATATTTTTTAAATTTTATTTTGTATGCCACATTACAATGAGAGCTGATTACAGACATGCAGGTGTAAAAGAACAACAAAGACGCCAAAAGCAACACACGGTAATAAGTGGGGCAGGATATCATTAACCCTTAAAGACCCAGAGCTACTTTCGTGGCACTTCCAAAATATTTTTTTCTCCATACTTAACTTTAAGCAGTTGATCACCATTTATACTAATATTATCCTCTGTATTTTGTGTTTTTAATGAAATCATGTATTTTCCTATATTTTACTGGAAACAAAGTAAAATAAATATAGGAAAATACATGATTTTCATACAAAACCCCCCCCCAAAAACTCATTTATATTATAAAATATTTATTTTACTGAAGGCCAGCACAGTGGTGCAGTGGATAGCACTCGTGCCTCACAGCAAGAAGGTCCTGGGTTCAATTCCAACACCAGTTGATAGGGATGGTACCTTTCTGTGTGGAGTTTGCATGTTCTCCCTGTGTCTGCGTGGGTTCTCTCCGGGTATCCGGCTTCCTCCCACCATCCAAAGACATGCACTGAAAGGTTAAAATGTTAAATACATATAGACTGATTTTAAATACTGGTTGCTAAATTATGCTTTTTCAGTACCAAATACACATTGCAGTCCAAGTTGACAGATGTATTTTCAGCTTGTTTGCGTTTTTATGTACTGAAAGTAGTTTTACAGGATAAAAAAATACCACTTTTTACCCTGAAACTTGACATTGTACTAGAAAGCTGTGTGTTTCCTGTAATAACATCCATAGGTATGAATGCATTTTTATGATGTTGGATAGTATATACGTAACCTGAATGAAAGTATTGATGCTAAGTACCCAGCCGTAGTCACACAGAAGTAATCGTGGAGCTACTGCATGATATCTAAATATTAGCTGATGATTAATTCTCAGAGAAATAAGTGTGATGAATTAAAATCTATTATTATAATCTTGTCTTGTTAACCTTAAACCATCACTGCAGGATATAGATGAGCTATAATTATCTACAATAACCATACAATTAGAGTTTGATTGTTAATAAAACTTGAACAGGAGAAATGTGACATGACCTAAATATACAAAACACATTACTGAAATACTGAATTAAGGTACAAAAAATGAATAAATAAATGATAATAATAATAATAAAAAAAAAATCAAAATATCAATATAAACAGTTGCTAGGCCTTCATTAAAGTCACTGCATAAAAGGCAAGGGATGCAATGAAAGTCAAATATAAAGTATTTCTCTTAGTTTTTACATGTTTTATTCAGATGAATGCAGATATTATCACAATTAGGTAAAATAGTCATGATTATTTTATTCCGTTCCATATGATGATTATGTAGTAACTGGGTGCTTCTATGAAACTGGGTTCATTTTGGTATCTGGAACTTTGCCAGCTTTTTTAGACCCAATAATAAGAGAAATTTTCACATATTTCCCCCAAGGATGTACCTAATGATGACGTTATATTAATACAAAAAAATTATACTCTTGCTGTGAGCCATCCCAAAATTAATGAATTTTTAATCAAATATTGGGGCCAAAAATAGGACCAAAACTGGGACATGAAAAATACTAAGGTGTCAGTGTATTTGATCTGGAAAACATGGCTTGAAATGGTCTTCTATACCGCTATAAATAAAGACAGTGTGTTAAATTTGATGATCCTAGTGGTTTTTCTAATCCAGACATGGGTTTTTCAAGAATTTCAGTCTCATTTCAGGTTTTGTATGTAACCCATTGTGTCCACTTGCGTTACATGCAGAACCTGCCCAGTTAAATGCATATAAATTGCAAATGATTTTGCAACAGCGGTCATTTTTGTGAAACACTCTGCCTTGCATAATTATATCAATTCCCAAAATGTACCTGTAAGAGAATAAAGAAATATTTAAAAAATAGCTTGTAATTTTTGTGTCCTTTTGACCGTGTTACATGCAGATTTTTGTATTAAATATCATGTAAAATAATATAAAAATGTGTTTTATCTGAAAAACAGTTTCTGTTTTATCTCAATAAGTATTTCTTTTTAAAATAGACCCAAACTGCTTTCAAACTTGCTTCATAACATTAGTCTACATCTGGTTTGAATTTTTAGCGCCCATGTCCTGTTTGTAGGGACCAGTTTCATAGAAGCACCCAGTTGTAACAGGCCATCATGACAGTAGCTCAAGTCACCGTTGACAGTTAAAGTTATAAGTTGATGTTCAGTAAAACTGAATACGTGAGCAGGTCATAATTTCGACAGCGATGAGGCCTTTTGTGGATCGATGTCAGCCGCTTCTGTGGTGAGAGATCTCATCCCAACTTTCAGGATATGAAGAGCTACTTTTAACTACAGGACAGAAATGCGATGAGTATTGATGTAGAATGTGGAAACCTGGTCTGGATCTGATTTAGGACCGCATTCAGAAACGCCACAATATGATGAAAAAGAACACACCTCAGTCATGTTGGGGAGAAAACAGATTTGGAGCTGTTGTACCAGCAGTTAGACTGTAGTTTATGTAAACGAGATATAAATCAGCTGCTTTTATTCTAAGCACCCAGCGCTTAGGAACCGCCACTTGACTAAAACCATGTGTATTGATTGAATGACTTAAGTAGCACTCAGCTACTCATGTGACATGTTTTTAACAATGAGCAAGATGTGCGTAACACCTCCATGTGAAAACTTATTGGCATTTTTAGCGAACACCTTTGTGTAAATGCTATAAAAAACCCTCCTTTGCTGTTTCAGGAGAAGTACAGCGACGCAGCCTCTGAGCTCATTGTCTACACTTATTTCTTCTCGGCTTCAGAGGACGTCTTACCAGAGGTAATGCTTTGAATGTGCATCTATTTTTGAAAGTACGATGGAACAACTTTCATAAAGATACTGAAATCACTTGTGGGATTTCTTCTTTTTGTCGTCATATGCTATATTCAACTTTTATTGGCACTCTGGAGTATTGCGCATTCAAAAGATGTTTCTATCTTTTCTACTTTCTAGACTGAAGCAACAGAAAATAATTACATTCTCACAGTATAATTACCACAGGCATTGAGCTTGCATTCTGCCTTTGCAATATGCAGAGAGGTTCACAAATTACAGCCAAGCCCTACTGGCAACAGTCTCGTCCCATATTTTCCAGGTGCACGTACACTGAGGCTGTATATAACCTGATTTATGAACTTTGGCTTTAAATTATCTTTTTGTGTTTTCAGTCAGTAACTCTGCCAGAACTTCCTGCAGTCGTAGTCTTTAAGGATGGAGGATACTTCACGTATGATGGTGAGTATTTTTAAGTTTTTTTGATTTATCGTTTCGTGGGGTGTTTTCTTCAATTTAGCTGGTTTAAAGATTTGTTTAGAGGGCAGTGTACACCAATTTTCTTGTCGTCTCCCTCTTTACTTTGCAGCAATCCTTGTTTTCTCTAGCCCTGTTCCTCTAGATTTTCTGTTCCTGCTGGTGTCCTTTCATCTTTCTCACCACACTGAGTTATGGTGCGCCTAGCCCGTCATAAAGCACCCGGAGCTCAGCCCACTATTGTGTGTGGTGAGGCCAGTGATGTTGTGGTGGTTTGTCTTTGGACGGTCACACATAGCAGCCCAGGGTGGATGGAATAGCCTGTGTGGGCGTGGGAGCCCACAGTGGAGGCCAAAGAAACCAGTGCAAAGCTGATACTGTATATACAGTCGGTTAGAGCCAAGAATTAAATCACAGAGGCAGCAGTCAAGTCACTGCGAAAAAATTAGGTTTGACATGAGAGCATTAGAGGAGCTGCTTTTTTTTGTCGTCTTGTTTGAAGCCACTTACCGCAACAACGTAAGTGCACCACATTCCTCTATGATGTCCTGTATTTTGCTGCCGCTGCAGGCCCGGGTTGGGAGCCGGAAGCGGAAGCACAGAGCATCCAGGCACAGCGACAACACAAACGGGCTCCAGTAGTGGTTGTTAGGGAGGCTTGGCGTGCGGTGCAGAGCCCGGAGAACAAAATTCATCTCTGCCTCAGTGTGAGAGTTCACATCCGTCTGCTCCACTTGACCATTATGGAAGGGGGGCTTCCTGCACCAGAACTGCAGCAGGAGGGGCTCACCACAGTAGATGTTAATAACAAAAACTCCACACTCGGCTGAGTCCTCCAGGACCCTGATGCGGAGGATGTGGTGAATGTCTAGCATTGCCATGGTGACACCGTATTAAGCTCGTCAAGGACTGAGAAAGGGGAGCAGGAAGGCAAAATGACACGCTTTGTGTCCTTCCTCTTGTGGCGGATTTATCCTCTGCCTGTCAAGCCTCAGTAAATGTAGAAAAAATGTATTTTTGAATTCTTGTGGAATATACTGTAGGTACAGAATAGATAAGAGGATATCTGACTGTAGCTCATTAAGCACTTACATAGAGTGACAGACTGTGGATTGTCTGCTGCCTCTTTCACCACCTGTGGTCCTCAGCGTCAGGGGTCTTCTCCAGCTGTGCTCTGCTGCGTTGTTCAGACTGGTCTCGCTGCGGCCATGTTGGCTCAGAATAAATAAAGCTGAAGGTTCTTATGTGGCTGCTGAGACACATTCTTTGCATGATGTTCTGTCAGAAGCATTTATCAAATTTTATTTGGCTATACTTGTGTGACATATTTGCATCAACGCCCTGTGACACTGTTTTATGACAGCTCCTGACATTTATTTAATCAGATGTGCAGCATTTGTATGGTTATATAACACACAGGTTTTATGAGCTGTGTGGCATGTTGTTTTTATCTCCAAGATGCTGCCAGTTCTCAAATTATTTAAGTAAGTTTTATTACCTTCACTCTGGTATTTGTTTTTTGGTTTGTATTTTTAGTGGATTTTGCAGATTTAAAATTCTGTGCATGTTTACTGTATTGTTTTATTGTTTTTAAAGACAGTAAGTGACTGAGCAAAGCCACACTGTCCAAACAAAGCCCTCTCACTTTAAGTAAATGATATTTGACATATTATTGTTGAGCTTTGATTGGTTTAGTGCACATCACAAATGGCGGCATTCCTTTTGAAGTGCGCTGTTAAAATATAGTACAGCACTGAGCCTCATACATATTTAATTACCAAAATCCTCAGGTTCAGGCTGCTACAAAGCTGTAGCACAGTTTATACAAGGCTGTGCTGTTATTGTGTTTCAAGAGCCAAATGGTTTTGATCATTATATGTGAAGCTGCTGGACTACATGTTAGGACAGCGTGACAACTGAAAAGGATAATTAAGGTTCTTGTTATTGTGTGCAGTATGTTGTTTATTTGTAAAGGCATCACACACCAATGCAATTTCTTTCAGACATGCAAATCATGTGCTGTTAAACAGGCCTTTGTGTGAATCTGTTTTAGGGCGTTATAGTTGGGCTTAATCCCTTATCGCAGGGGAAGGTACCTAATGCAGCGTTCTATGAGGCAGAATGATTTTGCATATATTTAAATGGAGCACTTAAGTGACAGGCTGCTTCAACAGCCTTGAATGTGATGACAAGGTGAGATCATATTTAAAGTGGTGATAACACACACACACTGTCTGACTGCACACATGGACAGTATTGACTTTATGGGTTATTTAATGGAGGTGATGATATGCTAATGGGAAATGCAATAAATAAGTCAGAGGTGTTGACCATGTTGCCTGCAGACATAAGATCTCACACAAAGATACCGTTCCTCCTCAGCTTTTTTCACTATACTAAGAAAAAAGCTACATGGTGCTTTTTAGCTCAACGGCCAATAGGCCTTGAGCTATTGTGAAGGTCCTGTGTTCATCATCTTCGTCGTCGTTGTCTTCATTAGCCATTTCTTCAAACATTGTCTCTGACGAAAACTACTCATTGGATTATTTTCAAATTTTATATGTAGCTTCCTTTGGACAATGTCTAGAAAGTATGTTCACACTTTTGACATATTTTGGTTTTAAATTTTTGTCGAATTGCTGAACGTATAAATGGTTAGAGATATCTTTATAGGTACTGTTGAGCACTGATAGGAAGTCATATATGGACTTTCATTTGGGTCCATGACCTTTGACCTTGATTGACCTTGAAGGGTCAAACTCAATGTCATCAATATCTAGCAAGTAAGCAAGCAAGCAAGGTTTATTTGTATAGCACAATTCATACACGGGGCAATTCACAGTGCTTTACAAAAATGGAAAAGAGACAAGTTAAAAACACACAATTACAGTTAAAACATAATCAATAAAACATGAATAACAATCAATTAAAATAAAGTGAATGAGAAGAGTGCAGATTGAACCCTTTCAGTTGTTGTATGCACAGTTGAACAGAGCCGTTTTCAGCCTGGACTTGAACATTGTCAGAGTACTTTTCAACATTTTTTTTTTTCTCTGAAACTACCGGTCAGATTAATTTCAAATTTGATGTATCTTCCCTGAGACAGTGTCTACAAAGTTTGCTCACCATTTGGAGACATTTAGATTTTTGAGGGTTTTTTTCTACACATTTTTAAAATGTTAAACATTTTTCATTATATTGGTCCATATTTTGATGGCTTAAAACATGGAAATTGTTACAGATATCAGTAAAGTTCCACTTTATATCAAGCACTGATAGGAAGTCATATATGGACTTTGATTTAATTAGTTGAGTTCTCCTCCAGTGAAAGTACCACCCACTTCTATTGGGAGATTGATCTCCTGCATCAAGACCACAGGACTCTTACATAGCGGCAGAACCTGACCTCGTAAATTCAAGTTGTTATTGATTCTTGAAAGAACATGCCGGTGAGATACAGGGACATTGGAACTATTTTGTGTGATGTAACGATGTTGAATAAATGTACCAGTAATCTGTACAATATGACTAAACCCTCATAGTTGAGTTGGTTAAAAAGTCTTATCATGATTATTGTGGTCAATATGACAATTTAAGTCTATTTGCGTGGTTATCACCTTTCATTTTGCATGTTTTACACATTACCTCTGTCTGCTCGATGTCACTAATCTAAAATATCACACACTGGATCTACTCATTTCAGCCTTTTTTGGTTCTTTAACTGCACAGGCTAACGTAACGATTGATTATGTAGCTCTAGTCATTTCATACTTAGATAATGAGACATTTTCTCTAAATTCAATGAATAAAAACTATGAAATTACCTCATCAAATGACCTTTTTACATTTTAAATTACATGCTCTACACATAGAATGTACTCATAAATGATTATTTATCACGTTTTATTTAGAGTTTGAGATAATGTTTAATTATACATGTATTTTCATATTAAATATGAATTTGTTATTTAAAAAAAGGATAGATAAATCACACTTTAACTATAGTGCAAATGTACACAAATATGTTTGATTGTGGTCTAAAATATTAAAATCCATAATAAAATACTCTTTAACAGTAGAATTATATGTATTGTAACCCCATGCAAACAGGAATATGTGTCTCATAAATATTAGCTGTAAAACCACATTTGAACATGGAACATTGTCAAGTTTATAGGCTCTCAATTAATTGTCTATATTGCTGTAGAGGGCTACAGCAGCCTTAGGTCACCATTAGGTTTCTTGTTTTATGTTAGATAATATGTCGCACACATGCAGTTTCGGCTTCTGTAATAAAAGCTGCAAGAGCTGAAGTCATGGTGTAAAAATGCTAGACTTTGAAAACACACACCTTCCTTGCGTTCCGTCCTTCCTCGTGTCCTCTCAGGTCACTTGAATAACAAAATGCTGACAGGTAATTGTGGATTTTTTCCTGTGACACAACAAACTAAGACTGCAGCTTTAACCCTTAGATGCATGAGTGTCTGGACCCTCCTCTCTTCCATAAATGGTTAAAAAAGGACCCATGTTAAAATCATTGTGTTTTTATGCCAGTTTTGTCATATTAAAAAATAATCATTTGTATTATATTTTGGTCCAAAAATTAATGATTGCATGTTTTAACATTTTTAACAATTTTATACCATTTTTAACAATTCATAACATATAATATATACAGTATATACTGTAGAATGAATCAAAGGTTCAGATGAAATTCCATCGAAAATGAATGTGGGTCCTTTTTGACCCACCTATGGAACCTAGGAGTAAGAATACAAAAACTACAATTTCATAAAATCTATAAAGATTTAAACAGCATGATGTCAATAATATGTTTTTGGGGAATACGTGGAAAATGAAATAACAACTTTTCATTACAAAAATTTTGCAAGAAAATCACCTCACTGGGTCGTTTTAGATTAGATAGAAATCCTTTAGGTAGAACCCTCAGGAAATTGAGGTTTCAATAGCAGGACAATACTAAATGTACACAGACAAGAAATACCACAAGAAAATAGCAAAACAGTGGTGAAAAAATAGAAATAATAAAGTGAAAATAATAAATAGCTAATTATGTTACAATATTATAATGTGCAAAGTATGTGTATGTATGTGTGTATGGTTTAATAATCACAGGATATAAGTTATAATAAAGTCATAGTAATAGTAATAACCATGATATATAAGTAATAGTAGTAATGATGATAATAATAATAATAATAATAATAATAATAATAATGATAACTATGATTATTATTATTAACCCACTCATGTATCTAAGGGTTAAGAAACAAACAGGATACATGGGAAATATGTACTGCATTAAAAACTAATGTTTCAAGGGAAAAAAAGCTCCTATAGCCCAAAGTATCACATATTTATTATGACCTTTGGAGTTAATGTGTCCTTAACCGTTTTGCTCAAACAATATGAGATTCATTGCATCCATCTTCTGATGTTTTTCAGTTGGTTTTATTCCACAAATGCACTTTTTTTTTCCCATGGGAAGGGTTAGGGTTAAATACTGACTGCACCCTCTAAGTGTCATTGTGATTTTTTTTTTTTTTGTTTGTTTTTTTCTAATACTGTGCTTTAATTTCCTGTATTTTCTTGTTGCACCAGAGGAAAGGAAACGGTGAAATAAACATGAATGTTCATTACAACCCTGTAAAAAACACAACAAATCTAAATGCGGCCCAGGACATTTGCACAATGCCATACTGTTTCATCTACTACAAATGGGTTGGATAAATGTGAACACCCTTCTATTTAAGAGACGCTTTTAAAATTCAGACCAGAGAAAGTTTATAATATAAACTGCATCTTTCCAATAACAGTATCTGTGACTCACCTCAGCAGATAAACATTGTAAAAACAATAGAAATCCCTCTGCAGTGCGTTTTATGAGCAGAGTTGTCGATTTTCACCCGTGTTATGAATCGATTCCACATCGTAGAGACATTTCCACAGATCTGATGAATATATAAAGCATGTATCCACATCCACGTACATGAACTCATACTGTTTTATACATGATGATGATGACGATGAGTATGATTTGGGACATGACAGATGAAACGATACACATTTTTCTGTCCTTTAACCTCTGAGACATTAATCCAGGTAAATGTGCTGCTGTGAATTTGTGCCTGTTTCAGTGTCATAAAAGCTGCTGTATGTGCTCGTGTTTCTTTTCTTCAGTGTTTTTTTTTTAATCATTTGTTTTAACCCTATTACGCCAAACGTATCACATTTGAACATGAGTTTTGAAGCCCTCTACATGAACAGTGTGATTATTTTTTTTTCTTGAAAAACCTGATGTTTACAATTAGATACCTGCAATACACAGATAATCCATCAGGGGGAGGAATTTGTTCACCAGAGATCTTTCCAGTGACACTACAAGACTCATTAATGAGGAAGGAGGAAGAACTTTGCCAATTTTGAAAATGAATTACCAATTTGTTAGACATGTTTATGTTATATTATATTTTTGTTTGTTCAAAAATAATAATATTTGAGCACTGAGACCTGATGTATCAAATGTGATACAAAATTGAAACTCATACATGGAAACTGATATTTGAAAAAAAAATTTTTTTTTTTGGTTGTTCAGAAGGACCAATAAAGGCTCCAGTTTCAAAGAACTGGAATTTTTTGTCAATGATTTAATGGTTCAGGCTTTACAGGGTTACTGTCAAAACAGGGTGAAATAACAGAAAAAGACAGAGAGGAATTTAAGTTTTGCAGGTTTTTACTAAATAAGGCACTCAGAATGCACATCAGTAAGAGACTTAGGATGTTGAACATGAACTGTGAACTGGAACACACTGAACAACAACAAGGATTTGAGTTTTGGCTCAGTAGTTTTTGTTTCGGAACGCTTTTTTTCTAAATCACTCCAGCTGCTTTTTGACACCTGGTTGAACTCCAGAAAGCAGTTACATGGTCAAAACTCAGCAAAAACACAGTAAAAAAAAATAAAGGAAAATCACGACAACACAGCAAACAACAGTAAAAACAAAAGAACAAGGAAAACGCTGTAAATAAATAAATAAACTAATTTAAAAAAGCCTGTCTATTTTTGTAGGGAGTCTGTCTCACTGCTCTGTTTTACCCCCCATTACACAGGTGGCAGGGGTGCACTGAGCATGCTCAGATGTCAGTGGAAAGCATTACATCAATTCTATCAGCACCTTTTGACATTTTTTCTATTGAGCAAATGGTTGAATTTTTAGGAATATTTAAAATAAATCATACATTCAGAATGCTTATCACAGACACGTCAGGGGTTAAAGGGTTAATACATTGATCTTTTCATCCGGTGTCACCTTCACTGTCGTAACCTGTTTGAAGTATATCAGGGTGATATTTCTTTCCTCCTCCCCTGTTGTTCTCTCTGGCTTTGTTTCCGCACTATTTGCATCGTCTTGGAGGTCTTCTCTGCCATTAACCTTCATCTTTGAAATCTTGTCAGAGCTGCCTCATCTCTCGACTCAAAAAAAAAAAAAAAAAAAAAAAAAAAACTCCCAACACTGGATCATCCTTCCTCCACCCACTGTCTGCTTGTATTGCTCCTGGTGCCCCTCATGCCTCCCTCTCTTGTTTCCTGCTGTGTGAACTGTGGGCTGACAGGCTCCCGTCGCGCGGCATGGAGATTGCAAGGCGGGCACCTAAGAAGAAAGCAGCTCTAATTTGTATCAAGGTGAAGGAGGTTCAGTCAGCGGAGGGCTTCGCTGGCCGGCACCGTCACAGTATGGGGGCCTTCAGCTCTCCTTCGCTTTTGGGAGAAGAAAGTCAGGCAGCTGCACAGCATCTATAAAGCCAGAACGCTGGTGGAAAGAACTCACTGGAATGCCGACCAGATTTACTGACTCAGCGGCCTTAACGGCAAAACCTCGCAGCCTTTACACGGCAGCTCTGAAAAATAGATAGCAATGTGTCAGGGTCATTTCCATTTTAATACGTTCTGACCTTGAGTTTTAAAAGCGTGTTCCAGGTTTTAGGTTGTCATGTTCAGTATTAACGCAGCGTGTCTCTCTCTCCGTCGGGGCCTGCAGCTTAAGAACCATGTAAAAGTCATCAGCGCTCTTGTAATTACTGTAACGGTAGCAGAAAGGTCATGGAAACTTATTAACATGTCATTATGAGGTCCCAGCTACATTTGACATTAATTATTAGCATCACAGAACCTCTCTGTGAGAAAAAACAGTTTTGTTCAACCAGATTCAGTACACCCTATTTATATCCTCAGGGATGGACTTTTGTTCCAGCTCGCATCTTGCCTCCAGATGTCAGGGTCGCAACAACAACATGTGGTTCACATTCATGGAAGAATTTATTTAACTGGGTTTTTTTTTATTTGTTTAATACACTTTATGTTCGATTATTTTTTTCCACCCGGTGCATCTGTTGAATTATGCATTCCTACCAAAATAAATAGAAAAAAAAAGAAAATCTGCCAAAATGTGTCCTGAAAATCAATGTACGTATGTGTAGAGAATTATTCACAAGCCAAGAGGGACATAATGGCTGTTAGAATAAGGTCAGAAATCATAAACAACTTCTACTGGGAATGAAATTCAGTGTTTTTAATATATATGTGTGCATATATATATATATATATAATATATATATATATATGTATATGTATATATATTTATTATTTTTATAGTGCTACTAGTGTGTGTGGATTTTTAATAGATTTCCTATCTGCCTGCTCTGATCCACAGCCCATTGTGCTGTTCCTGACCCTGAATGGCCTCCCTGACTGCTTAACACATAGACAGCCCTCTGTCACATTCATTTCTGATCATTGTTTACCTGACCTCTGTCCACGACTGCTCAGCTCGCATCTCCGTTTGTTCCCGAGAGACCATGCGAGTGGTGCACGCTGTGATCTTCTTACAATCCAGGCATCAATACACTGCACTGCCTCGCTTTTAATATAGACAGGTTGTGTGCTGAATGTCGATAAGCTGTTTTGTGCTTCTGCTTCTGAAAGATTCTGTGTCTGCTTTGCAGAGTATGAGGACGGTAGTTTGTCATCGTGGGTGAACAAGGAGCGCTTCCAAGGATACCTTCAGATCGATGGGTTTACACTCTATGAGCTGGGAGAAACAGGTGGCGTATGCATGAAAATTTTTCTTTGTCTAATATTCTGTGACATTCATAATGTATGTCCTCTTCTCCATAGTTTCATTACTTTACTTTCCTACACTCTAGTGTCTGTGTTGTTTTATCTAATGCTCTAATCACTTTATCACAGTTATTTTAGCAAACCATAATTATTTCACATAAACCTGGTAATTTTCAAATCGGCTGCATAAAATCAGCTGGATAAACCCAACATAAATGTCTTATTTCTATGGGTAGTGATGGTACCTTTCACATTTAAACCGATACGGTACCGATACTCGGTTCCTGGGAACTGGTACAGGTATACAACGGTACCTGTTTTCGGTCAATTTTGTGTGTATGTGTGGTGATTAAAGTCATTTTTTCTATTAAAAGAATTGTAAAAACTTCTGAATTCTTAATATTTATCTCTCAACATCACAAGTGAAATAACTTAAAACTTGAGAAAAGTGTGTGTGGGGGAGGGCAAATACCTAAAAAATAAATATATATAACATTTTTCATACTAAAGTATTACAATCTAAAACAAACCACTCCCTCTAGCATGAACTGCACATGTTCAGTGGTTCTTTTTCAGGAACACCAACATATCTACTTTTTCTGGCAAGAGCTGAGCCTGCTCCACACTGACTTTTATTGTTTTGACGCCACTTCTCCCCCAATGCTGGCTGTACATGAGGAGCTGCCGGCTGCTGCAGGTGCAGTGACAGTTCTTGGTGCTGGAGTCAGAGCCTGTGCTCCTTTGGGCCTTTCCAATATTGTACATTCCTCAGCCTTCAGGTGTAGATTATGTTTGACTAAGTGTTTCCTCAGGTTTGAGGTGTTGCTGTGGCTGGCTTTACATTTAGCATCACAGATATTACAGCGCGCACAGTCTGCATCAAGTTTAGCAAAGTGGAGCCACACCCTCGAACGCTTTCTATCCGCCACGCCTGCTGTTCGTCAGGCCGCCGCTGACATAATCATGCTCTCATGCATCTAATGCCATCATCACATCAGGCAGACACTCATCCACTCTTTCCCCGACACACAACACGAGGATGCGTTCAAGTATCGAAATGTGGTACCATTTGACCTTACATGAATCGATACTCAGCAGTACAGTGGAATTCGGTCGGTACCAATAAAAGTACTGAATTCGACACCCATCCCTATCTATGGGTCAATATGACTATAAGGTGCCGTCTGTGTCCCCCACTAGAGTCTGTCATGTCATCTGTCATGAATGCAAAATAATATAATTCTGGGGTTTTATTATGGACAAACACGCATATACCAGTACAATTTTAAAGGTCTTGAAATGTGATTTTATACAATTTTCTTTGAAGGAATGTACATGATTTGTGCATGTCCCTCACACTGCCCTTCTAATTTGAGTGAGATCAATGTGTTTAAATGAAAAAAAATTAAATACTTTTTAGATGTTGTCATTATACTCAACAAGTTTTCTGATAAAACAAGTCATTTTGATAATTTTTGTTATTTTCATGATAATATTTAACATGCTACACGTGTCCTTGAAATTGCTGTCCACCCTGTCACTTTGGAGGAACCGCTCCTTTAATAATCTAATTTATGACATCACTGATGACATCATTGTTTTGAGTGTCTTCATTGGAGGTGGAAACATAGTCTACAAGAGCATTTAGTATTTACATTTACATTTCAAAATTTCCATCATTCTGTATTTGTATTTAGATGTGGTCAAGCTTAGCATGTCCACCCTATCACAACTAAATATTGATATAAAACTTTTCAGAAATTCAAAATATATTTGTTGAACATCACTCACTCCTCCTCAAAGATGACCTACTTTACCAACTCAAGGTCCAACATGTGGTCATTAAATGCTAACTTTAGCCAAAACTGTCCACCCTGTCACTTATTTTTACATGTCTGAATTCTTCATTAATTCAACTCTTAATTCAACTTCAGTTTTGAGCACTGGCCCTTTAAATGCAAATGAGTCACTTCACGCCCCACCCCCTCCAGGTTGTTGGCTGTGCTGCTCTGTCCCGTTCATCCAACAACTGAACATTGTAGGTAATCAGCTCAAAGTCTGGACATATTTTCAGTATGGACTACAACCAATGCTGCTGACAAACAATTATGTCGTACTCGGAGAAATGTTCGTTGGAAGTCTTGATCTTATATGTGCAAATGTTATGATGTAACTAGTTATAAAATGTAACAAATTAAGAAGGAATTGAAATGAGCTGTAGAAATCCACTGAATTTTTTGCCAAAATGAATATAAAGATAGCTGTGCAGCACCTGGAGGGTTCAAATTCAAACTGTATGAACTATTAGGGTCCAAATACACAAATAAGTGAACCAAAGACTAATAAAAGTGGGTTTAGCAAAATATGACCCCTTTAACAAATTAAACATAAAGTTAAGTAGAAAATCTCAAGTTTTTTTTTTTTTTTTTTTAAATTTTGAAGTCTGAAAAATACATCATAGTGATATCAGCCTCTATTACTGTTTTCATAATTTGGGAATTTTCATTGGACCCTAGATTGGAGAACCCCTTGGTGATCCCATATTCCCCTCAAAGGTCAGCTCTAGAATTAACATTCTCTGGTTAATCAAAGAGCCCCAAATTATGACCAGCTACTTGAGAACATGCTATGTGAACGGATCAGTAGCAGAACGTCATTCAAAATTCATTTTTCTCCACTCGCTCCTTGTTTTTTTTTTTTTTTTTTTTTTTACCACTCAGTTTGGATGATGCAATTGATGAAAATAGGGAACAATTTCTTCAAGGTGTTTCTGAAATGGAAAACAGTTACTGAGGAGCTTCACCCCAAACATGATGGTAAAAACTGTTGGTTCCACAATGGGAAACTGTCACAGCCACAAGCTCAAGAGACAATGTCTAAAACATCCTACACTTTAAAGCCAAACTGATTCTGAGTTTTAATGTCCATTTGACCAATTAAGCACACTTTATTTCCAGACAGTGAATAAATAATAAAAGCCATTGGCGCAATATTCTAAAACTGTTAACATAACTCAAAATCCTGAAGTGCTGGAGAAATTCTGATGAGATATTTGGAACCAGTATGTTTTAGGCTACATACATTCAGACTGGAGGTGTATGTGGCCCAAATCCAATTTTTTTTTTTTTTTTGGGGGGGGCCCATATGTGACCTATATCTGATCTGTTAAATACAGTTTGAATAGTACATATCTCATTTTTTTCAAATTTGACCCAATCCAATATGTATCCGATATTTTGCAATGCAACTTCAGTCTGAATGGCCAGGTCACATTTATCCCACCTGTACGTCATTGAAATGCAACAAATAGATAGATAATATTAATGGATTAGATTTATGTAGCGCTTTTCTATTAATGCATTCTCAAAGCGCATACAGTGGATCCATTATTCATTCACTCACACATTCACACTCTGGTGGTGGTAAAGTACATCTGTAGCCACAGCTGCCCTGGGGCAGACTGGACAGAAGTGTTGCAGCCAATTCGCACCTACGGCCTCTCCAACGACCACCGAACCTTCATATGCATTCATACACCAGTGTGACTAGCAGCACTGGAGGCAAGGAGGGTGAAGTGTCTTGCCCAAGGACACAACAGACTGACTAGGACAGAGCGGGATTCGAACCACTAACCCTTCGGTTATTGGATGACCTGCTCTGCCTCCTGAGCCACAGCCACTCCAAGATGGATAGATAGATAGATGGATAGATAGATATTTTGATTCCTACCTCCAAATACTTATCCTACCACATGGTGACTTTCATAATTCAAATTTCAGATTTGCTTTTGCTAAATTAGTGACCTCCCTTTGTGTATTTTGGGGCGCTAACATAAAAGAGTGCCCTCCTCATCCTCTACACTTTTCCCACCACAGGATATTTAAGCTTGAGAGTGAAACACGAACTGTCTCTTAAATGCTGGTAAATTGATGCTCTGTGCAGCGAAAGCCATGCTTTCTAATATTAGATACAGTATTTTACCCTTTATATGCAGTTTGCTGACATCATGTTATGCATCAGATCAGTGACACTCAAATTTCCCAATGGTTGTGTGACGCCAATGTTTGACGCTGCCTGTGTTTTAAAAGTGTAAACTGTCCTTTTCACCAACGTTTCTACATTAAATGCTCTTAAAGCGCATTCGCTGGATAAACAAACACTTTCAAGGTGTCATAGTCTGTGCTATCAGTCTCTTACAGCAGTATTGTAAAGATGGAACTGAAAGGCATTTTTTAAGATTTACTAACCTTGTCCCTAAAGGCATTTCAGTCAAGGTATCAGATTTCATGCACTCAGACTCAATAGAGCTGGTGGAGTGACGATCTGTGTTTATAAAGGCACCAACCCACGCGTTAACTGAAAGTCAGTACTTATGTTTAAATACAAGTCTGACTGAAATCAATGAGTAGCTGTAATGGAGAGTCAAAATAAAGAGGCAGAACACCTACAGAGATCGACATTACTAGTGGCAGACAACTCTTGGTTCTAAATTTCCCAAACTTAATGAAAAACAGGCTCAAAAGGTATCAGAGACAGAAACCTTGATACTGTTTAAACACCATTGAGATGAAACTGCTGAATGTGCCACTACAGATGGGAAAAACACGACATATTTTTAATGATGGAATGCCTCAGTTTGTTGGTATTTGCCATGAATATTAATGTTTTTTCATTAAAAAGTTTCTAGGATAAATAGAAGTAAAGAATCATACCTTGTGGTTGTGTCAAATGAGATGTTTTTTGGGGAAAATACACTGCAAAAATCAAAATCTTACCAAGTGTATTTTTGTCATTTCTAGTCAGAACATCTTATCACACTTAAAATAAGACATAATCACGTAAAGAGTAACGTTTCAGTGAGATATAAGAACTTATTTTTAGACAATAGATCTCGAAAATCTTATTTCAAGAAATCTTACAAGATAATTTTTACTTGTCCCATTGGCAGATTTTTTTTTGCTTAATTCAAGATATTTTTGCTTCATTCAAACTTTTTCATTTTCAAGATATATTGTCGAAAAATAAGTTCTTTATATTTCACTGAAAAGTTACTCTTTAGGTGATTGCCTTATTTTAAGTGTGATGAGATATTTTGACTAGAAATGACAAAAATACACTTGGTAGGATTTAGATTTTTTGCAGTGTATTGTGTTGCAGTCAAAGGCAATAGATGACAAATTTTTCGATCCTGTTGGAATTATATGATCATTTACGTATATGTCAGTATGCGTCAAGACAGTCACACAGTCTTGTGAAACTGCGGAACTATCAGGCTGTGAAACTACGGAAATAGAAAGAGTACACTCCTTAAAGTCACAGAAGTGGTGTCTTCGTTATTTCACTCTTCTGCCTGTTCAGAGACGCTGAAGATGTTGCTGAAGATTTAACAAGACTGGACTCACAGTGATTTTCATCTCTTTAAATACCATTTCACCTAGCTGTCAATGAACAAGGTGAAATATACTAAAGGGACAGTTTTTCTGGTGTTAGTGACGTGAATCATGAAAAGAGAGATGCAGTCCACTGAGCTGTTCTCACACAAATCTAGATTTGACTTAATCTGCCACAAACTGCGACTTTCTTGTGAAAACTGATGTTATATGCTGCAACATCTGTGACGTGTTTGATGCACTTATAAAAGGAAATTAAACTACACAGAATCAAAAATACAGTTGCAAGAAAGTGAAAATTAACTGAGATGTCAACTTTTAAAGATGAATAAGTTGTCATTTGTGGAATAAATTAGTTGATATCAGAAACAACTATTTACATGATATTGCAAATGATAAATTATTGTGTTTAGTACAAATTCTAAAGTAATCCAGTGAAGATGGTGCAATTTATGAGGCTTGAAATATGTGGAAAATCTCAACAAACTGTGAGGCCTCGCTGAGATGGTACAGAATGACCCCAGTGTACTGAATGTGAAATCCTTTTGGACACATCATCTCTGTAATTGTATTTTCTTCATGGCCTACGGGCTGCTTTTCAAGTGCCAAAGAAGGGACAGCACGTCTGAAGGCTTCCAAACAACACATTTTAGAGAGTTATATATAACTACTCTGCACACCTTTTAATAAAAAAAACTAAAGCCACAGTACTCTTGAAATGCACCGTGAAAGAATGTCACAGTCATATCAAAAAATTGAGTGGAAAGCTTGAAGATTTTACCAAAAAACACGTCAGGTTCGAGTGTTTTGTATTCAGCCATAAAACTAAAAAAATTGATCAGCAAGATGTTCATACGTATCGTGAATTTCAGTGTGATGGCAGATGTTTTTCTGAATCGATCAATATTGATGCGGACTTTTAGCTGAACTTTCACAGCAAACTAGACATATAATTATAACAATAATAATAATAACTGGAGATCTTCAATAATCTTCTGTGTTTGCCAGAGGAGGCAGCAACAGAAAACAACCCCAGAGTCTTTCAGTTTGAGTAGTTCCACTTTAACCTGTGGGTCATGAGTAATGCCTAAATCCACAGAGGAAGCAGTGATGCCAGAGGGAAGGAGACTGAGGAACTGGTGAAGATCTCTTAATGAGTGTTTGGCTAGTTATGCTCCAGGAAGTCTGTCCAGTCATTAATAATAAAGAACCTCTCGTAAGAACAGGCTGAATTAATAACAAAACGGCAGCAGCACTGAAAATACCCCTTAATTATCGAAATGTGCAAGAGGTTTCCAGTTTCATTTTTAACTAGTTTGCCTCTTTTACTTCCTTTCATTTTGAGATCTTGCTCTCCTCATTATTACCCGTGCACATATCCACAGGTCGTATTACATAAAATCACACTTCAGAAAAAATAAACAAAATATATGTATGCGCTCAGAAATACAGTGACATTCAAACTCCCTAAGTCTGTGAAATACTGCTGTCATTGCTTAACTACCTCCCCCTCCTCTTCTCTTGGTGCTAAAGACTAGATCTATATGGAATATATAATTTTTTCACTGCCTTCACAAAGCCGCAACCTATCCACACTATCACCGTTAATGACCACCAGGGGGCAGGCTGGCACTCTGATCCACATGACAAGGGGGTTGTCTAGCCTCAAACCAAATACGTCTGGATAACAGACCTTTTAAGTTGTGTAACAGTTTTTTGTAAGTAGACCTATTTGTCATGTTCGTGGGTTTGGGCTTTTGAATGGCTCCGAAATAGCTCTTCTACCAGAAAGTGACCACTTGTTTCCTGTTCAGCCAAGTAGAAAGCTTAAGCTAGCTTAATGTTTGAGTGATGAATGAATGAATAAAGCGCTCTCTCGGTGCCTGTCCTTTCTTCCCCTCTGTTGAGAGGTGATGCCTCTCCTCCAGAGCCTCTTATCTCCCTGCCATTGTCTTCTCACCCTGTTATTTTTTTATTTCTTTTTTGTGTGGAGTCTGATTGTGATTAGTAATCCCTGTCTGCCACCACAGGCAAATTGGTGGCGATTGCAGTCATCGATGAGAAGGACCCCACAGAGGAGAGTGGCAGGTACAAAAAACACTGAAATTAAAAAGCACAATTCCTTTATAAATGTTTGCTTTACAGTCCCATTGTGACCACCGAAGTCATATGTGCACAGATTTCAAATAAAGATATAAGTTGTAGTTATTGTTTGGCGTCTTCCCACAAATTGCAGGCAGCGGCTAAAAAAGGTTAGACTTAATCTCATGTGGTATTTCATTCTCTTCTCATTTGCTTTTAGATTAAAGACCTTGATTCAGAGGGTGGCAAAGGAATACAGAGAGCATTTTAACAGGTAAGGCACGGACCTGCGCCGAGGTCAAAGATGAATATCCAATTTATACATTTATTCTAGGATGGTGCACTCGCTGGGGAACGCCGCTTGTCTATTCACAAGCAAGTTTATGCCTTTGTCAGGGCATGTCTGTTTTCGTTGAGGTTCAGTAGAAAGGTAATTATGCAAAATGTCAGCCTCCAAATATAGGTGTTCTTTTCAGCTGTCAGTCAAAAACTCTGCTTGGCTCGTATTAATGCATAATTTTCTGTTTTTTTCTAACTCCAGTTGTGCAATAACTGGGGATGGGATGTTTATGTTCTGTACTGCCTTGTTCAACCATTTTTTATTTTATTTTATTATTATTTTTTTCTATTGGAGGGAAACCAATTTAACAAGACTCTGGATAAAAAAGGAAATGCTGTTAAAATCAAATTCAAGGCACTATTGATACCTTGGTACTTATATATTGTTCGTGAATAGTACATGTTTGGAAAATAATATCTAACAGCATCTCCCAGGTTAAAGTGTGTTTCTACAAGCATGTGTTCTGTTGAAGTGGCTTGAATTACAATCAGCACCTGTGGCGCTGACCCTTTTCTCCGTTCCCTCATTAGATCAGCAGGTGTCCAGAGGATTTCATCCAACATTATGTTCCAGTTAAGATGGAACCGTGCCCCATTATTGACCATGCTCCTCAATCAGATAGATTTTTGTGTTTCAATGAAGAGGTGTATTGCAAATCACCATGATCAAAGTGTTTCTCCGTCCACTAGGACTGATCAGGCGTTCCCATTAGGACTCATTGAATTACACAGATTCCTATCTTCAATTAGATGTCTATCCACCACACTACCCACCGGTGTTTTTCTTTTCTTTTTTGAAGACTTCTGAGTTTTAGATTCCCACTGAGATCAGAGAAGCCTGCAGTGTTCTGAGGCACCTAAGCGATACACGTAATTACAAGTCATAGGCTTGAGTATCGCCCCCGGTGGTGGGTGGGGGCAGAACATGCAGTGGTGTCAACAGATCATGGGCGATGACTGACATCTGAATGGGCTGATGCCTCTTGATGCAATCATAAATGTCATTGAATTCAGCTCAGCCTCCATTTGCAGCATTTTGACACAACATCGAAGGCAAATCTCTCATCTAAGGTTGAACTAGTGTGTGGAGGGGGATAAAAGGCACATGCCTACATGTGAGCAGACTGCGCTCATGGGAGGTCTGGTTTAGTCAGTCGGTGGGTGTGTGTGTATTGGGCTCTAGTCATTGCTCTTGTTGGCTTTAACAGTGCACTTTCTGTTCAGAAATCAGTGCAACAAGATGAGACATGAAGGTGGACTGTAGGCAGAGCCTCTGGGGAACAAAGTAAAACACTGAACCTTTGACCTTTATCCATGAATGAATGTGGAATGTCTAGTTTCCAGGTACCTTGGGTAGTTTTTGTTGAAAATCGAGCAACAGTGATATGAACCCCTGGATCTGTGAAGCCTTGAGCTTGTGTTTAAGCCAGAAGTGAACAAATTTGAGCGAGCACCTCTATACTGTACTTATACTGCTAACGAGGATGTATTATAGTACAAACAAGACAAGAACCAAAATGAAGCCAATGCTCAAGTGTCGTAAACTGTGATACTGATGACAGCCACAAGATGCTGGATCCAAAAAACCTGTCGACTTACATTGTTCCTCCAGCTCTTTATTCCCTGGAGTCATTCTGGTGACAGTTATTTGATCCCAAAGCTTTAATATGGGTATCTTTATCTTTAAATCATTGCTCAATTAGTACAATTTTGGAGTGAATAGAAGATTTTTCTTGCCTGTTGAGCTTTTTTATTAAATTAACGCACTACAAAAAAGTAAACATACACTATATTATTGGTTGTACTGGGACACAGAACTCAGATGTATCATTGCTAACCAAACAACAATGATAAATGTCAGAATATCATTATAAATTGTTATTAAGATCATTGTACAGCATTTTTTAAATTACGTATTTCAGGGTTAATTTTATTTATATTGTCAACTACAGTATTTACAAAATGCTTCAGAACTTTTACTAAATTTTTAAATGGTTTATCTCTAGATTTCCAATATATTTGTCATGTTCTGTCCTGAAATAAACATGGTTTCTGCAACTGTCAGGAAAAAAAATATTATAAACCTTTTTTTAAATATTGATTTTTATAATATTTATAATTACTAACCACAGTGGACATTAGCGTTTTTATCTCAATATTTTAGATCAACAGTAATAATCTTACAAGTTCCTATTGAAGGTGCGATTTATCCCAGTGTTTTTGTCCATATAGTATATTCTCCTTTTGCTCAACTCTAGGTGTGGTTAATAAGTTGTATTTATAAGTAAAAAACTTGACTATGATAATATTTGATGAAGTTTGCATAAGCTACCATTAGCATTAGCTAACCCATGACCCCTCACATATGGCTTAGACCCCTTATCCTCCTTCAGCTCTACCCCTTTGTCCAAATATGGTCACTTCCAGTTCCAAAAAGCCAGTATTTGCGTCACTATACCCCACTTCACTTCTCGCCACCCTTTTATTTCAGTTATTCACTTAATGTTAACACACAAAATTGTGCCTGATAACAGTGGTATAAACACATAAATCATTGGTTTAGCTGGAATATCATTCGAATTAATAATACCATTAGATAATGTAACAAGTCTACTTACTATAATTAAATTAATCAACCACCACAACAGTGGAACAGTCTGTTAGGGAAAAAAAAAAAAACAACTATTTTTTTAATAAACAGATGCTTTGAAAATCTGACTCAGCAGGCGAGTAAGCTATCATAGACACCTGCCAAACAGCACCCACATGACAGCCATCACAGCCTTCCATCAGCTTGGAAATCTCATCAACACAGTAATAATTAACAAATTGTGATGCCTAGATCTGGCTTCAAGTTGATGCTGTGGTTTCTCATTGCACATCAGTGGAGACTTACAGAAAAGTCACTAATATATTCCATCGCACTATTAAAGACAGTACTCTTAGTGACCCAGTTTTCAGCTACAGTTCTCCTTACCTCATTGTTGTGATTTTATGGTCATTGCTTAACAGTCTCACCCCTTTCATAAATCCTATTTTTAGTCCCATGCAGAGGCAGTTTTTGGTCAAAGTACTACCTAATAAGTGTCAAGTACTATGTCAAACTACATGGAGAAGAAAGTGAAGCATTAGCATGTAGTGGCTAGTCACTGAGACCTAGAGATGACTAGTCCCAGGGCAGCTGTGGCTTCAAATGTAGTTTACCACCACTAGAGTGTGAATGTGAGAGTGAATAAATAATGGATCAGTAATGTAAAGTGCTTTGGGAGCCTTGAAAAGCACTATGGAAATCTAATCCATTATTATTATTATTATTATTATTATTATAAAGAGGGCTAATGGGAGAACATGTGTTGGACTGGAGTTAGATAGGTGACTGGACCATGTAAATGGAGGGTGGTCTCTACAGTGTGGTGGTCTTTTAATGGTTCCACATTAACAAAATTAAAGGTTATGTTTTGTTGAGTGAATGGTGAGATTGTAAGGCTACATTTGGAATGTAATAGGTTAGTTATTTGCTTTAATGAATTGAAAGTTTGGGAAAAATAAACAAATCATTTATGCACTGAAGGAAGAGAAGATAAGAAGCTTTATTTGTCATTGTACATAGGATACGACGAAATTTCATTTGGCCTCCCACAGGTTTGATCAGTGTAAAAAGCAGTAAAAATTAGATAAAATTTAATAAAACAGGTAGCGATTGTTGCATCAGCAGTATGATACTGTACAGTAAGTGCAGGTCAGCATGGGAAGGTGCAGAGGTAACTGTAAAGTGCAGGGGTAAGAGTGGGGGTGCAGGTCAGACATGCGTCATTACAGTATAGTACAGGGAGAATGCTGGGATGTGATCAGTTCAGTGAGTTCACAGCTCGTGGGAAGAAGCCGTTTCTCAGTCTGTTGGTTCTGGTGCGTATGGTTCTCAGTCTACCTGATGGAATAAGCAAAAGGACAGGCAGATGTTACTCAAATGGATTCATTAATATAATTGGAATAGGAGTCCTGAGAGCTAAAACAGCTTATTTTCTGCTCTGAAAAAATCCTACTTTCTCCAAAACAAACAAAAAGTAGCACCTTTACCATAGAAAACCAGAAGTTAAATAGTGTCAAGTGTCTCAGTACAGTAATAATGGAGCTACAGACAGCAAATGTATCATTAATACATCTTAATGTACAATTGAGAGTGGTGTTGCCCTTTTAAAACATGGAATACAATTGCTGAAGCATGTTAAATATGTCATAAGTAATGTCATTTCTATTTCCTTCAAAGTAATGTAACCACATTAATTGATTACTATATTACTATATAACTTATTTCTCTGAATTCTAAAGCTGAAAACTCCTAAAAAGCTGCAGTCATTTTAGAGCTCTTTCCTGTTTTCAGAAGGAATGTATTATTCAGTCCCCAGCACTGAAAAGAATCTTTTTTCTAATTTTCTCGGCGGCTCCAACTGATTAGATGGATAGTATTTAACGCACTTTGTGAACAAAAAACAACTCAGCTGAATCCCGCAGATTTTGTCCTGGATACCTGCTGAAAACTGTGGAAAAAAAACAATAAGCAGATTTTATTTGGTCCTAGTCCTAAGATTACTGAATAACTAGGTCACTTATACCTTTCCAGGGATAACTGAAGGGAAGAGCCAAAAATCTCCTCATCTTATTGCAGAACTGCTGCATTAACCCAGAAAATGTACAACATATTCTTGCCTTGTTTTGCTTGATGCCTCCTCTCAGACATACAGGTTTGTCAGTTACTCACAGGTCTTTACCCTAAACTGTCAGGAGGTGTTAATAGGAATACAGCCATGGACTTACTATACACGCACACACACACACACAAAAGGAGGCCAGTGAACAGTAGATTCTCAAGGGCTTGATAACTGTTGAACTGAATGTCTGAGTTAAAGTATAAAATGCCTAAATTAATGCAGCAATTAAGAAACTATCAATTCTCACTAGACATCATTAAATCTGGAACTGAGGATCAATCTTACTATAAATATCTAGGTCTGCATTCCCACACTCAGGGTTCAGAGTGAAGTAGGTTTGTAGAGCTGTTTTACTTTTTAAGAGTCCCCAACTGAAAGAAAGAATATGGGGGCTTCTATGAAACTGGGTTCATTTTGGTATCTGGCACTTTGCCAGCTTTTTTAGACCCAATAATAAAAGAGAAATTCAGACATATTTCCCCCCAGGGTGTACCTAATGATGACCTCAGATAAATACAAAAAA
>JAPQRP010000015.1:16879276-16905717 GCA_037367295.1 Apogon hyalosoma | reverse complement strand
TCATTTTTGTGAAACACTCTGCCTTGAATAATTAGTTCAATTCCCAAAATATACCTGTGAGAGAATAAAGAGATATTCCAAAAAAATAGTAGTGCGTAATTTCGTGTCCTTTTGACCGTGTTACATGCAGATTTTTTTATTAAATATAATGTAAAATAATATAAAAATCTGTTTTATTTGAAAAATAGTTTGTTTTATCTCAGTAACTATTTATTTTTAAAATAGATCCAAAGTGCTTACAAACTTGCTTCATAACATTAGTCTACATCTGGTTTGAAATTTTAGCCCATGTCCTGTTTTTAGGACCAGTTTCATAGACCCATAGATATAACAATTATATGATATGCAATGTTGATTTCCCAGTTAAACGTAAGATCGTGTTCTAGTTCACGCAACCATCTGAAATGGTCAGTGTATCATTTGGTAATTGGATTTTCTCTTCAGAAACAAAAGAAAAACTAGTGGTTAATAGATTTTCATTTTAAAATAGAAGACTTAAAATTGAATTTCAAGGTGTTTTTCTTTTTCAGTGTCAGCAGATAAAACAAATTTTAAAAAATGGATTGATTTTTGTTTTCTCTCTCTGATAACATAAAAAAGTTACTACCTGATAGAAATGGAAACGCAGACCAAAAGCGCCTGTTTTTGTCATTTTCTGAGACCAGATGCTGTCATTTTCAAGGAAAGAGCACTAATGCCATCAAGGTCACAAAGATTCTTACGATCTTCCAGTTTTTACAAAATCTAGAGTTTGTAGACGTTCGTGGAGGGAGCATGTCCACAATGTCCAGATGTCATATGTACTGGAAGATTCGTACAAACATCGTTCATAAGAATCTTTGTGACCTCGATGACATTAGTGGTCTTTCCGTGAAAATGACAGCATCTGGTCTCAGAAAATGGAAAAAAAAAAAACGAAAAAAAACAGCCTTTTCTGTCAGGTAGTAACTTTCTTTTTGTAATTACAAAGAGAAAATGAAAATCAGTCCATTTTTTCAAATTTGGTTTATCTTTTTTGACACTGAAAAAGAAAAACACCTTGAAATTCAATTTTAATTCTTCTATTTTAAAACGAAAATCAATTAACCACTAGTTTTTCTCTTGTTTCTGAAAAGAAAATCCAATTATCAAATGATACACTGACCTGAAATGTAGAGGAAAGGCTCCAGAAGACAAAGACCTAACAAGACAAAAATGATGGATCAAGAGACATAAGAAGACAGCAACAGAAAAGATGATGTAAAAATGTTAAATGATGTAAAAGACATATTAACCCATAAACACCCAGTGCTACTTTTGTGGCGGTTCCCAAACCATTCTTAAATGATTTATCACCATTTACTACAGTATTATCATCTGTATTTTTTTTTTTGTTGGGGGGGGCGGGGGTTCAGTGAAAATCAAGTATTTTCCTATATTTAACTCATTGATTAGATGTTCATAAAATTAGATTGAGATTAAAGTTGAGGATCAAAGTTGAGGGTTATTATATCAGAAATACTGAAAACTGAAGAAAAAGTGACTATCAGCAAAGATATGAATAACTTAACATAAAACAAGTGTCTCCATCCACTGTCATTGACCAACTACATTGGTTTAATTGTTGAATCAATGTTGTAGAAGATGACGGTGTTTCCACATTCACCACAGAGCCTCTGAACATCCAAATGGGTCAAATCTGATGACCATAAAAACACGACAAACTGTATTTTATCTCCATTTTGCCCTGCATTGCATTGAGAGGTTTAACGGATCAGACCTAATTAAGCATTTTAGATCAGTAGATGCTTTTGGTCGCCAGTGGCTGTTTGGGTCTTTGTGGGTTAAGACAGAATTGATGTAAAAGATGAAACAAGGTGAAAATGATAAAACAAGACAGACATGCTGTACAAGACATAAGATGAAAACAACATAAAGGTGTAATTCTTGTTAAACAAAAAAACAAAAAATGCAAGAAACAATTGTAAAAGGAGTCAATAAAAATACACATCTATGGCAATTAGGCATGTACTTGTATGAATTTGTTTCCCAAACTGGGAATCCACTGATCTAGGTGCAATTTATTTATTTTTTCTGTCAAACTCAGCTGTTCCACTTGAGAAGCCTCTCATCCATCTGCCATTGTTGAAGCCAAATTATGACAAAACTGAGTTTGTAGAGTCCTGTTGCAGCCAATTCATCAGCCAGATCAGTCTGTCTGATGCCGATCACGATGTTGATAATAACAATGATACCAAAAACAAAATAATAGTAATAACAGTAAGTGCACAATAGGCAAAGCAGTACTAATAAAGTAAAAAAAAAAAAAATCAGGCCAAAATCTACATTTTCCTTGTAGAGATGAGTATTCGACTTAATGTTCAGGGTTTTCCAACTCCTCCTACTACACCTTTCACCATAAGTTACACACGGACTTTTTGATGAGCTTTACTCCCAGCCTGGCCCGCCGTTGTCAGCAAGATTGTCAGCCAGCCAGATTGATTTTATATTGCAGCCAGTGGATTTATTATATAGTTGTGTCTCTTCATAATCGTGTCATTGATATAAGCGTAGGCAGTATTGTTTAGCACCCGTGGGACAAATGTGCTAGATGTAGCTATGATTCAGGATGAATATAATATATATGCAGAGCGCTCCATAATCAGTCATTCAGTGGAAGTGACTGGCTTTCCCTGGACTAGTGCAACCCCCTTTCGCTAGTCTACCCACAATACACCGTGCTCAGACATGGCACAGTACAATAAGATACAAATTGAATTCCTCCTCCTGCCTTATCGTTTAGATAAATCACCTGAGTCTTTTCTGCTGTGGAAAAGATGAGGAAGAGGAGACGGGATAGGACCGAGCTTTGGGGATTCTTTTTTTTTTTTTTTTTCTGCTCACACTGACAAAAGAAATCCTACTTTTCCATGACTCCATTCAAAATGAAATAATATTGGTGCATATTTTTACTCTGTCGTGTTTTCACCTGCTTCTGCACTCTCTGATGTCACTGATTTTTCTTGCATCTGCAGAGACTTTCAGTTCGGCCACATGGATGGGAATGACTACATTAACAGCCTCATTATGGGGTAAGTGTCTCATATACAGCCCACCTCTTCTTCCTCTTATGTCATCAGCCTTTCTTTTTTTTTCTTCGCTCTACTTCATGCTACCTTCTGTCAGCTCTTTATCCAGGTCTGGACTGACTCGAAATGCCCGCCCCTGCCATTAAAGACGCTCTGTTGCGGAGAAGTCAATTACACAGACTGTCATTTTATTTTTAGCGCTCTTGGCAATTTTAACCCCCTCCCATTGTCACACACACACACACACACACACACATGTATGAGACACGCACTAGAGCGCACAAGCTCTAGAAAATCTGCTCAAGTTAGGGGGACATGCTGAAAAGAAAAATATTAAGTATTTCTAAATATAGAAAAAAATATAGGGGAAAATATTATAAACCTTTTTTAAAATATTGATTTTATAATTACTGACAACTGACTATTTTAGCTCAGAAGTCACAATCCTACAAGTTCCTATTTAAAGTGTGATTTCTCTTAGTGTTTTTGTCTATATAGTGTATTCTCCTCTTGCTCAACTCTAGGTGTGGTTAATACATTTTACTTATAATAAAATGACTTTTCGAAGATTTGATGAAGTTTACTTAAGCTACCGTTTAGCATTAGCCAACCCGTGACCTCTCACATATGGCTCAGAACCCTTATCCTACTTCAGCTCCACCCCTTAGTCCAAATGTGGTCAGTTCTAGTTCCAAAACACCAGCATTTGTGTTACTATACCCCCCTTCACTTCTTGCCATTCTTTAATTCCAGTTACACGCTTAAAGTTCGCTCTACTTCGAGCTACCTTCTGTCAGTTCTTTATCCAAGTCTGGACTGACTCGAAACACCATTAAAGACGTTCTTTTGCAGAGAAGTCAAGTACACAGACTGACATTTTATTTTTAGTGCTCTTGGCAATTGTAACCCCCTCCCACTGTCACACACACATATGAGACACACACAAGAGCACACAAGCTCTAGAAAATCTCCTCAAGTTACGGCAACATAGTGAGAAGAATATGTGAGGACGAGGCTTTGCGTGGATTACATCTATAGTGGTTTTGTGTTTTAATAGCTTGTCAAAGAGCAGCCCTAATGATGCAGCGAGTCCAGCTGCAGTAGATTTGCACCAGCCTAAGTCCGACTGGTGCGTTGCTGGGCTCCAAGAGGCCATACAACTGACATCGCACACTTTTAATTAGACAGAACGTCATTCGGGTTACGAGTCGGTAGGACTGTAACAGCTAGCACGTTTGGTTCACTGTCTACAAACAGTATCTAATTGCGTTTGTATGTCTTTGTTATCATGTTTGTGTGTTTGTAAGCGTAATAGACTGCAGCATGATGTTATTTTAATTTAAGCATGTTATTGTTTGCATGGGGGAGATTATAGCAGACATGGTCTCCTAAATCCTGTGTAATTAAAAGTGTGGCAGTGAGTACAGTAGAAGTCGTGTTGGAAACGCAACTACATTCAACTAACAGATTCCCTGGTGCAAGGCTGAAATTAGACAGGCGGTGTTTATATTTAAGGATAAAAGGGGTGATTAGCCTTCCTAATTTTGTATGAGTACATACAATATGTATTTCGCAGGGTTTTACGGGACTGCATTTGGCCGCAGCAGCGCAGGATTAATTGCCCTCCTTTGAGGAATGAAATCCTGGCCTGTCAATGTCCACTAATCCTCTCCCGTAGGAGGGCCATGGAAATAAATCTGATGGCTTTTTATCCCTCTTTCTGTCATCGCTGCGATTACTGTGTTCTGGCAGCAGTCTGTCTGGCGTAAGGCTGCCCCTGCTTTCACCAGAGGCACACAGACCCACTCATGAATATATATAAATACACACATACACACGACATCCAACATCAGAACCACTTTAAACCAGAGGCTGCTTCTGCATCTGTTTTAAGGTGGGATTATCACTAACTCCTTTATACGAGATGCACTGTGGTCTTTGAAAAACACAGATGTGTGAGGTGACTTGATGTGTGAAGGAGTGACTTTTAACCAAAGAACTCACATCACTAAAAAGGTCATCACCACATAAGTACCAAGTCAGCTGGTTGCTAGTCAGATAGAAACTACTTCTATAGATACAGCTATTCATCTTTGGCATTTTGTTGAAACTCGATAGAAGCTACGAGTTTCAGTGGTTTTATCTCATCCAAATATTGTTTTGTTTAAAAAGGAGCAGAAACACAAGCAGGTTTGTGGTTTTCCAGTCAGTCAAATGCATTTTATGTTGCTGTGAACAAAAATAAAGCCGTCGTTTGTTTTGCTACACTAATTGTCCCCTGCACACTGTTGGGGAGTAATATATAACAGCATTATGTAATTAAAATACAGACAAATGTAATTTGAATCCATTATGGTTACTGAGAAATGTAAATTGCCATGGTTTTCCCTACCATTATTTCACACAGGTACAGCGCACAAGTATGGTTTTGCACAGCACGTAAGGTGAAGAAACAGAAAACAGGTGTTATTTTCTGCAAATAATCTTTTATTTGCATCTATTATTCACAAAATTGTAATTGTATGTTGACGGTACCGATGAGCAGATGTAATTCATGTTTTATTCATGTTTCTTTGAGCTTTTTAGTCTAAAATTATGCAGAAAAAAGTATCATTTTTAATCAAATATCAGCTAAAAAAACATCACAGAGCCCTCCATGATCCTACAGAAAACCATGATCACAGTTTACAACTACTGCTCAGAATGTTGCTGATTGGAAAAGGTCAGTTCTGAGCATGTTCTTTTCAATTTAACCTTACATGTATAACATAATATTCACCAACTGGGCATTCCTTTGCCATATTCTTGGGCAACACAGATTAACAAACCATTGAAATGAACTTGCATCCAACATAAGATAAGATTTTAGTCATGTGAAGGGAATTTTAAGCAATATAGTAAAAAATGCTCCAGGAAAACATCTCCTACTCTATCTTTAAGGTCTTTTTTTTTCATATGTATATAAGATTCTTCATTACTGGGAGGAAGGGCACTTTTAGGAAACTGATTTTAAAAAAAGTGAAGTAGCTGTTGAAGTTTTACCCTGAAATAAATCAAACACATGCTGCAGAACAGTATCTACCAACATGATCAATTTCTTGCAGATTTATAAGAGGATTCAAAACTGAGAGCGTATCTTCCATTTCATTTCGAACTCCGACATATTTGATTTGTGTTTGGGATCTGAGATAGGAATGTAGTAACTAGTAACCGAATGTGGTATTTACACTCATCGTTCAGTCCTTTTTCATATCAAACTTGTTCATACTCTAATAATAGAACTGACGCTGAAATCTTTGAAAAAATTAATGATAGAAATGTGAATCCACATACTGGTAGCTCAGTCTAAAGGTCAAGAACTGATTTATGACATATGATGCTTTGAATGTATTCATAACATAGTGGACTTATTCAGTGTGGTGAATGGGATCAAAGAGCAGAAGGTCTGCAATCGGTTTTTGATTAGTTCTCTTCTTGGAATTAGCTCTTGTATGTGTGCTTTATATCCACTCACACTGAAAACCTCATTATTTACACATCTGAATTATAGTATTGTCAAGTTTTCTTCCTGAAACAAAAACTCAAAGCTGGATATTTTTACAAAATAACAAAAATAATGCTGTCTTAACATGCTGTCTCAACTGATAGTTTACATTATAGCTCTGTTAGCTTAGCTCAGTTTTTTTAGACCGTAAACAGCCACAGTAAAATTATAAATCACCTTAGTTTTCTGTACAGTTTGTGTTGTCAATAGTTGCACTAAAGATCTGTTTGAAATCGAACAAATAAGGTCAGAACTGTCAGTTTAGTCTGAACCATGGATCAACAAACACCAACTTAGCAAAGATAATAACATCCCATAATAACTTTGTACCTTCATAAGCCTCAGAATCAAAGTCACCTGTGTAGAAGAAACAGCATCAGACTCCATTCTTTTCATAAAAACAACAGTGTGTCTAGCTTTTATCACTTTGTCACTTTCTTTGACTCTAAAAGTTGTTTCTTTGTGGTTCTCATCCCATCTGGTCACTTTCTGATGCTTTGGTCAAAGGCCCATGTTAAACCTGCTACATATTCCTCAACAACAGAGAAATTGAACCATTTTCTCAAAGTGGAGAAAGAACAAAATTTGTTGTGGCCAAGATATTTCATACTTCACCAGAATCTCAAGTGCTGAACTCATGGGGGTCCTCTGCTTTTCTGCACTAACCACGCCCCTTCAAATACCTGACCAATCGCATGAGAAGAAAACTCTGCTCAGACGGTGTATCGAGAACAAACTGCAAGAACTTCAAAACTTTGGCTGCGAGAACAAAATTAAGTCAACAGAAAATTCTCTGTTCTCATGTATGTAGCAGGCTTTAGTTTTTGGCACCATGGGAGACTGGCAGAGGACTCACTACTCCCTCTAGTGGTCACAAAAATCCCCTTACCCACTAGTGTGAATATATGCATGTATATCTCTACAGTCCATTACAGCTCTTTATTGTAAACACCATAATGATCATTTTTAGGTAATCTTTTTATATATTTGAAAGCAGAAATCCTACATATGGCACTATATTGTTATAGCGTTTTCATCTTTACAGTCCTAGTTCTAGATTTACATTTTTAGGCTCTTCACCTTTATTTTCAGATTTAATATGCAGCATATATATTTTTAAATATAGTATAATATTTTATAATATAACATTAAAAGATTTTTATTTTGTCATTTCACTAGATTCGCAGGACATGCAGAGAATTGAGATTTCATTTTTCTTTCACCTTGTTATTAAAAAGACATGCAAATTGTTTAAAAAAAAAAGAAAAAAGAAGAGTAAATAGGTGGTATAAAGAACAAACTATAATAGAATATAAAGTATATATGTAAGTCTTTTTACAGTAACAGTGGTAGTGCAATCAGTAGTATAAATTAAAAAAAAAAATTAAGAAGTAACTGGGCCAATTACAAATCTGTAACTCATTGCAATTAAAAAGTCACCTTCTCAGCAATGCCTGTTTCCATTGTTCTTACAGTTTTTCCCCAGAATGTCAGATATTACCTTTGAACAATCACAGTAAATTTCCTGTTTGTTTTGAAATAAATACATGTCATCCCTTTTCAATCAAGCAGAAAATGACTTGCATGTATCTTTTCAGGTCCAAAACTTTAGAGTACAGTGTCTCACCCTTCATCATGAGCTGTAAAAGCCCAGTTGTCCACACACACACACACACACACACACACACACACACACACACACACACACACACACAAAGGTGAATAGGCTAATCCATATTTATTTTAAATGGGTGCCATCTGTTGGAGTGGGCCGGACCGTCAGATGGGGATGCACATCTATAACAAGTGTATGTATGTGTGTATCTATGTGTGATTGCAGATCTCAGCTGGACAGAGTGTAGGCGGCCCATGATGACTCTACCTCGTGTGTGTGTGTGTGTGTGTGTGTGTGTGTGTGTGTGTTTGCACTCCTGATCTCAGCTGGGTGGTGGGCTGGGACAGTGATGGATACGTGTGCGTGTGGTTGCAATTTGTTACTGGGTTGAGTAACACTGCGGGGATGCGAGGTGGCAGCGGCGTGATGGACTGTTACTGAGCCTTTGTGTGTGTGTGTGTGTGTGAGAGTGAGCACTAGGATACCTTATCTAAGCCAGGCTTTGGTGTTGTGTGAGACATGGGGAAGAGGGATTGCTTGTTTATATGACCTTGTTCGTTATCTTACTTAGTTTTGTAATTCCTATACTTATTTGTCTGTATATGTGTGCTCTGGTGTGTGGAGTGTGTGTGTGTGTGTGTCTGTTTTCTGTGTTTTCTAGCAGAGGCTACTGATGCTTCTCCGTGTTAGTTTTTGTATGCGTCTTAACACAGAAGCAGAGTTTCTTGGCTCCATGCGATTCACTTGTCAGATGTAATTTGTAAAGGTCTCTTTAAGTGTGACCAGCACAGACCCATATAGCCTTTGTGTTGCACACTGTTTGCATAAAAGATAGAAGAAATGCCATTCTGAAATAGGCCAGACTGTATCGCCTTTTTCCTTTTAGAAGGAAAAAAAAAAAAGAAAATCCTCTCTTTGAAAGAATGCCCATGGGAAAAGTTAGGTTGCTCCGAGTACAAAGGGGTTTATTTATCTCACTACTGTATTCTCTGTGCTACAATTTGTACTTTAAGAAACTGCAATTTGCTCCCATCTAATGATACGCTTTGATAATGGCAGTCCAAGGTGGCGAGGTTAAGAAGATTAAAACCAATGTTTCCTGTTTTTCCAGCGAGGTGACAGTGCCCTCCGTTATCATCCTCAACACATCCAATGAGCAGTACTTCCTCCCTGGCGAGTCCATCGAGACCATGGAGCAGCTGGTCCAATTCATCAAAAGTGTTTTGAACGGTTCTGCACAGGTCCAAATCTTCTTCTCACCCCCCCTCCACTCCCCATCTTGCTCTCTGTTTATACATTCTGCTCAGTGTAGCCCTTTCCCCTCCTTCCCCTCTTGTCGTACCATTGTAATCACACCAGTAGTCTTCATTAATCAAGCATGGTGCCTTGCATTTTAAATACTCCCTGGAAAATATTTTCTCTACATGAGGTATCTCTTTTTGCATGTTTAGATTTCATATTGTTATCCCTTTAGAATACATCAGAGGTGTCAAACTGATTTTAGTTCAGGGGCCACATTCAGCCCAGTGTGATCTCAAATGGGTCAGACCAGTAAAATAATAACCTATGGATAATAATCCACATTTTTCTCTTTGTTTTAGTGTGAAAGTTAAATTACTTGATGAAAATGTGAATAACCTGAACAACCATGTACACCCTAAAATATCTATAAAAATGTAACTGCAATTTCACCAATTTCATTTGTTGCAGCTTATTATTAACACAACCTACAGATCACAGTGGATCTACAAATGCAGAAAACATTTAGTAACAGGCAGAATATTGTTAAAATTGCACTTACTTTTCTTCAGAAATATGAGGTTTCTCATATTTGTTCAGGTTATTCACATTTTATTGTGACAGGATTTGTAAATGTAAATATTTTCATAATGTAATTTTACTTTTTTCACATAAGACCAAGAAGAAAATTTGGAGTTGTCATTATTTATAGGTTATTTTATTATTATTATTTTATTTGATATCATATTGAGTTGTATGTGGACCCTCATCATCCTTGACTGTTAATATTTTCAGTATAATTTTTGCACTTCAGAAATTCATCCCATAGGCTAGATTGGACCATTTTGCAGGCCGGTTTTGGGACACAGACTGTATGTTTGACACCCCTGGAATAGATTATCCCCAATAATTCTGCAGTTGAAGTCAAACACTGAGATTTCACTGTGAATCTGTGTTGTAGCGTGTACATTAATCTCTACGATGTTTGGAAAAAAGCAACGTCATGGCTTTCTCTTTGCACCACACTAAAGTCACCAGATGTATGAAACCAAAAGCCAAACTGCCAGAGGTCCTCTTCTGTTTCCAAGAAGGTCTGAGCTATTTTTTGCTTGGCAAAACAAACCACCTCTCACCAAATAAACAGCAACAGAAACCTCTGTGTTTCACCAGTTCTCATCCTGCCAGAGCCTGGACCGTGTCTGCGTCTTCACAACATGCTGGTAATGTGTGCCTTAAGGCGCCTCAAGGCTGGTTTGTGCTTCATAACTACAGCATATTACATGTAATAAAGTAAAGTAAGGTCATTTAACATAGCACAGATGAAAAAAAAAAACTATTTTACAGTTCAGTTCCAGTTCAGGACTCCCTGGAAGAAAAGGTGTCGTATCTCAGTGGGAATTTCTGGCTAAATAAAAGCTACATTAATAAATAAATTCAATAGCGTTTCTTATTATCTCCAGGATGTGAAGGTCTGCTTTTTTGACAGTAAATGCACTGACCTTGCACGAAGCACAAAGCAGACAGAGTTGGCAAGCTGTGGCATTTTCTAGTAGATTTTCGATCCAATTACTGAAGTATTGCCATGCTTAATACTTTGGAGCTACATAGGTAACATCCTCACTGAATGTGCCGTTTCAGCTTGCCTCCTTGCAGTTAAAGGAGGGGGGAGGGTAACTCCAGAAGCATGAAATAAGAGGTTCAACAAAACTTGCCACAGTATGTGCATGTAGTTCTGCACAGTCTAACAGCTGCCGATCACCTGCACATCAGTGACTCTGGATCTGACAGACCAGATCTGAACTAACCAGAGTAGCACTCACCTAATGCTTCCATATAGCTTTAAACTATATCTATATTAGGGTTGTCAACATTAACGCATTAATGCAAATTAATCCATCATCATGATTAATCTGATAGAAAATTTTAACGCAATTAACCCATCTGCAGTGCAGAATGACCCTGACTACTCATTTCAGGTAATTTGTCCAAGTAGCGTTACCATCGCACATGCACAAATGGTCAGTTGATCCAGTAGAGACAGGCAGCAGAACCAACCCATAAAGATGGAAGACGCTAAACAGCACGTTGGCCTCTGGTTGGAAATATGAGGACAAAAAAAAAACCCAAGATGGAACAGTCGACTGACATAAAGTATTAGACACAATCTGCAGGAAGAAGTTTTCTTTTCACCGAAGCACTTCCATCTTAGAATACCACATTAACGCGAAACATATGTTAGTCGGGGATTCTGCTAGCACTTCGGCTAACGTGTTGCCCAGCTTGCGACAGACACGTTAAGTGCAAATATATTTCCTTCTTTTTTGAGTCTGTTTGCTTATGCAAAATAAAATGTGATTAATATAGATTAAAAATGAATGATATTTAATTATGATCAATTGAAATGAATCCACAGCAACCCTGCCATTAATCTGATTCAAAATTTTAATCGTTTGACAGCACTAATCTATATTTATACTATTCTAAAGTGTCTGGGATGCACTAAGCATACAAGCTCACTCCTAATATCATTTTTTACTTGACACGTTGATAATTGTTTTGTAGGTCACAGATTGCAGAGTTGTTCCCACATAATTGCTTTAACACAAATACTCACTAAGACAAAGAAAGGAAGAACCCTGTTTATGAGGACTGAAAAATGATCAGCTGGTTCTGCTGCATTAATTAAGCAGTGTCTCTTATTTCAGGCTTATGGAGGTGATGGCATCATTCAAAGGATCAAACGTGTGGCGTTTGATGCCCGGTCTACTGTTATGGTAAGTCTGCTGAAGTTCACTCAAGAAAATATATCGGTTATGGCTTTCACTCAGTACTGACTAAAGCGCAGTGACATTTTACACTCTCCTTTTAAAACAGACAGACTGAATACTTTCACCTCTACATTGTACGCAGTTTGAGATGTTACTCAACACCTTATGTCCACCATATGGCTAAATGCTCTTATATGCTTAACATCACATTTAACTTTATATAAATATATATATACTATATGTATACAGTATACATGTATATGCAACCTGTTCCAGATTCTCTAAGATTGTAGAACAAATGCCCCAGCACCCTGCATTTTCCCTCTGGGAGAAAAACAACATTCAGAGGACAAGACGGGCATACAGCAGAGAATATGCAATGCAGGCAGTAAACACAGTAAAGGGAGAAAGAAAAAAGACAACGGAGGAGGAGGAGATGGGGCGATGAGGGAGGAGAGAGGGTCAGGAGGCTGAACATGCTTCTCCTCCCTCTTTTACCCTAAGTATTTGGTTCTTTTGGGAGAACCGGTATTTATTTTCCTAGGGTGTGATAGGAATGTAAATACAGCTGTGTTGTAATGCTCCGCAGTTGGCACAGTCATACTGGAAGCTTAACATTGCCCTTTGCATTGTCCTTTAAGGAAACGAGGAGAAATCCTTTGGAAAATTATAGATGTTATTATGAAAAGGTCTGAAATGGAAAGCACGGTGACTGGGTGAGCTTTTAACTTGATGTGCAAATAAAGGGTTGTAGAAACCTTCCAACCACCAACATCTACTGCCTGAAATTAAAGCCATTATGGAGGCAATACTGTCTATTACTACAGTAGCATTATTGGCTCCAGCTGACTCCCATTCCAACAAAAGACTCCTAATCTAATTCTAGAGCGTTTTTAATGCCAAGTGGGTGTCGATAGGTATAATTGATGACTACTCACCTGCTGAGTTACTTTTTCATGGCTGCTATTTATTGAATAAAAGGCATATTTTCCTGATGGCTTGACAGTACTTCAACCATACGGTCAAGAGATTTAATTAGAAAAATGCCATATTAACTAAACCATTACTTACTGAAAGTACCTGACCTATTCTATTCTATTCTATTCTATTCTATTCTATTCTATGAGTATAGTTGAGCTATAATCTATATTATAAAACCCAAGTGGCCTCTGTGTGCGTGTGTGTGTGTGTGTCCGGGGATTCACACAAAATTTGTAAAGAGCTGCTTGCTGCAGTTTGGCATACTTATGTATTTTTAGTTAAAGAAGAGACTAGCAAAAATGACAAGTTGATAGGACCAATATTTTGGGAGATATCAATTTTGGAATACAATAGCCTTACAATCACGTTGCTATGGCCAGAACACTTTGGCGGTGACTGCTGGACAAATGCGGTACAGCATGCACGAATACATAACAGTATAAAACCTACCACATCTAGAACCTGTGGATCTCCAGAGGTCAACGAGCTAGTAGCTAATATTAGCTTTTATTTGATCTAGGATTATATGATTTGTCTCTAGCTTGCTAATGTGTGTAAATATATTATGTTGAGTTTGAGTTACTCTTTTCAAGTAAAACAGTGTTTTATTTTAACAAATGACTCAAATTATTCGGTGGTATTTAACAATATTGCAGTGTGTTCTTTATTTTAAGGACGTTAATGGTTATCTTGGTATTTTAGTTTTGTTACATTTATGTTTCATGAAGTTTACCATTAATTAGAACACCTTGCCTGTTAGCGTGAGTTTAATTTGATTAATATGGTGTCTATCTGCTTATGAGGTGTGACGTCATGTTTCCATAAATTTCATTTGCGGTCCAAACAGTCAGCAACAGTGGAGCCTGTATGCCTGTTTGCTGTCACTTCTTTCTTTAGTGAAGCATCAGTTTTGGTTCAGAGGAGGCCACATTCATTTATTTATTCATTTACACAAATACGGTGATTAGTATAATTTTCCATAGTGTTTTACATGCAGTACATTGTCATTTAACTGTTTAAGCTCCTGGTCCATTTACAGCCGTGCATTACTTCACTGGCTTCTAAGATGTATATGGACATACACTGTGACTTGATTTACCTTTTCTCTGAACTGAGCAGCACAGCTAAAGGGCTGACAAATGAAACACACAGTATGATGGGAAAGATGTGAAATACCTCATAAAAGCCTTTTTTCTGTATCAGGGAAATTCATAAAGATCGGGTTTGGCAGATGGAACAAGTGGAAAGTAACATTAATTAGCTAATGCACTAATGTTAGCTGGCACCAAGCTTGTCATAACATGACTTATCATCTTTATCCACTTTATCTTCTCTTTATCATCACATGGAAAGTAGCAGAATGACATCTGGACATGTTTGATGGAATCAGCAGATAGAATACAGAGAAATGAACAAAAGTGAAACAGTAAATGACGCCATTAAATATAGTGCATATTTTCACATTAGTAACTGACTGAAGTTACTTTGTGGTTTTTAATATCACATTAAGTCTAAGTCATTAAAGTCAGATAACTGGGAGTAATCAGATAATTGTAATAATCAGATCTGACACTTTACATGCACTTAAGAAATACCATAATTGAAAACTCTGGTTTAGACGCCCCAGTCCATTATCGTATGTTGGATTTCAGAGTACATACGTACATAATGATGGTAGACTTAAACTTCCGGTTATTGTCTACTGCTGTGTAACTTTGATTTTTTATGATTTTGATTGTTTTTACACATGCGCAGATGTAAAACAATGAAATAAATCATGTTAACTCGTATACATGCAGGAAGACATTGGGGAGAAATCCATGTGTGTTAATCTGATTTCTCATAATCAGATTACTGCTTTTATCTGATAAAACGGCTCGTTAGCCTCATGCCTTAGTCATATACTATATGGACCAAAATATTGGGACACATTGAATTCAGGTGTTTCTTTTCTAACAGGGATCTAGAATACAAAACAATAATGACAAATGTCATAATATACTTTTATATTGTGATACATTACATATTGATTATTAGTATTAATGTTTAGATCTCAAATCAGCATGAACAGGATATCTTACAGCTGTAGACGTGTCCCAGTATTTTTGTCCATATAGTTTACAAATATCAATATTTCCGTAAAGTTTAATGGGAGATTTTTCTTCCCAAGTGAGATGTGATGAAAGTAGATGGTTGCTTGTTGCAGAAAATTATTATTTACAGTCAGCACAAAAAATATTTTAGAAATGTAGAGGTAGAACAATTAAAATCATAGTCAGAGATTACAAAAAATCAATGTTGAGAAAAATTAAGTAAAAACCATCTATGTGGCATTTTGGAAGCAAAGATAACAATTTAAATCAAACTAACCACTGCAATTCAATGATATTTATCTTAGTATAAAAGTATATTATGACAGTTGTCATTATTGTTTTGTATCCCAGACCCCTGTTAGAAAAGAAACGCCTGAATTCAACATGTCCCGATACTTTTGTCTCTATATAGTGTATGACTTACAATTACACTGTGAGGCTAACAATATCAGATTATGCTCTTTACATGATCACTTGTATAATCTGACAACTACAGAAATCGGATAATGATCGAAGTATTAATGTGCATGTGAACAGGCTCAACATTATTTATTTTTGTGATCTGTGTAAGTTGTGGGTAGCTTTAGCTCAGTGACTTTCACTCCTTTCCTGTTTCCATCCTCTGGTTTGTTTACGGACACACTAACAAATGGGTGATTTCATTGATTATGTTTTTGATACAAAACATTGTGGTGGAGTTTCATCTTTCATTACTGATTTCCCAGTCATTATGAATGAAAGTATGAAGGGCTTCTTTTCCACCTGTAAGAAAGAAGAAGTCATCTACTTGCCATCCGTACTAATTTTAGCAAGCTGCAGGTATTCTCTGTGACTAGTCCTGCTTACAGTGACATGATATGACACGAGGCAGATAGGCAGCAGCCATCACCTTTCCCCTGGAGAGCCCATCTAAATGTACAACTGACAGGAGCATGAGAAAGCCACCGCATTAGACCCAATGACTCACAGGCAGCTGTGTTAGGATAGCATACCCATCTCTACTTCATCTAGCATCACAGAGCCCAGGCAATTACCGTCCCTCTTCCTGTGGCAATGACTAGAGGAATTTGTGAATATTCCTCTTCTTCACAGCTCAGCGGCTGACAGAAGCTGGGACTTAATAGTCCCTCCTAGGTACATTGTCTCTGATGTATCCTTCTGCATTTAGGCCACACGACTCATTTGTTGCCAGCAACATTTAAAGCAGAAACTCTCAAATCGTGACCTAAAAGTGAGTCACAAACCTGTTTTCAGTGGGTCATGAGCCTTTGTCTGGGCAAAAAATAATTTTAATAAACAAATCCTGTGCTTTATTTTTTATGGAGCTGAGTGCCGCTCCTTCACACTCCCCAACAGCAGGTGGCGGTAATGCACTGTAATGCTAATTAACACCAGACATTTCACAGTGTAAAAGACCTAAAAGTTCCTATTTATATCATGGTATGATATGCTCAGCTATGACAACGACTACATCAGATATGGTTTTACCAACATTGGACAAAAACCTCAGTGTGTTTAATTCTTGAATAAGTGACTGAATCCAGTTTTAATTTTTAACTGAGTGCACATTTTTGGTTTTGGTTAAAATGTACCACATTTAGTGTTAAAGGGACTATTTCCATATTTAGCATCACCACCTGCTGGTCAGTTTGGTTTATCATTAACCCTTTTATGCGTGACATCCACATAGTGTAACTCACTTTCCAAAGGGCTATAAAGGTAACCACATGGGGGCAAGTCTCTATAGTCCCTAAGCAATACAATGAAAAAAGTATCATCTTAGTTTTAGAATTTGGAGTGCTCCGTGATCTCATAAAGTTAACCTCCTAAGACCCAGCTAGGGGTTTTCTGCCAACGTTTGTGGACAAGAGTTTCACAGCTTTTTACAAAAAAGCACAAAAAAAACCCCAAACCTGTCCACCGCAAAGGACTTTCCATGAAAATTTTACAAAATAAATCTGAAAAAACTGTTGCATCATGGTGTTTCCAATATCTGCAATTATTTAATTAAAAAAAAGCCCAAACTTGTAGTTTCCCAGGTTTCAGGAGGTTAAATATCTCCTTACAGGGTTCCTACACAAGTATGGGAAAATATGGAATTTGATTTCCAGGTCTGGAAAAGTATGGAAATGGAAAGAAATGTATGGAAAAATATTCATGTTTCCAAGACTGTTACCCCTGTTCTGTTTTCTAAAACATAAAATTATTAATATCTAAAAAAAGAAATGGATCACTCTGGGTTTTTTTAAGGCACTTGCTAACACAGCTAAAATGTTTGAGCATATTAGGGCTGCACAATATTGGAAAAAACTGACATTGCGATTTTTTTAAAACTCTGCAATAACTATGAAAAACTACTCAGGAGGATATAACAGCTGTGTGGTGCCGACGTAAATGGTCAAACATATTAGTTGTGGAAGGCACTGTCGACACAGAACACGTGTTTCAGTTTCATCCTTCTTGTAGCTGAAATAATTCCAGATAACTGACGTTGCGTTTCTTTTTGGCACCAAATCTTTGTTTTCGGTGATTTTTCTCTTGTTCGTTTTTCATTTTTCAATGTTGTTACCAGCGACTCACTCCATGTGCAGGGGCGTGGTCTGCTTCACCAAACTGATTAAGAACAATTGTGACTGGTGAATCGCTGTGCGCAATGTGTATCAGGTACCCAGGTTGAACTTAGATGAGAACACGTTGAGTTCATTTGTCTCCTACATTGCAGGACCTTTGATGTGACTTGCGCGTGTACATGATGATGGTGATGCTCAAATGATATGTTGTGCAGCTCTAGAGCACAAACAGTAGGCTACGTGTCCCAGAAGACATTTGGGCAGATTGACAAGTTGAATACCCAGCCTTCTGCTCTCATCCTCCTCTAACCCATTTTAAGGCCCGCCCAAGTGTCGTCAGGTTTCACTGCCACTTTGACGGACAGGTGATGTCCACAAACTGTTCATGAGTGAGCTATTCAACATGCCTCGTATGATCATTGACAGAACTCAGAATGGGTAGATGTAAATTCTTGGATGACTGGCTCATAAATCCAAATGTAAAGACTGGTTGGGTGAATGTATTTTTTTTCCAAGACATCTGGAAATTTGAGTCTGGAAAAAAATATGGAATTTTGAAATTTCAAATGTGTAGGAAGCCTTTTCTTAATAAAAACCATAGTTTAAAAAATCTAAATGCATTTCAACTTAGGCTAATTTTGAGTAATAATATCAACCTAAAAAAAAATTTGATACTTTTTTTTTTTTTTTTTTTAGATACTTTAATTCATGCATGAAAGGTTTAACTTGTCTTCTCTGTTGGCATACTTTGATATTCTGTATTATGTCAGGTTCAAAACACACCATCTTTTTTATTAAATACATTTGATAAGTTGAATTGTTATCAGTTTGGGTCGCAGCTTGTCATTGAGGGGTGATAATGAGTCCTGAAGCTAGACCAGTTGAGAACAGAATTTTAAGAACTTTTCCATTGTCCTCCATTGCTGAGGGCTGCTCCGCCTGCAGGAGATGACAGATTGTATGATCGTGTGTGAACACAGCACTACATGCCACAAAAATTTTAATTGCAGGTTCATGACACAAATTTGTATGTGCTTTAATCAGCACCACAGAGTAGATCACTTCCAGAGCAACTTGTTGCCATAAACTGTTATTTATCAAGTTAATCCTCAGCCGAATGTCGAGGTCTGTGTTACTTTTAACCCTCAAACACCCAAAACAACTGTTAGCGACTAAAACCATCTACTGATCTAAAATGTTTAATACCTGTAGAACCACAAATCCTATCAATACATGTAAATAATGGAGAGAAAATGCATATTTTCGTGCTCATCAGATATGACCCATTTGGACGTTCAGAGGCTCTGTAGTTCCCGTGGAAACACTGTGATTTTTTTTTACAACACTGATTCACCAGTAAAACCTATGGAGTTGGATCAATGACAGTGGATGGAGACACTTTTTTTTGCATTGTTAGTGATATCTTCATTTTTTCGTCAGTTTTCTGTTTTTGATATAATAACCATCAACTTTAATCTGAGCTGTTATGAACATCTACATGATCAATAAATTAACTATAAAAAAATACCTGATTTTCACAGAAAAATGTAAAACACAGAGGTAATATGATAATTAATGGTGATAAATCACTTAAGAAAGGTAAAATAGAGAGAACAAGTGGTGCTAGGCACAACAAACCCCGCCCCTCGCAAACGTTTTACCTGATTTGCAATATCTCTTATCACTGCAAAAACACATTTTTGGTGACCTTGACCTTTGACCTACATTCACCAAAATTTAATGGGATCTGTTCTGGACCACCTCGCACCTTTCCTGAAAATTTCATGGAAATTGGTCCAGTAGTTTTTGCGTAAAGTTGCTGACAAATACACAGACAGACAGACGAAAAAAAACGAACCAAAAACAATACCCTCGCCTCCTGTTCGAGGGTGGGTAAAAATTCATTTGGGAACTGCCACAAAAGTAGCACTGGGTCTTTATGGGTTAAAGTTAAGTAAATAAAAGAGTCTGGACAAATTTCACATATGGAGGCATTGGATAAAAAAATCTAAAAAAATCTAAAAGACTGTTCATGCAGCCTTTGCACTGTGTTATCATGTGAGAAAGAAGCAGAGAAGAAAAATACACATCTGAACACAAACACCTAGAATAAAAGGCTGGCCATTTATTTATTTAGTTAGTTAGTTGGTTTGAACTGTAAAATGAAACAGAACAGGACACATCAGCACAGGATAACATAATTATTGCAAAATTACAGAGAAAAAAATTAATACTAAAACATTTAAGGCCTGCCTCAGTTTCAGAAAATATCTCGTGACCTGCCCTCTAAACACACTCACCAAGCTAATGCAAATGAATGAATATGCAAATGCTGGATCTCTACTAAAAACATAAAAGCTCACGCACAATTTTCCACAAATATTTATTTATTTATTTATCTGTCTATCTATCTGCCCTCTAAATAGGATTTTTAAATTATTCTACTTAAGAGCTCATCGTGTGCTGTCTGTTGACGGGAATGTAACTCTTATATAATATAGTGAAACAGGCCCCCTGCAAGGAACGGGAGAAGTCCTTATGAATTATTTGTGTGTTTGTTGTTGTGGAGTAAAGAGATGAAGCCAAAGGCTCGATTAAGCCATTAGGATGCCCCAGGGCAAAAATTATCTCCGGGCCCCTTCTTCTCCTCTTGGAATATTTACGCATATATGGAGTTGCGTTTAGACATAGGCCTACATCAGGTACCGTTCACAGAGCAAACCGCCTCCTTTACCCCATGACCTGTTTCAGAAATCAGGTTAAACAAACTTAAAACCAGATCTGTGGGTTGAACCGATCAGAGCCGGTGCAGTCAAGTTAAAGAAGAATTAAATGGGAAGAAAAACACTATCAATGTAGGTGAGAGATGAAGAGTCACCATGGCAACAATAATTAAAAGACAGAGCCTCTGTTATGTCTGCTGAGGTAAAATAAGTTAACCATATGTGCAAAGAAAAACATTCTAATGAGTTCTTCTATAGCGTAGAAATATGTGGAAGCTGTATTTATTTAGCTTTGACTCAACATGAAAGAAGTAAAACACGAGTTACCGAGAGGGAATAATCATGACATTTCAGTAGATCAATCATAAAACTCACAGGAGGTGAGTTGATTTCAACATCCTGCAGATAAAATGGCATCTTGTTAAAACCCTGAACATAACATCGCCTCCTATTGTACATATAAATCAGGCAGCAAGTGATGTAAATTTAATACACTCATTTAAACTGCAGTACAGCCACTGGCAATTTTCACATCATCCAGTATAAAATGGAAAAAAAGTGCATTTTCCCATCATGACAGAGATGATTGTTCATTGATCATACGTCTGTAGCGTCAACGAAATGTACAATTTTATTGAAGTGTAGTTTCACTGTATGTTCAGTAACAGTTTCAGTGCAGCAGACCTGTCTGTGCTGACAACCTGACAGCTGTTTTAATGCGCACAACGTCCGGCCGGCATCCGGATAGTGATATGAAGAAAGGTCAGAAAAGATGTGTGTTTACCATTCTAAAATAATGATTGTTTTGGTACGTAATATATCTGAAAAAATTAAATGTTATTGATTTTTGGTGTTCCTGCTCCCACTCAGCACGTGTCTTTTTAAAGGGGAACTGCAGGATTTTTACTTTAATTAAACAGTTTCAGAGTAATTGTGATGGTTAAATGGCTTGTTATGGGTTGAATGGAAGCCCTCTGTCCACCCACTAGCGCATCTAGGGTTGAAAATGCCACTTGCAACTTCTCAGTAGCGTCCCAAGGCCTAGATCTTGTCCAAGATCTCGTGTCTCGCGAGAAACGTCACGGTTTGCGGAACTACCACACAAACACACCTTCAGCCAGGTACCGCTAGCTAACTGTTAACACAAGCCATCCATGCCTTCATTTCACAGGCGTTTCCAATGGCAGAGCTGGCACAGATAAATCCTCTGTACTCTATGTGTTTCAGTGGATTTGTGCTCTTGATGATACTACTGGTTATAACAGTGTTAATTCGTTTATGAAGTTATTTTATGAACGATGCCTGGATGCTTGTTAGTTAGCACAGATATTAGCATACTGACCAGTAATCCCCATTGTTTGTATCATGTAGGTGTATGTTTTGTTTATTAGATGGCCCTTTGTCAGCCTCAGGAGTGTGTTTTTATTACTAGACAGAATTTTGTCAGTTGAGTCTAGTTGTTGTCAGATGTATGTGGTTCATTATATGACCCATGTGTAATTGGTTTGGTCTGAATACCAACTGGCATAATAATTAGCCTTGATGTTCGATCTTAGCTGGTGTTGTATGATACTTGTCTTTTGTTCAGTAAATGTTAGCCCCGGGATGATAGCGCGCTAATCGCTAACAGGACCAGTACACAGTGTCAGGTGGGATGTTTGTTAGCCTGTTAGCTCTTCAGCTGTGCGGCTAAGATAGACAGATCACTTTATTAATCCCCAAATGGAGAATTTCAAATGCCGTGGACTCATAATACTCATCACACAGCACAAAAAACACAACATCACTATGTACTCAGACCCCTGTAACATCAGTGCAACATCCCAAGAGCAATTTACAATAAAGTTCTCATAAAAATGCACAACAGCAGGAACAAAAGAGTTCCTGAGACGTACAGTAGAACACTGGGGCATCACCATTTGTACATAAACTAACTAACATTATTGGCATGGTGCTAGCAGCTGCATACCGAGCCTCAGGGCACCGATTAGCTCATAAGCTGTGCGGCTAATGTTAGCAGCGCGGTGCTAGCAGCTGCAAACCAAGCCTCTTGTTTCTGTCTGTACATTCCCCCTGGCTTCCCAGACATACGGGTCACAATGACAATGCCAGTTGTGTGTGCAGAGACCGGCGGTCTGAGGTTAGCAGCCGCTGGCACCGAGCCACTAACGTTAGCCGCAGAGCTAAAGAGCAGTGTGAAGTGAAAACAAATGTCCGGAACTTCAATGTCCGGCTAAAGTTTCCCATTCTGCTCCACTCCAGTAGCTATTTGATCGCTATTTTTTCCCTTCTCGTCCCCGGCTTCGTTGAAAATAAATGCACATGATTGAAGGGGAGAGTTAACGGTGGGTTTTACAACAGTAAATATGTACTACGAAACTGTAGGGGGAGCTCCACTGAGAAAAATGCTAGAAAACCAGCAAAGAAGAACCAAAATCAGCAAAGAAGAACCAAAATGGTAAAATCATGTAAAGTTCCCCTTTAAGGGTCAAACCCATCAATCACAGCCTGTTTGTCAGCATACTGTTGCTTTTCAGAAGGGTTCAGAGTTTGAAAATAGTCTACCATAAATGACAATAAACTGTTTAAAATATCTTATCACTGATAAAGCAGCTGCTAAACACACAGTCTGTCACTCTTTTGCCTCCACTCTTGTCTTCCAAAATGGCGGGGTATCTGTTTACTTCCGGTATTGATGATGTAAGTGCATCATATGGCAGCTTATTTTGGCATCTATCCAGCTGATGTCATCATGTCTATGTGTGTGCTGATGTCATCATATCAATTGCTTCTATATATGTGCCAAGTTTGAAGTAAATGGAAACAAAATTGCTGTTTTTAATAGACATTTGAAATGTTGCCCATTATAAGTAAATGGGAGGGGAAAAAATGTTTTAAAAATTCATAAAAAATTGGAACTTTGACCTACTTTTCCTAAAATGTAACTACATCTATTCTGGGTCACTGCCAATCTATAAACCCAATTTGGTATGAATTCAACAAATAGTTTTGCTGCTAGATTATTAACAAACCGTATCAAAAACAATACCCCTTGCCTTCCTTTCGGGGGATCGAGGTAATTATTCACATACAGATGGTGACTATTGGTGAAGGAGTGATGGCAAAATTGTGTGTAATATGCCTATTTTGATCATTTATCGAATGGAACGTCTTTGCTCAGTTAGAATCATGTCAGTGAAATCAGGTTGTGATATCTGTCATCGTTTTGCGCTGATGCCATCTGACATTTTTAGGCACATTCAGTGTTACTTTCCATTAAAAAAAATAGGAAAAAAGTCTTTTCAAGTAACATTAAACTAACTTTAATTAACTTTAAAACATTTTTAACAGGGCTTTGAATTGCTCATCGTGCCAACTCTTACTTGTCACCGAAAACGCTGGCAGAGATCACAGTTAATATTAATCACTGTAACAGTAATGTTGGAGATACATGGGGCAACAAGTTTATTTAAAAGTGCTGGGCTATAAAAGTGAATGTGAGCTCTCTCTGTGAATCACTAATGAAAGTGTTTAGATATGCAGTGTGATACTGTCTGTGTAAATGAAACGAACTGTAGTAACTGACTTAGTCTCAGGCTCAAAAATGGTGTTTTCACCTAATGCCCCATTTAAATAATATGGATATTTTGCAAAACAAGCCAATACACATATAGACAAATGTCACTGTAGGTCACTAAAACAGATATTTCCAGTTAGTGTGTGTGTCCTTCTGAACAGGGTAATGCTTGTACTTTGTATAATGTAGTACACAAGCTAAATGTTAGACTTTGCCATCTCATTCCAGTGACCTCTCCGTCTCATGAATATAACACCAAAAGAAAACCATTATTAAGAGGGAAAATGCATAAGTTGAAGTGTACCAGTGTTAGCGCAGCATGTAGGGGTCCGGAGGTCTGGAATGAGATTGAAAACTCTAAAACAATCTCTTTCTTTTAATATATTTAAAAAGCACCTTAAACAAAAAACTATTGCTGCTTTATGCTTAATGTAACCCTATATGGCCTAATGAACCAAACCAAAAAAAAAAAGGAAAATGAACCAAACAACAAAAAAAGGAAATGTAGACAAACAGAACTACTTCAGAGATATGCCTGACCCAAAACCCCACACGGCTGATATACTAATCATCTAAATTATTTATTTTGTGGAAAGCTCCACGTCTGACTGTTGAATTGTCTGAGAATACTGGAACATGCTGACTACAGAAGGACTCAGGAAAAGGAAATGAAATGAAAACATCGTTAGATAGATAGGCAATATTCTGTGTTTGTAGTTATTCAGAACATCTCCATTTATTAAAGATTATAATGTAAATTGTGTTTTATCACATGTTAAAAGGCCCCCACTTATAACCTGAGGACTGCTTCTGGGGTGTCCTATTACAAAATGTATCTTGCAAATGAATTGTTAATTTTATTGTATGTAATAATTTGTAATTTGTAATAAACAGAGAGGCTTGAGTTTAGGAAATAATGACATTGCCTTATACCAGTGGTTCTCAATTTTTTGTCTTGGGGCCCCCTTTGGAGGATGAAAAATCTCCAGGTCCCCCTCAACCCCAACAACATTGTAACAGTGGTGTAATTATAACTTCTATTGAAAAAAAAACAAAAACAAAGAATCAATATTATAACAATACTTTTTGCTTTTCCTTGAATATTTTTTTGTTCAAATTAAAAATAACTTAGATTTTTGCTTGAACAATACAAATAAACTCAACACTGGCCCTGAGACAATATTTTTCCAAATAACAATAGGAAATGTGCAATTATCTTACAACTATGACAGTTACATTTTTTAGAACAACAAACACATGCTGGTAACAGAGATGAACATTTGAGCAATATCAGTGGCTGCAATGAGCCCGTTTACATTGTACATCTCAGAACTTTAAAGTGCAAACTGTGTAAAAACAGAAACACTGCACATTTTTTCTTTTCCAGTCCAATTCTTGTTCATTCTCCAAACCTAAACTCTTTGTCTAATCTAGTGACAGATCACCATGGCAGTAGATTTGTTTGTTGCACGTCCCTAAAATGAGTCCAGGGTGCTCCAACACTAACACATTAGTTCCACCCGCCACATGTTCTAACCTGAAGAAAAAAAAAAAAACACCTAGAAGTGATCCCACGCCCTCCCTAGGGGGCCCGTCCTACAGTTTGAGAAACACTGCCTTGTACAGTGAAAATACACCTGTATGTATAAGAAACAAATGTCAGATATACAAGTTTCTTTACATTTACTTTATCTTTGCAGTTACAAAGGGAGAATTTTGATTTTTTTTTTCCAAGTCAGTGTATTACCTGAACCTGAATTAACACTTTTAAGTTACCTTTCAACTTCCTGACAGACTAAAGCCTCTGCGTCCGCTATGTCCAATATTATCTGATTCACAGCGTCAGCACTTCCAGCAGAATCCGACAGAAGCGGTGGTTCATTTAAGCATTTGAAGTCGTATTTTTTTCTATAAACTGAAGCTTGTGGAGGAAAATTACTGCTTGGAAAAATGTCTGTATTGGTGTTGACAGGGTGTAAACCTGCTCTCTGAAACAGGTCCTAGAACTTCTATCCAAAAAGTCCCCCTGTTTGTGTTTGTGTTATGGGTTTAACCCTTTAACCCTTAAGAGATTATTTCAATGAAAATGGGCCGAAGTGTCATAAAAGCTGCTGTGAGTATGTGTATGTGTTCAGTGGTTTTGTTTTACTGTGTGTTTTAGGTCAAAACAGGTGGAATAACAGAATTTTGAATTTGAATTTGGGCCCAATAGTTTTTGTTTTGGGCTCTTTAACAAAAAAAAAAAAAAAAAAAAAATCCAGCT
>JAPQRP010000015.1:16807079-16818252 GCA_037367295.1 Apogon hyalosoma | reverse complement strand
CTTTTATTTGTATGTTTATGGTAGATTTTATATTTGATGTGCAAAATAAATTCCACTTAAATTTCATTGTACTTGTTACAATGACAATAAAGATATTCTATTCTATTCTATTCTATTCTATTCTATTCTATTCTATTCTATTATTCTAGCTAGACGTGGGGTAAAAAAATTCCAGATACTCTTTTACATGCTGTCAGATTTTTTTAAACAAATCCGACAGCAAATAGAATAGTATCTGTGGAAAATTTACAATGTACTACAGTCATATTGTGTGGTCACGAACATCTACTGCATGTTATGAAACATGTCCTTCAAACTGGCAGCATATTTTTTTCTACCAATTCAAGTGTTTTTGTCATTGATTGAAATTTTTTTTAATGTGCCAGGGCATCTCTTCACTAACACCAATTTGAAATATTTTAAGTAAGGTGGTGAGAGTTTTGTTTAAAATGAATGTAGTGTAGACCTTCCCATTTGCACAACCTCACCCTGTGCCTTAAGATTCATGGTATATATAGTGAGCCAACTAAATAGAGATATACCACCATGGCAACTGGGTCTGATTATGTTAAAAGCATGGATGTAAGCACTGAATGCAGGGTTTTTTTTTTTTTGGTTTTTTTTTTAATGTTATGTGATCAACCATTGGGTGTATGTTTGATGTGAAGGAGTTGTCTGGGAAAAAATCATACAGATTTCACAAGGTTTATTGGCACAAAAACTGTCGTAATGTGGTACGTACAAACATATGCTTGAAATTACAGTCACGTTCGATCCCTGGAATCTCCTAAAATATCACCAATACTATAAGTTTAATGAAGTATTTAGACCTGACCAACTGAATCAACCTCAGATCACTGCCCCCACAGGCTTGTACTATAGGCACTAGGCATGATGGGTAATCACTTCATCCACCTCTCTTTTCACCCCGATGTGCCCATCACTCCGAAGCAGGATCAATCTGGACCCATCACACGACATCACCTATTTCCATTGAAACAGTCCAATCTTTATGCTTTTGATCAAACTGATGGTTGTTAAAGAAAGGAGAAGCTTCTGCATCAGTTAGGCTGCCTACATAGTCAACACATTTCCTTTCACTGTCAACACATTGAACGCAAGCAAGCCAGACGATGCATAAAATGCAATGCATCGGTTGCGCAATAGGGGGTAGCTCTGAGTCAGGTACAGTCTGAGTGTCAAAACGGGTGGTATTCAGATTGACATGCCTACTGAAAAAGAATGTATTCTGATGTTTGTTGCACCGGACATTTTAAGGGTAGGAATACTGTGGTAACTCACCCAGTTCACAGGAGAATAATCACATACACAGCCATTGTTACGTTTGACCGGACCTCACTGAGCCCGTGTCACTTTTAATTAGTGAACTTCCACAAAATATTTAGCCATAGGTAATTAAGATTCTTAGACTGAATGGCATATCTATGTTCAGCCACTATATCTCTAAATCTCCTTTTAGTCAGACCAACATGAAAACACCTACAGGGGCTTTCGAGACGGTACACTACATGAGTTGGGTTGCAGTTTATGAAACTGTTAATTGAATATGTCCTATTAACGGTGTCCTTAAGTGTCCATCTTGACTATGTTCTCACAGTACCTGCAATGGCCACAGCAAAAGTTTCCTTTGGGATGAGTGAGCCAAGTGTTAGGCCTTGAGGCTGGAAGGAAACTCCTCACCAGCTTGCTCTTGATGGTAGGGGCTCTTCTAAAATAGACAGCAGAGTTAACGTCTTCTTTTAGTGGAAGCTCCAGGGATGAGTCTGGATTCGTCTCGATCTCAAAGTTGACAAAATTTATTCTGATCACAAATAAGATGGATACTCAGCGCTGAGGACTCAAAGAACAATGAGCCCGAACATCAGATGAGTCGTACATTTATTTCCCTATGGGTGGGCTCACCCAAACAATTGGGTTGTTCTTAGCGTTACTGAACTAGATCAAACGGAGGTGGGGCCTCAACTCTAAGTAAACTTACACCAACAAGAAGTTTACTTCTTATCACCTATGTCTGACAGTACTATGCGTGTGAATGTGTGTGTTTAGATGTGTATCTAGAGGAAGAACAGAAGATAATTAACTCCACTGCATACAGATGTTTTCCATCTTAACAAGCTTAACATACTGACCCAAATATTTAAACTAGAACAGGGTAAAACATACATCTGGTCACAAAGAACTTATTACTAACGTTATTGAATTAAAACATAAACAAATGAAGCCTATGTTAAAACATTAACTACTAACTAATAAAACAATTCATCCTAATACTTCAATATCTGAATTAAAATAATATTTCAGTGGTATGTCCAGCTTCTGAACGGCAGCAGAGAAGCAATCACGACGGGGAATTCCAATGCCTTGTTCGGCCTATGTGAATTCTAGACATGGAGAGACAATTCCAGTATTTCCGAATGTCTGTCTCCGACCTGCTAGCTCGAGTGGCTCACTTTCTGCCAAAGACTCTGGCAAATCACTGTCATCATCTTCTTCTGCAAATATAACAGCGTATTAAATTTAGCTACATCGCTTGCGAATTGCCCCTGCTAGTGACGTATGGTATTACACGCGTCACTGTGTCGTGTATCAAAAAAAAAATGGACAACACATTTTGAGATGTAACCACGCATTATGGCAGCCAATGCGTCTCGGTGCATTTCCATCTGTGGGCCCTTGCGTTGACTATGAAATGGCCCTTAGAGTTAAAGGACGTGATGCAACTGAAATATATTAATCACTACAATAATTATCCAATGGAAGGATCTGAACCATCTGCTGAGTTAAATCCAGGTGGGGGACTTCTCTTTGTTTTTTCACCAAGGCACTTTTTGTTTAATATGAAATGAAATTGATTTTGACATTTTAAAATCCATCTTAAGCCGTGGTCGGAACATCATCTAAAAATTTTGGAAAAAAAAACAAACAAACAAAAAATCTCATATGTTGGAAATTGACATCAGGTGGTGTTATGAACTCTGTTTGATCCAAAGAATCCAACTGTGCTTCATTATTGAAACCCAAACCCAAGCAGTGCCAAATTCCAAAACTTTTTACCATGTGGATGCAGGGGTGGAAATATATTCTCTGGGCAGAAGAAGAAAGAGGACAAAAATGAATAAGAAAAGATAGAAGCACAATAGGAGCCTGTGCTGCTTCACTGCTTGGCCCCCGATTTAATTCCACTTTCATTGTGGTCTCTGCAGCTTGGCTGTATGAAGAAGGAGGTCTATCTCTCACAGTAAAATAACTGAATTACCTACATGGCAAAGAGAGATCCCACCATTATCGCCATGGCAACATGAGCTGGGTGCGCAAGCCACCGTTTTGATATTGCACTCTGAGCTTTAGCTCACACTTGTTAAGAGGATGGGAGTTCAGACCATTGTGTTCTCTTGAAAATGGGGTGGGGAGTAAAAGCATTGGCTCTTCCTGTGCACAAGCCTGCAGGAGATATAATCTGTGCTATGAGAGGTGGCACGGTTTTCCAACTAAGATGAGTCCAACATCAACACAAGGTTTAAAAAGACATGCTTCCAGATCTCAGCTTTGAAATATACCAGGGATGCGTTGGGAAACTTCATGCTACAGTGGAATATGCTCAATGCATCTATAACCCATAAAGACCCAGTGCTTCTTCTGTGGCAGTTCACAAATGTATTTTTCTCTCTATTCAACCTTTCTTAAGTTATTTATCACCATTTATTGTAATATTAGCCTCTGTATTTTGTGTTTTTTCAATGAAAATAATGTATTTTCCCATATATAATTAATTGATCATGTAGATGTTCATAAAAACTTTGATTAAAGTTGATTGTCATAATATTAGAAACTGAGAAAAATTAAGAAAACATGCCTTTTTCATCAAAAAATATCATTATCTGAGCATAAACCAAGTGTGTCCGTCCACTGTCATTAATCCAACTCCATGGGTTTTACTGGTGAATCAATGTTGTAGATAGAAGATGACAGTGTTTCCACGTTCACTGTGGAGCCTCTGAACCTACAAATGGGTCATATCTGATGACCATGAAAAGATGACAAAGTGTGTCTATTATTTACATGTATTGATAGAATTAGTAGACTGACAGGTATTGAACAATTTAGATCAGTGGATGTATTTGTGGCTGTTTGGGTCTTTATAGGTTAAACTCAGAAATGAGTGACACCTATTTTTTCAGATATTGGCATAAACACAATAAAAATGAACAAATATGGAACCTGAACAAGAGTCAAAGGTGACATTGGAGAAAAACAGAGGACTGAGGTTTTGGAGCTTTGACTGATGTATTTTTTTAATGGTTATTTAATTAAATCTTGAACCAGACCTGCTTTGTCATGAATTACAGGACAGTTAAATCCTGTTTTTACATGCACACAATTTGCATTTAATGAGCACATGCTTTGAGTCAAATTGTTTTTATCAGCCGTAGCTGAAGCAAATTCCTGGAAATCAATATCTCCTGGTGGTGCATTCGGGGGACTTCAGTAGATAATCCAGTGGCTCTGGTTGTAACTGCAGTTCAGGCATAATGACAGATTATATGAGCCTGTTCTCAGTCCCAAGTTGTCACTTACTGCCGCTTGGTCATGACCCCTTGGGTCCATTTTCATCTCCTGGTGAACCCCCAGTCAATTTCCAACACATGCAGTAAAGGAGAGCAGTCAATATAAGCCCTTAGACTTTGGAAATTGATGACATGACTCTGGTGATGGTGAACGTAAAACCCTTGGAGGTTGTCTGGGTGGTCCACAAAACAATATATGTGGACTTGGACATGAGAGAACAGGGTTCATATGTGTTTATTTGTGAATTTTCTGTCTTCATCTTTCTTTCTTTCCCTGGAGTCCTTTTTCCTGAACCATTACCAAATTGTTATCCTGCCTAAACCTAACACAACTGTAACCATGGCATTGCCCTGAATGCCAAAAATGATGCCTGCTCTGCTTGTCAAAAAAAGTGACGCTCTAAGAACACCCTGGAGGCAAAATATGACACCCTGAACCAAGCACCAGTAGGTCATGAATTGAGATTGAATGTGTAGATAATGTAGGCGATAAAGAAAAAAACAGGCTAGTGATCTTATAGAATATATACCAGGAAAACTGACAGGATGAAAGCCTCGTTTCCAATGCCATTAAAAACTCGTATAATTATGAATTATTTGTTCCACATTAAAAATTGCATCACATAATTGAAACCTAATTAGAATCTCCATATTCCCTCCCTTGAATATTACACTGTATAATTTATTCTCATCATCTCTGGCAACTTATTTTAGTCATCTGCGGCTTGGTTTTCTCTGGAGACCACATAAACAGTGGACAATGATTGCATTTACATGGCACATTGTGGCTCCTCTGGTCATGTTCCATTGATGTTGCTGAAAATCCCCGAGTGGTTGTGGCGAGGGGAGGGGTGAGAGATATTCATCTAACAGCCCCTGGAAGCTGTGTGGCTACATCGATTGAGCGACTCAGGAGGATTCATTGTACATACAAATGATGCATGAATTGCAACACAAAGTGGGAGATACTTAAAGTGAGAGCTGAACAATTTGATTTGATTGAACCGAGTCACAGACAACCCTAAACAGCTTTTTAAAATGGTATTGCATTTGCCAAAATCGGATTAGTTCGGGGCCTTGCTGGAGAAAAGAGACACCTTTCCTCATAAAAACCATGCCAACATTAAGAATGATGCCTTCACTGACAAAAAAAAAAAGTTAAAATCTTTTCCACCAATAACCTGTTTCTTGTATAATGAATTAAAATCCAATTACAAGTGCTCATTACAATAAACAAACACAACATTAGCATCACATATGTAAATGAGTGAGTATCAGATTACTCAGGGTGATGAATCACTGTGCATTAGATGAAAAGGACCCGTTGAAGTGTCTGTAAAAGCCTTTCTTTTGTTCAATTTGAATGTACGGAAAAGCATCTTGCGCTGTTATTTATAGCAAATAGCGTGCCCGAGTACTGTTATTTGTGGTAAATACAATACCCATTAAGGATTCATTTGTAGATCAGTGTACCACACACACATTCTTTTCATCCTATTTGGTTTACCAGGAACATCACACATAGAAGTGAATCAGAGATGTGTTTCCAGTGGTGGAGATCAGCTGGTTTTTGTCCTGTTGCAGCTTTCACCTGTACATTTTCACTGCTGTGTGAAAGCTAGAGGAAGGAAGAGCCTTGAGCTTTTTCATTTTATGCCATTGTCAAAGTGCACTGAGTGTAACATATTATTCCACCATCAAAGTGTATTTGTAGGACAACAGAACAAAAGGAAAGGGCTCATTTTAACAGCAGTGCATGTCAGTGACACATGATATTTTGACACATACTGTTTCAGACTGTCCACAACCTGGCCAAAAAAACAAAAAAACCCAAAACAAAACATCTGATTTTACAAAGCAACTCGGTAAGATTATTCCATTGGATGATTAATGCTGTGATTAACATTCAAAATCTGTTATCCATGTTTAATTTCAGTCTTTTTTCTCTACTAACACTCAAAAATCAAATCCCATTTTTGTGTTTTTTTTCATTCTAAACTGTTATTACGGTTTAACAACATGCAGTAAATTGTAAATGACTGCCAGATTTTGAAGATGCCAAGGGTGCTTTCACACAGTGTACTCAAGTCCGTATCCGAGTACGGTGAAACCCAAAGTCAGCTCAATTTTGTCCATAAGAATGCAAACATTCCGTGCTCAAGTACCATACCAGTCCAGTTGAGAAGGTAGTCCTGGGTACTGACTGTGTGGACTCCAGTACGGTACGTTGCTGTGTGAAAGCGATCCATGCCCGAGACCAGAAGTGACCTAATCACCACTCTGACAACGGAAATGACCTAATCACCACGAGACCATAGACGACGCTCCTGTTGTCTCCTGAAAAAGCCTCAGATCCGCGCGGCACTGGCTCGCCTTATCGACCGAACCACTCAATGATGTATCAGAGACAACAGAGGACGCTCTTCTTCTCTTTACCTCAAACAGTTTGTCTTCTTCTGATGTCAGTGTTTGTTGGACAGCGATAGAATTCCTTCCACACCTCCACCTACTGTTTACCACGTACTCGGACACAGGCCGCGGTACGCACTTATGAACGTAACATCTGCGGGAAAGGTGTGAGCATATCTAAGTATGGTACGGACTCGAGTAGGCAGTTTGAAAGTGCCCTAAGTGTTCTGGAAAAATAGGCAAAAGGAGTCACTCACAGCATATTCTTTGTTTCTTTGTTTGTTTCTTTCTTTCTTTGAAAAACTCCAGGTGGACTATTTAAGGCTAAGGGGTAAAAGGGTTAAAGGTCCTTAACCCTAAGTGATGTAGTGAGTCTCCTGTCATTTCTTAAACAACTATATCCTGTGATCATGGAAAACATGTTTCAGAAGAGTCACATTATTGTATCAAGCAAAGACTTTAAAGAAATGAACCCTTTACAGGGCACTCATACTAATACTCTGAAATGAAAAATTTAACAATACTTCATTACTTTTGTGAAATTTTTCTAATTTTATTATTGTTATGTAGAAAATCAAGGTAATAAAGTTATCATATTTGGTTCCTTACTCATAAGTGACAAAAAAGAAAAATCCAAGAAGTGTAAATAAAAATACAAGAAAAACACATGTATTTGAACATGAACATGTATTTTAGAACATTAGACCAACACAAGTGCTGATCCAGACCCCTGTCCACATCCACATGATCCCTTTGAACATCATTCCTTACATTAGTACCATTGTTTCATAGTACCGAACAAGATAAGATAAGATAAGACTTTATTAATCCCACCATGGGGGAAATTTCACAGTTTACAGCAGCCAAAAACATCCAGCACACTCAAACCACAACAGTGAAAAAAATATACAAGTAAAAGTAAGAAAAGAAAGAAAAAGAACAAAGCAGGTCCACTCACTGTTCATGCAGAGGTGGACCTTACAGACCCTGGAGACCACATTGATTGATTGACTGATGTATTTATTTCGAATATGACTGTCAAAACAGAAGAAAATAAATAAGCAAAACACTTAAACACAAGACATGAGACATATAATACATATTCGAAAAAGAATGAGAAGAAGCATAACTTATAAGCTCCCACCCTTTCTCCTTAAATAATTAATAACAATAATATTCTTCCTAGTCTAAGCACATCTATACTCTATATACATTGGACCTGACATTGTTGACTCACTGTCCTCACTGGGACTGTTGCTGTCACTGTCTTTTAATACATGCAGAAATTACCAAAAATAATCATTTGCCCGATTCGCTGGGTTAAAAGTAGGATAAAACAGTGTAGTGGTGAACCATCATCTTTGAGGATCTTATATTGGATTAAATCTTAAATGTTGACTTTTTATGATTTGGTGAACTCATATTGTAAAAAATGAACAGTAAAACCCATTTCTCTGCTTAATGAATAAAGACCTAAGCAGTCACCATCGACCAAAACTATCTACTGATCTGAAATTTGTAATACCCGTTGATCCATTAATCCTATCAATCCATGTAAATAATTGGTGTAAAATACAGTTTGTCATCTTTTCATGGCCATCAGTCATGACCCATTTGGACACTGAGAGGCTCTGTAGTTACTGTGAAAACACCGTCATCTTCTACAACATTGATTCACCAGTAAAACCCATGGAGTTGGATCAATGACAGCGGATGGACACACTGGGTTTATGTTCAGTTAATGATAGATTTTGCTGAAAAAGTCAGTTTTTCTTCAGTTTTCTCTGATTCAGACATGATAACATGAACCATAGGACTGAGTCATAGGTAAAAATGTGCCCATTTGATAGTTTTGAACGGGAGAAATCTGTATGTTAATATTAATGATAGAGAGTTGGACCACTGTGTAAAGCTGTGTCCATCATATCCCAAAGATTCTCTATGTGGTTCAGGTCTGGACTCTGTAGTTCGATCCATGGGTATAACTATATGTATATATGTATAAATATGGAATGGACCTGATTATGAATGTAAGTAATTCACTCCTTTGGCAAAGTTAAAGAGAGGAGGAAGGAAGGAAAAGAAAAGAAAAGGAGAGAGAAAAGAAGGCAAAAAAAAAAGAAGCCTTAAGTATAAAATTATTTAGGAATATTGAATTGAGATGGTAGATATGTTTTGGGCTTTTTAAAATTTGTATTTATTTATTTATTTTTCTCTCTCTTCATGCAGTGAATGCTCAATGCTGTGCACATTTAATTTAATGTAAGCAGTGGATCAGGTGAAAAGGATAGGCAAAAAAGAAGCTTTTGCCCCTAGCCTATTCCTTTTTTGGTTTTATGTTTATTGGGATTGTTGTACTGAGTGCAGTGATTAATGTACAAACCAAAAATAAATTCATTCATTCATTCATTCATTCATTCATTCATTCATAAATAATGTCTAATGCTCCTTGAGCCACTCATTACCAGCTTGATACTGATGAATCCTGGTATTTGTCGTCTTGGGATATGTCTGCGTCATCAGAGAAGAAAAAAATGCACTCAGGCTTGTACAGTAGGCACTAGGCATGATGGGTAATCACTTCATCCTCCTCTCTTCTCACCCATCACTCTGGAACAGGGTCAATCTGGACTCATCAGACCACATGACCTTCTTCCACAGTTTGTCTGTTCAGTCTGAGCTCTCTGGCAAATCAAAGGATTTTTTTTTTTATTATCCTCACTGATACATGTTTTTTTTTTTTTTTTTTTTGCTCAGCTGTTTTGTCCCAATCCCTTCAGTTCCCTTTGCATTGTGTGTGTGTGTGTGTGTGTGTGTGTGTGTGTGTGTGTGTGTGTGTAGATGCTCCTACTTTCACTATTAACCCATAAAGACCCAGTGTTACTTATGTGGCATTTCTAAAATATTTTTTCTCTATATTTAATTTTTCTAAAGTGATTTATTGCAATTTATTATGACATAACCCTCTGTATTTTGTGTTTTTTTTTTTTTGTAAACATCAGGTATTTTCCTATATTTAATTCACTGATCATGTAGATGTTCATAAAAGCTCAGATTAAAGGTAAGGGCTATTATATTAGAAACAGAGAAAACAAGAAAAAGTGACTTTCAGCAAAGATATCAATAACTGAACATAAAAACAAGTGTGTCCATCCACTGTCACTGATCAAACTCCATGGGTTTTACTGATGAATCAATGTTCTAAAAGATGACAGTGTTTTTGCGCGTTCACTACAGAGCCTCTGAACGTCCAAATGGGTCATATCTGATGACTATGAAAAGATGACAAACTGTATTTTACACCCATTATTTACATGTATTGATAGGATTAATGAATCAACAGGTATTAAACATGTTATATCAGTAGATGGTTTTGGTCACCAGTGGCTGTTTGGGTCTTTGTGGGTTAATTCAAGATCTTAATTAAACATTAATGCAATTCTGGATCGAAATAGTTGGTGCAACGTCACACAGGTTTATTGAGACAATGCCACAGGAAATATATGAGGTAATAAAGACTATAGGCAGCCCATTAGTGTGTGTTTTGATGCATTTTGCAACATTTTCTACTAATGCTTGCACTTGTGCAGTAAATGTATGCTGTAGTTCCAACAGACTTCATCCCAACCAATCCCCAGCTGGCCAGTAATACATTTACTCTGTTATACATACTTTATAAACCTATAAAATATACCTATGGCACTATATATGTATGTATATATACAGGATCCTCATGCATTGTAAATGTTAAGCATAATCTCTCCCTGTATTAGTATTCCTGAAGTCATACTGTGTTCATGTACTATATAAGACACATTAGGTCTATGTTTGTTTTATTGGCGTTATAATATGCTAATGTGTGATTTTGCTGTCCTACTGCAGGTTTGTGTACTCAGCACCAGTCTGTTATGTCTGCATTCACTATGCAGAGCCACACAGCCCAGCTCAACTCCAACCATTGTTCTGACAAAACACTGTTATAACCAAGGAAGTTAGACGAGAAAATTACACATTACATTTCTCCCAAATGATAATCCATACATCATATTAAGAGGACTTCTCAATTAGTATCAAATACAGTTTTGCTATTAATATTAATATCTGTATGTGGGTGTGACATGATGGCATGTAGCAGCTGCTGCAATTGTAAGGCTAAACAGAAAAATATGACATATATA
>JAPQRP010000015.1:16784133-16795043 GCA_037367295.1 Apogon hyalosoma | reverse complement strand
GGGTTAATAAGACATGACATATGACACATGACATTCCTGCAATTTAATTCCATGAGACAAATGCTTGAGCAGGTTGCAGGTATTTGCACTCTTACATGAAATCACAGCAAGCCACAGTTTCACGCCCCGAAAACGCACCCTGATTGATCCAGCATTTCCAAAGTCATCATTGCAGAAAATCCGATCAAGCTTTGGACTACTTTTTCCTCTCCATGATTCCTTACAGTTGAATCAGGTCAAAGAGTGATGTAATTGCATAATACCGCGAAGTTGAACAGTAAGTCAAAGTTTAAATTTTTAATGATTTTTTTTTTCCATTCACTTATAATGTGTGAAATGTCACATGCCTATAACAGCAAAACTGTTGGTTGAATTCATACCATATTTGGTTTATAGATTGCCAGTGACCTAGAACAGATGTGGTTACATTTTGGGAAAAGTTGATCTAAGTTCAAATTTTGTATGAATTTTTAATTTTTTTCCCTCCCATTTACTTGTAATGGGTTAAAGTACAAACGTCTATAAAAACATCAATTTTGTTTCAGTTTACTTCAAACTTGGCACATATACAGTGCTCATCATAAATGAGTGCACTCCCTTTGAAAAAGTTGTAAGATTTTAATCAATATCTCAAAGAACACAACAACAATTTCAAAAACTGGACAAAACTGAGGTTCATAGAACATTTCCTTAACTCAGAACATGATAGTAATGCTGAGTGTAACTTAGGTGACAAAATCTACAGTTTTACTCAAATTAGATGATGCAAAAATATAGTCAGCTGTCTGTTAGACACCTGTTTGATGAATAATTGCTCTCACCTGTGATTGAACTCCTATTCATTATAATTTTGGAGCTTAAAATCTAGCTTTGCTCCTCAGACTTTCATTGGGGTGAACTCATTTTTGCAACGTGGTCTTGAATTAATTTATTAGGAAAATTACTTTTTGTGTGTGCAAATTAACATATCTTGTTTGTAATCAATGGTCCACATTTGTGGGAGTATTTTGTTGTATAGTGTCCCATAGAAAATGTTGATTCTCAAAGAAAACTAAAGGTTATGTGACAAATAGACTCATTTATGCTGAGCACTGTATATAGAGGCAATTGATATGCTGACATCAGCACATGCATAGACATGATGACATCAGCCAAAATACCTACAATTCGTGCAAGGGGCGGGGTTTGTTGGGTTTTTTTTGGGGTTTTTTTTTCATTTGAGCAATTGAATTATGAGTGAAAATTGTGTTGTAACGCAAGCGCTATTGAACATGTACCAAGTAAAATATTACTGAAAACTGATTAGTCGTTAATGCCTTACACGACTGTGGTACAGCAAAAAGTATTCCGTTACTGTAATGCAATATTTTATTACGCATTTCTCCCAGTGCTGTTTATAAACCACGATATTTATTGTCAACAATACAAAAAACCTGCCTCTAACTTCACCTCATGAAGTCTAAGCTGCCATAGCAGGTGGTTATGCTGGGCTCTGTTTTGTGTCACATAGAAGATTTGAGTTCTGTCAATCAGCACCGGCATCAAGGTGAGGAATCCTCCGGCGGTAGTGATTGATTTGGAGGTCTATCTCATCTAAGACCTCTGAGTGTTTTCTCCTTTTGGAGCCATGGGTTATATACCGTCGCAAATCCCTTAAAATTGTTTTTCTCTGCACCATCAGATAGAAAGAGACTGGGGTTTTGTTTGCCATTACATTTTAATAAGACAGATGAGAGAGAGGGAGAGAGTGTTTTCAAGAGGAAAATAAATAATCAGAGACCTGGGTGACTCTGGGCCATATTGCGAATGAATCAATGGACTATTAGAGCCTGAAGCCAGCCATGAAAATGCATTTATCTTAAGCTAAGAGATATAGAGGTCAGAGATGACACAGGGAAAGATGTGTGCTGCCCTGTCAGATCTGTGGCGATACTGTTGTCATGTCTCTTCTGGCAGAGTGCAGCTTTTGTTCTTAATGGCGCCATACGTCAATATGGACATAACTGTCAACCACCCACCACGGGCACAACCACCAATGTGTCAACGCTATTGCATCAGAGGCAAAATACATTCACCAGCGTTTTGCTTGCATATCTGAATACGATGTGGCATTAAGTCTCTCGGCAGCAAGTGCAGATATGCAAATTCACATCACCCCGCTGAAAAATAAAATCTCCTCTGACAGCAGCGTAAAAAAAAAAGGGGGGAAAAAGAGCAGAATGCGATTGTGCCAAGTTCAAGCAGGTGCATTGATCATTAAAAGGTCAGGTGTCAATAAAGAGTTGGATGGGGGGAAGTTCCTATTTGACAGATGCTTCAGATTAGTATCATTTGTTACCATGCGTCATCGCTATGTCACCTGTAATTACTCCATTTAAACCCCTGGTCAACCCACTAATGAAGGTTACAGCACTCAGGTGTCATCATCCTCCTCTGTTACACCTGCAACAATGACAATCTTTACCAACAAAAGGACATACTCTTAGGCTGTTCCTGTAGCCATGCTATTACTGGGTTCCTTTCATGTCTGGCCACGATGAGTAACAGACAATAGCGTGGGGATTACAAATGACTAGCAACAGTACTGCCTAGTTACCAAGAAAAGAAAGACAGCGACATACATGTCTGAAATGCAAAGTCTACCTACAGGGAATAGAAATGACCTTGTAACAATTTTCCATCTTTCATTGAAATTCTGTAGCCTGTGGATGTGTAACATGGCAACATGTTGATGCAGGTTTTACTTGGTAGGTGTTATTGAGTGAACTGGAGCTGGTGGTGAAGCATTAGCATATATAAGACTTTAACGAAGCTAAAATGAAACATGGGCTATTAATATAACATGTTATCTATTTTGATCTTGAACCCTCACATGTCTTTGCCATAAAAACCCATACGTTAACTGCAGACAATGACAAGTGACTGAGCGTATGTTCAATATAAAACCATCTGTTAGTGTTACTGTAGGGAAGTGATGAAATGGGAGCGTTAACCATCACTTTAACCCATATAGACCCAGTGCTACTTTTGTGTTTGTTCCCAAATTAATATTTCTCTATATTTAACTTTTCTTAACCCATAAAGACCCAAACATCCAAAACGACCAAAACCATCTACTGATATAAACTGTTTAATACCTGTTAATCCACTAATCCGATCAATACTTGTAAGTAATTGGTGTAAAATGCAGTCTGCCATCTTTTTATGATCATCAGATACGACCCATTTCAGAGCCTTTCTGAGGCTCCATAGTTACCGTGGAAACACCGCCATCTTCTACAGCATTGGTTCACCAGTAAAACCAGTGGAGTTGGATCAATGACAGTGGGTGGAAACATTGGGTTTATGTTCAGTTAACAACATTTCCACTGTTAAAGTTTTGCTTTGCAATTACACAGCGCCACATCAACAGATCAATTCCACAAGAAACACTGGGTAATGATAGATTTGACAGAAAAAGTCACTTTTTCTCCAGTTTTCTGTGTTTATGATATAATATCCGTCACCTTTAATCTGAGTTTTTATGGACATCTACATGATCAGTAAGTTAAATATAAGGAAATACCAGATTTTCACGGAAAAAAAATGCAAAACACAGAGGATAATATTATAAAAAATTGATGAGAAATCACTTTAGAAAGGTTAAATAGAGAGAAAACTTTATTTGGGAACTGTGATAAAAGTAGCACTGGGTCTTTATGGTGTAAGTGATTTATCACCATTTTTCATAATCTACTCTCCCTTTTGCATTTGCAAGCTGAGATTACAGTTAAGGGTTATCATACCAAAAACAGAGAAAGCTTATAAAAAAAGGGACTTTTTTCCAGTAAAACATATCATTAACTGAACATAATCCAAGTGTGTCCATCCACTGTCATTGATCCAACTCCACTGGTTTTACTGATGAATCAATGTTGTAGAAGATGACGGTGTTTCCTCGTTCACTATGGAGCCTCTGAACGTCCAAATGGGTCATATCTGATGACCATGAAAAGATGACAAACTGTATTTTACACCAATTATTTACATGTATTGATAGGATTAGTGGCTCTAAAGTCATCAAACATTTTAGATCAATGGATGCTTTTGGTCACTGGTGTATATTTGGGTCTTTATGGGTTCAGTCTTTCGCCAGTCAAAAATATTGCCAAAGTCTGTTACTTAAGAAATATCATAGATCAAATTATCCACGACTTTTATCTATTCTTACCTGGATTACTGTAACTCCTTATTTCCCTGCTTAAGCAAGGCTGCAAACTGCTGAAATTCAATCGGTCCAGAATCCAGCAGCCAGGCTTTTAACAAACACTGAACAGAGAGAGGATATTAGCCCCATTCTGGCTCACTTACACTGGCTTCTTTCCACTTCAGAATTCAGTTCCACATCCTCCTGATCACATTCAAAGCCCTCAATGTCATGGCATGCTCTTATATGTCTGATGTTATCTTCAAATAGTCTGGATCAAAATTGCTCAGATCCTCATACCAGTTGTTGTTCAGTGTCCCACAGTCCAGTCAAAACAAAGGAGGACGATGCTTTTCAACTTTTGCTCATTAAAGAAATGATGAAACCGCTTTTACTGGCAGGTCAGATTAATTCTGTCAGGTTTTTAAAAAGTTTACCATATTTATTGGTTTTATAAGTGTCATACTTTAGTTTTAATTGTTATATTGCTTTTATTGTTGAGTATCTTTCTGTTTTACAAATGATTACTTGTGCATTACTGTGTGTTATTATGCATTATGTTTGCTTTTATTGTTGACCTCCCTTTTGTACTATTCATAGACTGTGCATGGACAGAGGTACTGTGACATCACCCATTGGTTTCTGAACTGCTGTTTTTAAGCCAGTAATATAGAGTTTGGTTGCTATTATGCAGGCTATTTGGAGCCAGAAGTGTCCATATTTGGACATAAGGGGAAAAACTATGGAAGTCCGGGGGTCAAAGGTGCTGGTGCTAAGTACAGCAGACCAGAGTCCTGCACTGGGTCAGGTACCTGCGGGTACCCAACGGGTAACCTACAAAAACATGTGGGGACAGGTGGAAACTAAAATAAGAATTTTCAAAGGTAGGGGGACGGGTGGAATTAAATGAAAGCAGTAGCAGGCAAGGAAGTGAAAAAAATAAAAGAAGATTAATGAATGAAAATAATTTTCAGGACATTCAGTGATGATGATCATCTAATTTCACCGTGGTTGATCTACATCCAGTTTGTTTTATTTTGATGTGAGCCTCACCTCTGTTTACATCCCGCCACAGATGTCACTGAGCTGCACATATTAGAGATTTATTGATGGTGCGTGGGTTAGCCAAAATGAAAGACCTAAAAAATGGGTTACTGTGTAGACAATGTGTTTAATCACAGGTCGGGTCAGGTTGCGGGTCTAATGTACGCGGGTACGGGCAGGTGTGGCTTGGACATGAAAAAAATAAAGGTCGGGTTGAGGTACTCAGTTTGGAAAATTGGACCCGTGCAGGACTCTGCTGCAGACTATAGACTCACTAAAACATTAAACTATATCAAACTCTGCAAAACACAGTCATTTTACAGAACAAACATCAAAATTGTGAAGCAATACTTTTGAGGAACATAGAGATCATTGGTGACATTATGGGAACTATGTGAATTATGTTGTAATATCACCAACAATGATCACGTCACTTACCTGATTTGAATCAGTAACCCAATGTTTATCCATGTGTGAAGATATTACTTTCCTTGCATTTCCAAATGAAATGTGCTCTAGATTTAATTAAGTTAGTGTTAGTTTTGATGTGATGAAATTCAATATTCAAATGATTCTTTCAAAATGAAAAGCATGCTTTTCACACATTTTCTTTAAACATGGGTTACTGGCAAAAAAGCTGTGTTGAAATCTCTGACTAATTTAAGTTTTTAGAATAACTTCAACTCTTTTTGTAATTTCCCCATAGGCTCACTGGATGGCAAGCTGTTATTAACTAACAAGCTAAGTTTGAGTTGGTAGTTAAAAAGGAGCTGAAATCATCAGGGGAAAAAAAACACACGATATTTTGACAATACACACCTGCCTCCACTCTCCGTCCAAATGGAAAAATGAAACACAACGATAAAGGAGCTGACGTTGTTTCATATTGTTTATGGAAAATGATGTTTTGACTTTTCCAGGCTCCTATGTTGCTGCATATACCACCATGACATTCTGACAGGAGAAAAGATCATAATATTGATCATTTCAGTACGATGGCACCTTTCACTGGGCTGGATAATATTAGGCAGCGAGTGAACATTTAGGCCCTGTCCATATGAAGACAGTTTCGATCGTATCTGCAAAAGTTTTTTATCGGACAGGCCTTACGTTCACATGAAACCGGCATTTTCAGTCTCTGAAACCACAACTTTTTGAAACCGGTTCCCAGAGTAGATACATTTGAAAACGCTGGTTTTGCATCTTTGTCTGTATGACCAAACCACAACTTTTCTAAAACGATGATGTCATAGCCCCACCCCTCTAACCTTTCACCCCGGAAGCGAAACGACATGTCACAACAACAACAATAATGGCGGACTCCAGAGTAGTGCTCATGCTACAACTGCTATTGAGCTTATTGAAAATACTGAATCAAATCTTTGGCGTCTCTTTTATTACAATGAGCAACAAACAACCATAGCAACAATATTCATGACATGCTCTTGGATCAACCGCAGAGAGGGACAACCAGAAGGACAACCAGGAGGAAATATTGGATCAGACCCATTAGAACTAAGCAAGCTTTATGCACATGCTCCACATCCTCTTCTCTGTTTTTTGCGAGAGCATTACAACACCACACACAAGCCTGGCATTTGTACTACATCGTTTCCAGCAGTTTTCAGTGGTTTTGTGTGCACGCAGATATTTCCTGAAATGACTCCATGTTTACGGAGCACTTTTTTGAAAATGACAAAGAAAAAGATCAAATAGGAAAAGATGCGATTTCATGTGGACATGGTCTCAGTTGTTAAAACTGATGTGTTGGAAACAACAAAATGATCAACATAACCTGGGTAACTTTGACCAGGTCCATATTGTAATGGTGACGACTAAGTCAGAGCATCTCCACAACTGCAGGTCTTGTTGGGTGTTCCTGGTCTGCAGTGGTTAGTACTGACCAAACTTGGACTAATAAAGGACATCCTAATCTCAGGAGGATTGATAATCTGTGGGAGGTGTTGGACAAATAAATCCAGTCTATGGAGGTCCATGTCTCTACTTCCAGGACTTAAGGGATCTGCCAGTAATGTCTTGGTCCAGATACCACAGCACACTTTCAGAGGTCTGGTGGAGTCTAGGCCTTGGGTCAGAGCTGGGTTTGTGGAAAAAGAGGAAACTACAATCAGGAGCACCACTACCAATTGTGGGCCCCATGAAAGCTAAACATTTTGGGCCCTTTCATAAAATTCAATATCTTGTCAATCTGTCGGAGCTGGGGGGGTTTTGGCCACACATAACGTCACTTGCACTAGCGTGAAAATGAAACTGAAACTTTACATGCTTTCAACATCCGATTCCCGCCTTCTATGCCTAAGTGGTACTTACAGGACATTTTCACAACTCGAGCCTGTATCCACTGGACCCCATTTTCTGCTCTATGGGCCCCCCCCACAAATGCTGGGCCCTATGAATTTGTCATGTTTACCCCCCTTTATCAGCGCCCCAGTACACTATATTAGACAGGTGGTAATCATGTTGTGCTCCCATAGATGCTGGACTGGTTGTTCTGTAGACCACTTTGGTCAGTACTAATCACTTTACATTGACAATGAACAATAAGGTCTGGAAACCCACTGATTTGACCATCACCGTTTGATCAGATTCCTACTCTTTCCCATTTTGCTGTTTCTAACACATCAACTTTGACTTCTTTTATGCCTAATATATCCACCCACTGACAGGTCTCATTGTAATGGGATAATCAATATTAATTATCTTTACTGTCAGTGGTTAGAATGTTCTGGCTGATCAGCATAAGAGCCATGCAGTCACACATATAGGTCACGTCTGACTGAATCTGATCAATGATTGGTAATTACAGCTGTCAATCATGTATGTAACCCTCCTACCTATCTGAAAATACTCACCAAAATTTGCATCAAAGGGTTGATTTTCTAGAGCTTGAAAACAGCCAAGAAGTAGATCCAGAGGTCTAATGTTCGCTCAGACCAGCTGAATGGAGTTTTGGCCCAGTCAGGTTAAAAAAACATCAACAACTGGAGCTTTAGCATTAACTAGATTTAGCTGATTAACTGATATGATCCGTTGGGACTGTTTAACCCATAAAGACCCAAACATCCAGGACTGACCAAAACATCTACTGATGTAAAATGTTTAATAAATTCTGAACCATTAAACCTAAATAAACTTTAATAAAAATAAATAATTGGTGTAAAATACAGTTTGCCATCTTTCCATGGTCATTAGATATGACCCATTTGGACGTTCAGAGGCTCCGTAGTTACCGTGGAAACACCATCATCTTCTATAACATTGATTCATCTGTAAAACCAATGGAGTCGAATCAATGACAGTGGATAGACACACTTAGTTTATGTTCACTAAATGATATTTTAGCTGAAAAAGTCACTTTTTTGTCAGTTTCCTCCGTTTCTGATATAATAACCCTCAATGTTAATCTGAGCTTTTATGAATATCTACATGATCAGTAAATTAAATATAGGAAAATAACTGATTTTCATGAAAAAATGCAAAATAAACAAAACAATATTACAATTGCTTTGATGCCTTCAGGCTGGCACTACCATACCCCTCAGAGGAGAACCAACAGATATTCAAAATCTTTTATTCCTTCAGCTATCACACTTTTAAACTCTGACTGCAATCATTTTAGTCATTTTATATGAGATTTTTTAATGTTAGCAGAACCAACAGGGTCTTTTAGTCTTTTAGCCTGCATTTGTATTTTTTTTGATTATCTATCATTGATTATTTAATGCATTTATTTGTAGTTGCCTTCCAATGATCTTGTATCTGTATACTGATGTATGTTTTTCACATTGCACTTTGAATGTTGACTGATGTCTCTGGCTAGCTGCAAACGAATTGACTGTATGGGATAAATAAAATTTTCTGAATCTGAATCTGAATCAATAAATGGTGATAAATCCCTTAAGAAAGCAGCACTGGGTCTTTATGGGTAAAAACAAACAAACAAACAAACAAACAAACAAACAAACAAACAAACAAACAAACAAACAAACACATGATTGATAAAAAGTACATCTTATGTATCTTAACTGCTAAAACCAAAGCTAAGACAAATTACACTGCTGAGATATTCATTTTTGTTAAATCCCATAGAAATACTTTACAAAAAAACTGAATTTGCCTAACATTTATGCACAGGTGTGGAAGTTTTCTGTTTGGTTCTGGTAGTCGCACATTTTTTGGTCTCTGTTTAGATCACATTTGATACCACAGTGTGCTTGAAATCTATGGTTTTCATGACTGGGTTATGAATGAGCATTTCTGAAATATTTCTGACCCAGTAGCCATTTCCTGTTTACATGTTCCTGTTATCTGTAACAAGTGAAGCATTTGTCAACGGACACAGCCCATCGCCCTGTCGGGTGGCTGAAGAGGAAGATAAAGTGGCGGCTACGAAAGCTCTGCCCTTCTGACAAAAGGCAAGGATAGAGAAATGAAGGCATTCTGTTTGATCTTTCAGGAGGGAGGATGCTACCCACTGTTGGCTGTAGTTCTGCATACTGAGTCTGATAAGAGAATAGTGTGTGTCCATGTTTTACACAGTCTAGTCGTGTACCACTGACTGAATTCAGAAGTTGTGCTGTGACCTTTATGCTTTCTGACAGTCTGTATGTACACCGGCCTGTTCAGAGTGAGATTGTGCGTGCCTAATATGTTGCAAAACATCAAAAAACATCATGCTTCATCATTTTAATTGTGTAAAATTACAGTTAACCAGGATGGCAGGACAGAAAAGAACCAACATGAAGCAACAGTTAGACCATAACTTTGGTTATTAAAATTCTCCATTTGTTCTCTTGGATAATGAAGCTGTGTGGGATGAATTAGTGCTGCTTCTAGGCGCTGATCACTCCCGGCCATTTAGAAACTCTAAGTTATACTAATGGATAAAAAGCAGAGGTGGCAAAAGTAGAGATTCTTTACAAACACAGTGTAAATGCACTGACTCAACACATGACGTAAATGTCTTTGAAGGACGTTTCTTGAAGCTGTTTTTGTGCAGAGCTTACTGAACTTCACATCAAACCCCAATATACTAGAAATAAACAATAAATAATTAACTTCCAATGTGCAAATGAGTTTTCAATGTCAGCAACCGCCTTTCTTGTTTGTTTTTCATCTAGTTTCTGTTGTGTCTGATATATGGCGATGGATACAGCAAGGGGTCTTTTCTACGTGGTATTGTCTGATCCATTTAGATTAAGGAATATGAGAAGAAAAAACAATCCACACAGCAGTACTTCTCCCAGGTTCATTTCAGTTTTGACGTTTCATTGTCAGACTTCTATAGAAAGAAAGAAGCTATCATAAAAATTCCAAGTCATGTAATCAAATGTCTTACAAATATATACATAATTCCCAGACAAAAGGACTTAGAAAAAAGGTAATGCTTATTTACATAATGTGAAAATGATGTATGTCCTAGAGTACAATAGTATAAATCAGTGGTTTTCAACCTTGGGGTCGGGACCCCACGTGGGGTCACCTGGAATTCAAATGGGGTCGCCTGAAATTTCTAGTAGTTGATAAAAATAAAAACTTACTAATAAAAAATATATGGTGAGTTGACATAGACAATTCCAATCCATAAAAGACATGACAAACTGAAGCTGAAACTGAAGCACTGTGGTACTGTTTATCTGTCAAATGTTCCAACTGAAGC
>JAPQRP010000015.1:16749555-16766710 GCA_037367295.1 Apogon hyalosoma | reverse complement strand
TTTGTGAAACACTCTGCCTTGCATAATTAGTTCAATTCCCAAAATGTACCTGTGAGAGAATAAAGAGATATTCAAAAATATAGTAGCGGGTAATTTTCATGTCCTTTTTACTGTGTTACATGTAGATTTTTGTATTAAAAAATGATATAAAAAATGTGTTTTATTTGAAAAATAGTTTCTCTTTTATCTCAGTAAGTATTCATTTTTCAAATATACCTAAAGTGCTTCCAAACTTGCTTCATAACATTAGTCTACATCTGGTTTGAAATCTTAGCCCCCATGTCTTGTTTTTAGGACCAGTTTCAAAGAAGCACCCTGGGGCTCTGATAAGGGGGGTGGGACATGACAGTTCAATGGGGCCAGTATTTGTGGGGGTAGGGGGCCCAGTGGATACAGGTTTGAAGTTGTGAAAATTTCGTGTAAGATCCGCTGTATAAGAGAGGTACAGAAGTCGGAAGTTGAACGCTGAAAGCCTGGTAAGTTTTAGGTTCATTTTCATGCTATCGCTAGTGACATTGTTTATGAACCGCACTCCCACCTACACCCCCCACCTCCACAACGATTACGCTTTCATGTGACCCATAATTGGTAGCGGCGCCCCTGGAAGCACCAAATTGTAAAATACTGACAGGAATTATTATCGCTTACATATTTTTACTTAGATGCTGAGAACTTCAACTTTTTTCGGTGGGGTGTCAGTACTTTACTTTTCCTGCATATCTGTAACATTCCACAGTAGTACAAACATTCAGATCACATGGACATGAGTAACAACTGCTCTGCCACTGCATCCGTTTGCTCATAAACTCAGATGTGGAGCCACTGTAGGAGACATACATAGGTGCCTTTTCTCACCAACTCCTGCTTTGACTTTTTTTTTATTCTCGATGCAGGTTTTCAAAACACATCTGAAGGGAAGGACAGAGGTTCTATTTTTATGACAGTGCATGGGAGACGCTCCGTGCTGGTAAAGTGGCATTCCATTTTCTTCCACCGCACACAGGTTATTTTCTCACCAGATCATGTCAGGTCTTTGTGTCGTCCCATGAGCGCGTCTATGTGGCAGGAGGACCACGGAAGAGGGTGTGTTAGTAACAATCAAACAGTACAGTGCAATTTTGGTAAAAACGAAATTGTAACTTTGTCTGGAGATTTTTGTTCCACTGCCTGACCACCATGAGTTCATGTAGCACCAGGCCGTTTAGACGACTGACAAACATTCAGTAACAAGCAAAATATTATTAAATTGTGAAAGGATAGTTCGTAAATGTTAACATTTTCATGTAATTTTGGATTTTTTTTTTTACACTAAAACAAAGAGAATAATTTGGACTTGTCATTATCAATCAATCAATCAATCAATCAATCAATCAATCAATCAATCAATCAATCAATCAATCAATCAATCAAATTTTATTTATATAGCACCAAATCATAATAAAAGTTACCTCATGACACTTTACATGTAGAAACCAGACTCTCAAGCCACTTCACAGAAACCCATCAGAATCCTCCAGGAGCAAGTATGATAGAATTTGATCAGTGGTGTAATGGTCCCTGGAGAAGTGGGTATACTCTCATTTTTTTATTTTTATTTTTTTTAAGTCATCCAGAAACAGTTTTAGAAACAGTGACAAGTCAGACTACTCTATTTAGTTTACCCCAAAATCCGTCAGTAGTATTTGCTCACTATTATAAAATGATCATGACTTGATCAGGAGCAGTTTGCAGGTTTTACTGGTCACATAAACAGCTGCATGAATGTAAATGTATTCAACATGAGGTAAACATAGGGTAACGTTAGCCCTTCATAACGTTAGCCTACTCACACAGTTTAACTATTGGCAACAAAATTTCTTCTCTAAATGTTCAGTCATATGGCCAGTAGTTTAACAGTGATTCATTTGGAAACCGCCTTAAAACTTTTCTCAGAATGATGGATTCCATGTAATTAGGTTCTCTCGATATGTGCCACTCACTTGAAAGACATTTATTCTGCCTTTCTCATTCACATTTCCAATAATTGCGCATCTTTCAAAAGACATGCAGTGACCTGTCAATCAATTGGGGTGGTACTGGCACCTGAGGTGTCCAATCAGGTTCCAGAGGTGGTCAGCGCTAGTTAGTAATATTTTACTGAGCATGACCCGCCCTACTCTGCCTCTGATTGGCTCCTCAGTCCTCATGCCTAAAGTTAACCAATCTAATCAATGAAGGCAGCGAGTACAAGCCAATTACATGCAGAGTAGGGCGGGTCATGGCTTCACCATCCTAAGGGGAAAAAAATGGGCAATTTGGCTACAGATAAAAACACTGGGTTAATCGGTTAATCTAAATTGCCCATAGGTGTGAATGTGAGAGTGACTGTTTGTCTCTATATGTCAGCCCTGTAATAAACTGGTGACATGTCCAGGGTGTACCCCACCTTGGCCCATAAGTAGTTGGAATAGGCTCCAGCGACCCCCATGACCCTATGAGGATAAAGCGGGTTCAGATAATGAATGAATGATTGTTAATCTCTTCAGTGTAATGTTTGCACTAGGACAGTGCTTTGTTTCATTTGACATTGATATTCATCCAACAGAAAGTGTAATTATTGTTTCTAAACTGGATTTGGTGTCAAGTTTTTGTTCTTAAGATGGATTTCATGTCATGTATCTTCCTGTGTCTGTCCCAGTCTATTATATCTTATAGGACAACTGATAACAATAGTTCAGACCAAGACAGAGTGAATCTGCAGAAAACACCCCACCCAAAACATGTTTTATACATTATGCAGGTTGAATTAAGTAGTTGCTTTATTCTATTCATGTAAGCCAAAGTAGTAAATGCTTAACTCTGTAAAACCTGACCCATCAAAAACTTGCTACGCAATTCACATTGTTTGGAATTGATATGTTTATTAGACATTTTAATATAATCCAAACAAAACATTTTGCTATATCATTTTCTTTATGATATACTGGACGTAATTATACCTGCAGTATGACATTTGATACACACATTTTCAACACAGTTTAACTGTACAATAAATAATCAATTATAAAGTAACTATGCATTGTTTCAGTACGTGAGGTGTTCTTCTTAAAGCTATAGTGCAGAACTTCTACATGTCCATAAATGCCCGTTTCACCCAAGCCACTACTAGAGGAGATGACACAATGCTGATCAAGCCGATCGGCTCCTCTAAAATCTCGTGGTATTTTTCAATATATATAATTTTTGCTTTGCGTGTCGACTGGCGACATTCCCGTGCTGGCACACAGGAAATGACGCATTTTACCTCACAACAAGAAGGGAGGGGGAGCAAGAGGCAGAGCGCAGGTAGAAAGGGAAAGAAAGTTAAGCAACATGGAGGAGAAGCTAAAGAAGAGGCCGAGACACAGTTCAGAAGTGGATCCTACCACAAAGAAAAAGCCTGGACGTTCGGCTGAAGGAGTATTAGCGAAGAAGGAAAGTGACCGACGGAGAAGGCAAACAAGGATGTGTATGGGCGTGGCTTTTCCTCGGTGGAGAGCCCTGAAGGAAGAAAGTGGGCTGAGGGCAGACACGGATGTTGACCTGCTGCTGTTGGATCAGTAAGGGACTGGGTTCAGAATTCTATTAGGAGTTGGATGTGTTGTTGTTCCATGTACTGGACCTAGTACTTTATTATTTTCTTGGAAATGCTGCTATGAACATAATGTAATATTAGCAGCCTGGTGTTGGCCACATTGTGTAGTGAGTGTTAGTCTGTGTACCGTGGTGAGCAGTACACGGTGTGTAGCACGAGCGTGGAGAGCTGCACTCGTTCAGTTTGGTGTTGTGTTTTACCGTAATCCTGCTTACGAAAAATAGACGGATCATCAACAACATAACATCCATTATCTACACCTGGGTATACGTCATACGAAAGCACCGGCTTTATGGTTGTAATAACACAGAATTCGGCTGAGGGGCGACAGAAGTTCCGCTGTATAGCTTTAACGTAACTTTTTGAAAATTACCAAAGACTTTCCTGCAAAAATAGTGTGGATGATTTAATGATAGCAGCCATTTTGAAAAAGACAAGAACAAACAAACAAACAAACAAACAAACAAAAAATTACTCGCTGCAGTGAGATGATATTCCACCAGGGGAGAGAAAACATGCATGGGGCCATATACAAGTTTATTAATCTTGTGGGTAAGCTCAAGGTCTCAGAACCTTGTGAAGCAATACATAAGTATAAAGTAATTAATCAATGTGTTTGCAACAGAACATTAAACAAAATATTGCTAATGATTATGTATTTTTTTATTTTAATTTTTCACAGCTTGATTTTATATATTTAAATACTATTGGTGTATTCATTTGACCGGGTTTCTCTTGAAAAATAGAATCTAATGTTAAGGAACTCAACAGTTCAATAAAGGGCAGGAAAAAAATAAAGAAATAATGTGATAAAATCAGTTTATAACAGTGACTCATTTGTTATGGGTTAAAACAAGGTTAAATGCAGTCAGTAAAACACTACATTTATAGTGTTTTCGGGCTCATGATGCCATTAATAAAATAAGTTTACAAACTTTTATAACTTGTGGCCTCATTTATAACTGTTCCTGCAGAAAACAGCTGATAGCAGCAGGAAGAATACAAACCGAGTAAATCCCTCATTAATATGACACACATGAAACCAGGTTAACATGTTTTTTTTTTGGGCAACCTCTATTTTGTAACATCAGGTGCATACTAAAATTGTAGTTGAGTTACCTGCAGGTGCTGAATCACCTACACTGCAGCAATTAATCCCAGCATTCTGGAGTCTCTCCAGTTTAGGGCATGCTGATTCATTTCCCTCTTATTTCAACCCAAAATAGCGTCACTGCATTAATGCGGGATGCCTTGATATCAGCTTTGAGTAAATAAAGGATTTTGTATGGATGTGTAGTTTCAGAGCTGGCATCAACAGAGACAAAAAACTAATTTATGATGAGACAAAACTGAAATCAGGTAGGTTTAACCCTTTAACCCCTGAGACATTATTTCAGGTAAACGTGCCGCCGTGAATTGTCGTCTGTTTCAGTGTCATAAAAGCAGCTGTATGTGTTTGTGTTCATTTTCGTCAGTGTTTTTGTTTTACTGTGTGTTTTAGGGTCAAAAAAGGTGGAATAACAGAAGACAAATAGGGGAATTTAATTTTTTACAGGCTTTTGGTCAATATATAATTGAGGGACATTTGAAGTCCATGGAATATAGCTTGCATGCATCTTTATTAAAGCTGAAAAAATCTAATGTTTTTATGTTCATTATGATCATGTCGTTAAAAATTCCATAATTATTTAATTATGGAAACAATCATTTATAAATAAATGATTCATAAATAATTAATAAATGACTAGAGATACTAAAATATCAGCTAAATAACTGTCTGAATTTAATAACAACCCCCTTCTAATTAGCTAAACAATAATAAAATGAGCTTATTCAATAATGGCTTTGATTGTGTTCTTTTGATTAAGTTGAGATAATCATGACAGATATTTCTTTTTTGCCAGTATATCAATTTATCATTTCATATGGAAAATAACAAATTGTATCTGTGTCGGAGAAATCACTTTCAACTAAGCTACCTATTACAAATTCACCTCTGAAGGAAGTGTGTTAACTCCAAATCACATGACCTGCTCCACATCATGTCATTTCCTTCTGAAGAAAACACTGGCAGGACTCTAACAGTGTTACTACAATATCTTTATAAATACATTTCAATTTCAATTTGACTCAGTTGTATATATGATATTCAGAAGAATTGTTCTGTAAAAATGTCATGTGGTGTTATGGTTATGTCGATTTTAGGCCTGAAAACAGCAAAAATGTCAACTATACCTGTCAGCTATGTTTCCTTGTAAAGTTAACTCAAAAAGTCCCTCAATTATATATCGACCCTTTTACTTAATAAGGCACTCAGAATGTACATCAATAAGAGATTTAGGATGTTGAAAATGAACTGTGAACTGAAACACACTGAACAACAAGTATTTGAATTTTGGCCCAGTAGTTTTAGTTTTGGGGCTCTTTTTTTTTTTTTCTAAATCAGTCCAGCTGTGTTTTGTACCTGGTGGAACTCCAGAAAGCAGTTACACGGTCAAATGTCAGTAAAAATAGAGTAAAAAAAATTAAGAAAAATCAAGGCAACACTGCAAACAACAGTGAAAACAAAAAAACACAAAGAAAACGGTGTAAGATTAAAAAAAACAAAAAAAAAAAACATCTTCTTTATAGCGAGTCAGTCTCACTCACTGTTCTGTCTTTTGCCTCCCATTCCACAGGTGGTGGGGGGTGCACTGAGCATGCTCAGATGTCTCTGGAAGGAACAAGGTCTATTCTATCAGCACGTTTTGAACATTTTCTTATTGAGCAAACAGTTGAACTTTTATGAATATTTAAAATAAATCATACATTCAGAACGCTCACCACAGACACGTCAGGGGTTAAAGGGTTAATACTGCATTACCAAATTATCAGCAGGTTCAAACAACTGCTTTACACTAATGAAAGAACAACACATATTTCTTGTGTGTGTGCGTCATCACAGTGATTGCTGGTGGTTCGAGATTAGTGATCCTGTGTAGAACCTGTCAGCATGCGATGGATGACCCAACAGAATGTTGTTACCTTGGAAACCAGCCTCCAAGCTTAGTGCCTGAAGCTGTTCGGAGATGTCAGTTAAAATGTTAACGCCTCAGTGTCCGTGTAGAGGTAGAGTGAGCACTGAGCAGAAAATGGTAATTTAGTTGACCCAGGCTTCTTATTAATCTACTTGATGTGTTCCTCTGGCATTTATTGAATTTATATTTCACTAAAGACATGCCTTAAATATTGTTGAGTATGGCTCCTATGTACATTTGTAATGTATACTGTAATGCAGGGGTGTCAAACGTATTTTAGGCACAATGGACTGGACCAGTAATATAAAAAACTGAAAAAAAGTCAAATTACATCTCCAAAATGTCCTTAAAATGTGAATAATATGAACAACCTGAAATTTCTTAAGAAAATAAGTGCAGTTTTAACAACAGTCTGTCTCAGTTTATCATTGACTCGTGTACATTATAACTCACAGATCATAATGAATCTACAAAGACACAAAACATTTACTAACAGGCAGAATATTGGTAAAATTGTGAAAGGATAGTTTGTAAATAACACATTTTCATGGAATTTTATGTTTTTTACACTAAAAACAAAGAAGAATTTAGACCTGTCATTATTTATAGGTTATTATGAAAGTATTTTACCGGTCTGATCCACTTGAGATCTGAATGTGGCTGAGTGTGGAACTTGAACTAAAATAATTGTTAATATCTTCAGTGTAATTTTTGCATTTCACAAAATTAAATGTAATAACAGGTTTACTATTATAAAAATTACACTTACTTCTCTTAAGACATTTTAGGTTATTCACATTTTGTGAAAAAGGATAGTTTGTATATGTAAACATTTTATGGAATTTTACTTTTTACACTAAAACAAAAGAGAAAAATATGAGTTGTCATTATTTATAGGTTGTTATGGTAGTATTTTACTGGGCTGACCCACCTGAGATCATATTGGTCTGTATGTGGAACAGGGGTGTAACAGTACAAACGCAAACACACACCTTAAGTTTCCTCAAGAACCTTGAAGCGGAACACACACAGTATGAGCTGGGTGGCCGCAAGAACCCATTTGATATCCTAGATGGACGTCTAAGCGGTCCACGCGCCATCCACATGCTGAAGGTGAACCAGCACGGCAGCTCAGAGCAGCATCACAGGTACAAAGCCAGAGCTGGAAGACCCTCCATCTTCTCTAAGGTCTCTGATTTAATTCAGTTCAATTCAATTTTATTTATAGAGTCCAATATCACAACAGGGCTTTAAGAAATTGTGGAATTAACTAAAAAAACAAAAACAAAAACAAAAACAAAAAAAAAGTCAATCAGTTAATAAACAGTCAGTAAAGAAAATGGATTAATGTCCTGGGCATCCTCCCTCCTTAGACCCTCCTTCTCGGCAAAGAAAAACTCCAAAAAACCCAGAGGAAAAAGAGAAACCTCAGAGTGAAGGAGAGATCCACTCCTGGACAGAGAGGCTGTAGATCAGATCAGAACTGATGGACATCCATTTACCGATGAAATTCCAGTCTGTAGGGATGCAGTAGGGGGGAGTACATGCAGACTGCTGAGGGGGTACATCTGGTGGGGGTGAGGGGTCCATCCATTTAGGAGCACTTTGGATTCCCTGTCAGTTATGTCAATGGACAGAGACAAGACGACAAAACAAGAGTGGTGTGCCGTCATTCTGTTGTGAAGGTCAGTTAAATTTAAAGTTTTTTTAAATAAAATTGGTCTCCTTCAGACAGGACCTTTCTGTGTGGAGTTTGCATGTTCTCCTCGTGTCTGCCTGGGTTCTCTCCGGGTACTCCGGCTTCCTCCCACCATCCAAAGACATGCACTGATAGGTTAATTGGTTAATCTAAATTGCCCATAGCTGTGAATGTGAGAGTGATTGTTTTTCTCTATGGCCATATCCCAATTCACCCCTTAGCCCTTGCACTTGACACTACCCCTTAAAATGGAGCTGCAAGGGTTACAGGTTGAAACATTCCCCTATAAAATGGGACAACCCTTCGAGACCTGTTACGTCATCAGCAGTCATCGATGCTGCTATTAACAGATGCAAAAACTTTGTTTCTGAAAGTATTCCCCATGCCGTCAGCAGCTGTAACCATCTCTGTTCCATGGGCTTTGGTCATCTTTTTGTAGCTATCAACTATAAACCACAGAAATGCATTGATTAACCACAGAATTTGTTTACAAAGAAAATACGTACATATGTGTGTTTCTTCCATGACACTGCTGCACTTTTTTGCTGAGTTTACCTCCATCTTGCCGATGATTCGAACAGAACTATGGGACATTTCTCCTACCCCTCTGTTCGTAGTGTGATCCTAAGAAATGTCGAGGGCTATACAGCCCTGCACCTTAGCCCTTCACCTCCGTCTAATCAAGAACTGGGACAACACTACCTCTTCACGTATACATGCAAAATGGAGGGGTAGGGGTAACTGGGAGGGCCAAGGGGTGAAATGGGATTCAGCCTAAATGTCAGCCCTGCGATGAACTGGCGACATGTTCAGGGTGTACCCCGCCTTCGCCCATAAATAGCTGGGATTAAGCTCCAGTGACCCCATGACCCTAGTGAAGATAAAACAGGTTCAGAGAATGAATGAATGAATGAATGGTCTCCTTCACTGTACCGAAAACATATAGAAAATGTATTGAACCAAATTTTTTTCTGTATTGTTACACCCCTAATGTGGAATATGAACTAAAAGACCCCTGATTGTTATTTATCTTTAGTGTAATTTTTGCATTTCACAAATTCATCCCACAGGCCGGATTGGACACATTGGCGGGCCAGTTTAGGCCCACGGACCTTATGTTTGACACTTGTGCTGTAATGCATGCAGCACATGTTTGTCTACTGCCGTGGCTGATCAAAGAAAACCAAAAACAGCAAAAGAATAAAATAAAAAAAGGTCTCTTGATGGACAGATTAAAGGATAGTGTTGCTTCAGTTTCATCTGTCAATGTACAAAAGAAATGGCTGAAGAAGTGTCCATATTTGACGTTTGAGTTTTGGCTGTAAATTGGAAATGATGTGATTCTGTCATCACAGCATCACTTTGTGTCTTCTAATACAAGTATATTGCCATTTTAAAATATTGCCCAGAGCTGTCTCTTGATAAATATGAAGCAAAAATAAGTAATAGGGTTCATTATGTGGGTATTTTGGTGTTTGATAACAAAAATATAAAAAGGAATATAGTAAAAATGTCAGAGGAATATATCTGAGGCTAAAGTCTTTTATAGGAAGCAGAAGAAGCAGCAGCTGCAAGGCAACAAAGACAAACTCATCCGTGCCTCTGCATTTGCATGACTCTCTTCAAGCTGTATTAGCAATCAGGAAGTTCCGTGGAGCAGCACACAGGAAGTGACTTTGATATGATCAATCAGTCACAATACACAGCGCGGTGACTGTGCAGCTAAACACAGATTTCGCTTTCACTCGAGGAAAGACTGAAGAAGTTTTAATTAAAATTCAGAGAGTCTCAATTCAGCCATAGAAGCCACAGCGGCAACCATAACAGGAAGCAGGAAATCTCAACAGATATTGAGATAGACTGAAGTCAGATCAAAGGCAGAAATAATGTGTGTGCATATAAATGGGATGGAGGAAGAACTCAGGTTGGAGCAAATGCATTATAAAGAATAAAGTTTGTTTTAGTATGTGATCCCCGGTCTGATCATACTGTATCACACATGCTTTATTTTAGTCATGTGTGAGTGCCTATTACTAACACAGCTGACACTTAAATCTTAAATTCTGGGATTATTTCAAAGCTGTATATATTTTACATTCTGACAGCCAGGTTTCAAGTGCAACTTCTACAGTAGCTGTTAATTAGGAGGAACACTCGAGTTTCAGGAACTATGATGAAATATTTTCCCCAAACATTTCCCCCCTTTTTTTTTTTTTAAACTTAAACTTATTGAGTCTCAGAGATATTTTACATATTTCAAAAGGAAAAGGAGGATGTTTTCCATCCTGAGGAGAAAAATAGTTTGTGCACCATCATCACTTTGAATTCAAAGGTGCTGCAACTCCTGACAAAATCCAAGCTCTATACCAAGAAGCTTAGAGGACAACAGAGCTCTTTATTCCTGTGATGAAAAGGCCATTTGAAATTACTTTTCTTTCCTTGAAAAGATGCTGCTTCATGCTTTGTGATTGTCCTGTTTTGTTTTTTTTCTTTAGATGTTGTCCTATACACAACTGAGCTTCTGTACTAAAGAAAACTAGCACGACTCTGTGTTCTGTATGTGAAAAAGTCTGATCAAGTGTGATGATAGTTCACACTGTGACACCTCTGATGCCACACAATTATGCAGTAAGTGCAAAAATAAATGTAGAAATGCATGCGAAACAGAGATTGCACAGACTAGGTGTACCAAGAATGACAAATGAGCCGAAGCTAAAACATGGGGATATTGTCCTTTAAGTAGGCTTGATACGCTGAAAAATGCATGCTTGGCTAGTGCACCAGGGAGCAAATTTTGCTTTAACGCAGCAGGATATGCTGGGTATCCAAGGAGCAATATTTTATGATTAAGTGCTCTAATGACTGCCTTTAAGGGGCAAAGGCATCATTCATAATACACTTTGCATGAGCCTCTCTTGTGCTCGCCTATTCTAAACTAGTCTAATTCCCAGTGTGCCCCCATTAATTCACTGTTTGCCCAATCAAATTAAAAGTGTCAGTCAGCATCTGGGTTTGTTCATTCATGAGGTGGATCTGATTGCGCTTCAGGCCCTGTCAGTGCACGCAGCCTGTTAAGAGGGGCTTGTACAGTGATGGGGCTGATTGCAGGGTGATGTTTAGGCCCCTATTGATGCAGAGCCTATTGTGCTGTCGGTGGTGAGCATGCCAAATAACGGGGTTGTTATGGTGACGACTCCAAACACCGGTGTTTGAAAAATGAAAGATAGCATTGGAATGATCTGATGAGGCTATTGATTGGCCAGACTGGTTTTCTTCTTTTTATATAATTATGAAATTCAACCAGCTTCACTCCTCATATTTCACATCTTCCAGTAGTGTCATTACGCACATTCACTCTCTATTTAATTCTAAGGAGAGCTTGATCCCATGCTAGCTATTACAGGTAATTTAATCTCAATCAATGCTAATCCTAAAGCCTCGGAACAAAAGGGAGAGCTGCTCATTCAGCAGCCAGGATAAAGCCATATATCTTAAAATGTGCAAACTAGTCTAACGTAGCCGAGGCACTTTAATACAGGCAACCCAAAGGGAAATACATCATCAGCGGCTGCTGTAGGGGACACAGGAAAGGTTATGAATGTCATTACAGTCCTCTGTGGACGTTGTTGTGAACCCATTCAAAGTTAGTTCACAGCTATGGTTCTGAAAAGCTCAGATCCAGGCAGAATGTATCATACTCAACAATGAGGTGCTGTGGTTGTGGCCACTTGTAATGCTGTAGATAATCAGATAGGCTGGAAACACAATGAGAGGCAGTGGACCTGACAGCATGGAGAGCCTGGATTAGACTACTCTCTGAAAACAGAATCACTCATGACAGACACTTGTGGCCTTTCATATAGACAGCTCACAATAAGGGATAGAAAAAATAACCATTCCCACTCATTTCTCTTATCAAACTGCTCTTTTCATTTCCTAAGCCTACTATTGAATTTTCTCACTCAAGCTCAACATGGTTGATGGGGATTGTTTCCTTTGTTATGTGTCATCCACACACTGGTCTTGCCCAGAGGTTAATAATGAAATTTAAAAGAGTGCTGCATATTAATGCCTGAATCTACTGAGCCATACAGAAGAGCAATAACTGCCCTTCAATGGCAGACCACTGTCATAAAATAATTAATATGTGCGACATGTTAGTCTGTCGCATGCCCAGCTGGAATCACAAAGCTATTCAGGGAAGTTCTCACTTTATAGGAAACAGCGATGTCATATAAAATATGCATTATTTTATTTTTTTATGCTCTAAAAATAAGGCAATCAAGAAAAAAATGATCTGCTGACTGTTTTTTTTCTATGTTGTTAAATTTATCTTCATTACTTCAGATGGATTCCTGTACCTCAAACATCACTCTATATAACTGAATGAATGCGCTGCATATTTCCTCCTGTCTCCTTCCAGCATTTGGAAAAAGCATTGCTCATTCAAATTGCTGTATCACACCCCCGCATAAGCAAAATGTCTTGGGAAACCTGTCCATGCTGATATTTTTTGGGGAGATATAGCACAGGTTACAACTGCTAAAGCATTTAAGAGAAAGGCAAATGTCATGCTATCTTGGGTCACAGGTTTGATGGGGTTTCTGGAGTTTCTGAAATCCAATAAAGAGCAACAAGATCAGAGCCAGGGCAGCAAATATTACCATAACTCTGACACAGCTGAATCCATCACTTCCTATTGAGGCCTCAGAATAAGACTTTTCTGTTCTGTAAAATCGCCTATTCCTTTCCAAAAATGAAAAATGCAGGGATGGAAATCCTGCACATGTACAAAAGACCCTGCGGTAATGACATGTTGTGTTTGCAAAGCCACATGAAATGCACACCTTCAGGTTCCCCAATGTTTTAACACACTTCCCTGATAAACACAAAGTCAAAATGTTAGTCAGGGCTGTAGAAGAGAATGTAGAGACCTTGTGAGAGAATGATACATGGGTCCTGAGTCACAGTTGGAGGCTTAAATTGCCAGAAAGTCAGGCCTTGCGAGTTCAAGAGTAATGCAGAACTGTAGATCAGTTAAGAAGTCCAAGGGCTGAAAGGTCCAAAGAATGATTTGCGCCCACTAATTGTGCAGGGATTTGTGAAGTGTGTGCACCTGAAATCTCCTGCATTTTAACAGCTGTTTCTGGTTTTTATCCGCACACACTTTAGCACACAGGTTAGTCTAGTGAAAACTGAAAAAAACTGCAAAAACACTCAGGGCCTGATTTACTAAAGGTTTGCGCGTCAAAACGTGCACAAACTTGATGCAAACAAAACGTTGAAGCTTATCTACTAACAGGATGCACCGAGGGTTGCGTCTCTCAAATGGGCAAAATAGTTTTTGCAACCCATTTAACGTGTTTGCCTTGATGAATATGCAATATGGGTGTTTCTGCCAGAATGTGCAAAATTATTGGAGTAGCAGATGCAAATATTGATTTAGTGTGTGGAAATGTGATTTACCAAACCTGAAACTGATTGCGGTGGCTGATTTTGCGTCTATATTTATCACGTCTGAAAGGCAGGTTTGAACTGGCACAGCTTCGCGCAAAACTGGCTGCAGTTGTTGTGGCGAGGAGGCGACATAGACGACATCTGTTCTGCTTGCATCAACATTTTTGGAATGACAAGAAAAAATTATTGAGACGTATGGCCAACCCACAATGTAATTTTAGAACTTCTAGATGAACTAGGGGATGATTTGGGGCCAGGAACAAGGAGGAGTCATGTAATACCTTCAATGACAAAACTCCCCCAGCGTCACATTTCTGTGCGTCTGGATCATTCCAGTCACTGTTGCTATTAGAGCTGGCGTATCCTAGAGCAGTTTTTCCAGCGTACTGTCTCCATGACAACAACCAGTAGTGCACACAAAATCCTCATTTAAATTGGGCGGTCTCCAAGACTTTGCACCTGTTGTCATTTGTGCAAGCAATCTTAGTTGATCACCCGCACCCACATTTTTTAGCATGAGCAAGCAAGTTTGCATCCTTTATTTGTGATCTTAGTAAATCAGGCCCTCAAATTTTAGCTCTTCATTACAAACCAACTTTTATACTTCTGTAGTATATTTTGCATCTATAAAACTATGTACTGAATTGATGCCTGATTAATGTTTGACTCTGAAACAATGTTGTGAGTCATTGAATATATCTGGCATTTTAAGGACATATCAGTGCTAATGTTCTGCTTGATTTCATGGCCTCTCCGAACTCCAAAAGAAACTGTGTGCAGTCTGTGTAACCCTATAAAAGCATTTGTACCATATTTTCTACGCCAGGTTCTGAGGCCTCTATCTGAATTAATATCTGAAAATCTTTTTGATTAACCCATAAAGACCCAAACATCCACTGGCAACCAAAATCATTTACTGATATAGAAAGGTAAAAAAAAAATAACTTCTGATCCAGTAAACCTATCAGTCCATGTAAATAATTGGTGTAAAATGCAGATGTGACCCATTTGGACGTTCAGAGACTCTGTAGTTACCGTGGAAACATCGTCATCTTCTGCAACATTGATTCACCAGTAAAACCCACGGAGCTGGATCAGTGGCAGTAAATAAAGGCACTAGTTTTATGTTCAGTTATTGACATCTTTGCTGAAAAAGTCACTTTTTCTTCAGTTTTCTCTGTTTTTGATATAATAACCCTCAACTTTAATCTGAGCTTTTATGAACATAGATGATCAGTAAATTACATACAGGAAATGTATGACTTTCAATGAAAAACTTCTAAATACAGAGGATAATTACAGAGGGTTTTAAGTAAAACCCATGGAGTTGGATCAATGATAGTAGATGGAGACCCTTGTTTTATGTTCAGTTAATGATACATTTTCCTGAAAAAGTCACTTTTTCCTCAACTTTCTCTGTTTTTCATATAATAACCCTCAACTTTAATTTGAGCTTTTATGCACATCAATCATGATCAGTGAATTAAATGTAGGAAAATACCTGATTTTCACCTAAGAATGCAAAATAATGAGCATAATATTACAAGAAATGGTGACACATCACTTGAGAAAAGTTAAAAATAGAGAGAAGATTACTGGGGAACTGACACAAAAGTTACTTTATGGGTTAAAGTTTATGTCTCACTGAATATATGTGGGATTTTGGGGAAATATCAATGCTGATGTTCTGTTTGACGTCGCGGCATCTCCAAACTCCAAAAGAGACTGTGTGTAGTCTGTTTAAGTGCATGGTTCCGCAGTTGTACTTCATTAACACTTAGTCTGTGTGGATCTTCTGGTCATAAATGTGCATTCTGCAGCTATTACACTGTAGGATTAGGGGATAATAAAATGAACGGCTCTTAAGAAGGCAGGCTTAAGTCTATTAGCACTTCTTATGTTCAAGCACCTGAAACTCTCAATCTACAGCCATACCAAGAAGATCCTTCCAATATCTGACTTCAGGTTTCAGGATTATAATTATTTAACATTAATTCAATATCATTCAAGCCTCAAAAACCTGAAGATTTGCAGAAAAACAGAGAGACAATGAGTGAGAGATGAGTTTGTATGCAGTTACCGCCAGCTTTCAGCAGGCATTATTTGCACCAGATGAACCGCAGTTTGCACTGGTCTTTTGTGAATTGGATGCCTTTTCCAACAAAGCTGATTTGCATAGAAAAGGCCTGATTTTGTGTTTGAGTATTCCCTCAATTACATCCATGCAAATGACTTAGGTGAAACACTGATGCAACCTGCTTGGCGGTGTAGTTTGCAGTAAATTTCACCCTTCGTGGGGTCTTTGCGAATAATATGCTGTACTTTTGTCTAACTGGAACCACAAAATCCATGCAATCCTCTTGTGGATCTGACCAGTAATGACCCCGCCCCCTTGGTTCGGTTTGTTTGTTTCTTTAACACTTTAGAAGCAAAACTATTGGTTGAATTCATAGCAAATTGGGTTTATAGATTGCCAGTGACCCAGAAAAGATCTGACTACATTTTGGGAACAGTAAGTCAAACTTCGCATTTTTTTTATGACCCCCCCCATTTACTTATAATGGCTGAAATGTCATATGTCTGTAGCAGCAAAACTATTGGTTGAATTCATACCAAATTGGGTTTATAGATTGCCAGTGACCCAGACTAGATGTCATTGCATTTTGGGAAAAGTAAGTCAAAGTTAAAATGTTTTATTAATTTTTAAATCTTTTTTTTCTCCCATTTACTTACAATGGGCAAAATTTCAAATGTCTATGAAAAAAATCAATTTTGTTTCAATGTACTTCAAACGTGGCACATATATAGAGGCAATTAATATTCTGACATCAGCTGGATCGATGCAAAAATAAGTTACAATATATGTAAGGGACGGGGTTTGTTGTGCCTGGCACCACTTGTTTATTTCTTATATTCAGGAAAGAAACTTTGAAATATTGACAAGTATGTATTTGGACAAAACAGCAGCATTCAATGAGGATTCTATTTTACTAGTGCATTGACCCATGGATTCTAGTGATGATCTAGATGTGGTAGTTTTTATGCTGTTGTGTATTCGTGCATGCTGTGCCGCATTTGTCGAGCAGTCACTGCCAAAGCGTTCTGACCATAGCAATGTGATTGTAAGAATATTGTTTTCCAAAATTGCTAGTATCACCCAAAATATTGTTCTATCAATTTGTCGTTTTTGCTAGTCTCTTCCTTGACTATAAAATACATATGTGTGCTAAACTGCAGCAGTCAGCTCTTTCCAGATTTTGTGTGAATCCCTGGACACACACACACGCACACGCACACACACACACACACACACACACAGAGGCCACTTGGCTTTTATAATATAGATAACAGGACACTGTGGTACATATG
>JAPQRP010000015.1:16734669-16747122 GCA_037367295.1 Apogon hyalosoma | reverse complement strand
CACACACACACACACACACACACACAGAGGCCACTTGGCTTTTATAATATAGATAACAGGACACTGTGGTACATATGTTTCACAATAAATGCTTTGGCTCTGGCTCCCAAGTATTCAAGTATTCTGCCGCTAAATCATAACACCTTGGCATCACTTTTCAACAGATAGCATCAATGTGCAGCATATAAAAAGTCAAAGCCAGTCCATAGATGTTGAACATTTAAAGTATTGACAAGATGTTCAGAATCAAGGAGATGGTAGGGATGGCTGTGGAGGAATACCGAGCTTTGTGGACTTTTTGGACTATTTTTGCATTTTCCTTCGTTGTTCTTTCAGCTCTTCCTCAGCCGTTTTTTCTTATCCTAACCCTAATCAAACTGTTTGTTAGCCTCAACCTGACCAAACATTAACTATAGCATTATCCTGATGCCTTTTGGACCGAAAGACAAATATGCGTTGAAACATGATAACTTCACCAAGTACCAATATTTGCCTTCTTAGGACTGTTTTGGTTTAGCTGGCACTAATAAGCACACTTCTGTTCTTCATTTATGAAAGCTCAAAACTACCAAGATTATCTTTACATGATTTGTAGACCTTAATTACACCTACGAAGCTATGAAAGGGCAGGAATTGCTACAAAACCAGTCAGGTTTTGGTTTCACCCAATTAGTCACAACAAACAAAAAATGTAACTGATGCACATAAGAGGTGTCTGACAGTTTTTCTCAGCCACTTTGGTACATTTCTCAGATCAGAATTGAAGTTCCCTAAACTACTTGTTCAGTCCTCATATCACTGTGTCACTTGTGCACATCAAAAAAGCAGTTTCTCATTTCTTTGAACAAGTTGTAAATGCTTTGGTACATTCATGCAAATAGAATAGAATTGAATAGAATCAAATAGAATAGAACAGAATCTTTATTTTGTCAGTAGTAGTTTGTCGCACATGTAAACATGCACCACACATTGAAATTTGTCTTCTGCCTTTAACCCATCACTAGATCAGGCATCACACACACTGCATGCTAGGAGCAGTGGGCTCGGCATGTCAGGTACCCAGGGAGTAAATGGGGGGGTTAAGTGCCTTGCTCGAGGGCACATCAGCCAACAACTCTCCGCCAGTTGAGGGAATTGAACTGGCGACCCCTCGGTCACAAGCCACCTCTCCAGCCAACCAGGCCGTGGCTGCCCCCATGATGATGCACACTTCTCTGCTGTTTCCTACATTATCAGTTGCTTATGCCATATTGATCAAAGTGTATTATAATGGGTCTCTGTTGAGTAGTTCCCCCCCCCCACACACACACACACACAACATTTAGGCGTTGGTTCATCGCATAAGTCTTTACATGCAAAATGGTTGAACAACTTGTCATAATGTGTCAAGCATATTTCTATACATTTCCATTAGACTTTTTTTTCTAAATCTGTTCTGAATTGATAAATTGCTTCCAGGTGAATCTTGACTTTCTCTAATAAAGGGAAATGTATAAAGCATTAGATCAACCAGTGGTGATTTTTTGTTTTTTTTCTTTGTGCTATGCAGCGATGTCTTTTCCTTTCTGTGTCGTAATGACATGGTCTGTCAACAAATCACAGTCCAAACAGTAAGAGCGTAAATGTGAATCTCGTCCAGTCTTTTGCAGTCAATCTCCCACATACACTAAGGTGTAACTTACACTTTCCATCCAAACTTTAGCCATCGTTTACTTCAGAACATCCCTCCAGAGTCCACTGTTATATTGACAACATGACTAATCTTACCCACACACAATGACACAAGGACTTGACGTGTTCATTGACACAGATATTTACTTTTGAGAGATGAACTAAGGATTTTGAGTAAGAGACTGGCTTTTGCAGGTAATCCATGGTGTTCTGCTATTTGTACGAATTGTTTTGAGAAACACACGTACTGTTTTGCAAATGTCGAGGACAATTCAAGAAATGTACCAAAGTGACTGAGAAACATAACATGCTGTGCACCTTTAATCCCCTTCGGCCAAATATAGTGTAATATTCTGTTGAAAGTTACTGCCCTATTATTTAGATTAGATTGTTTTTGTGTAAAACTTATCACATATATATGTATATTTGAAAGTACTCAGATGTTATAACTGCACAAGGCCATTTGACCTTGAAAAAGTGGGTCAAGGTCACCTATTTTCAATAGGATTCTGCTTCATGCCAATATGCATCCACAGTATAAATTTGGTGCAGATATGTCAATGCATTCTTCAGATAATGTGATTATGTTGAATGGACAGACGGACAGACAGATGACAAAAATGGCCGAGGGGTAAAAACTGCAATAGATAAAGAGGTGAATGTGCCAAACATTATAAGACAGTGTTTTGTATAAACCAGTATTTGATTTGAACGCGTCAGATGTACACAGCTGTACATTTCTGTCCCTATTGAAGCTGCAGGTGTAACTGATGTTGAATTACAGATATTTTCCCTAAAGAAAGCCATAAAGTTGTGGTATAATTCAGCGAATACTTAATCAAATTAATGTTTGCCACGTCGCAGTTGCAGATAATCCTATAATTTCACTAGTGTCATCGATATAACGCCACGTAAAGGTGTTAATATACAGTGAAACATCAAAATACTTTTGAAGCTAAATGAAGCAGAGTTCAGATCTATATAAAGATCGATGTTCATTCAGTAATTTCTCGGTTGAAACTGGCAAAGGTATGTCTGCGTGGCCCGAGTCCAACTGAGAGTACAGGGATTAGTGCGTATAGAAAAAATGAATGTACATGAAGGAAGTAAAGCTGAAGGTGGATTTAAATTATAGGGGTATGTGACACAGAAGAAAGAGGATTAATGGAAAGAAATGCCAGGTATTGAGGAGATTCAGAGCAGGATGGTGTAAATCCACCATCAATTCCCCAAAATCACTTTGGCAACTGAACTCATCTAGAGGTCACTCGAAACTCTCCTATCCGTGTAGAGGTGCTGAGTGGGCTGTTTGTTCAACAGGGTCGGCTGCCCCTTCGACACCTGAGCTCAACACTAAGTTTATAAAACCCAGGACATGGTAGAAACTACAAGGCAACTAATAAAACTATGAGACTTTATGCTTTTGTTCCCTCTGCCAACTCAGTTTGACTTAATCGCAATGTAAAAGCTTTTGCATCTCATTTACGGTAGGCTGCATTTGCTGTTTTGTCTTTGGACGAAGAAAAAAGTATAGATGAAGGCTTCACTTTTAGATTGTTTTTTACAGAAGCAAGTGTTTTGTAATGCAGATATTTAGTTTGTGGTTTGCTCTGTTGAGTCAGCCAGAAAAGTTTTAAACTGATTCAAGCCTTGGAGGTACTTTAACTGTCATTGACCCAGTGTAGTCTATGGAGAATATGCACTGGATTTACCTCCGAACACTAGGTCCGCATACAGTAAAAATAGCCTCACCCACTTTGCAACTGTCTTAGCTGCTGCCTTCGCTGAGATTAAAGCCCAAACGTTACTCCATCTTGATCATTTTGCTGCCTTTTTTTTTTTTTTTGACATCCTCCCACTTCAGATTAAGCTGATTACATTTCCCACTTTTTTTTTTTCCTTTTTCTGATGTAATGTCATATCTATGTTGAGTACAAGCAAGCTGACAGCCTACCAAAGAAAAATAAACGGGGGCAAAAAGGGGTTAAGCGAACATACTTAACCCCCCCACCCTGTAATACATATGAGCAGCCACGACTACATTTTGACAGTTTTAATGAGCAGATCCGCAGTACAGAAAATAGGTCTCCATAGGAGTTTTGTTTGAAATGAACAAGAAAGATGAGATCTTGTCACCGTTACAAGGTCAAGAGCATAACATCATTTGTTTTCCTGTTTTTCTCTTCAGCATGAACCACTTCATCCTCCTAGTCTGTTTCTCTCCAGCTCCGTCCTTCAAACACATCCGGTCAGACTGGTGTAATTGCACCATGACAGAACTGATTCCTCATCCCCATCAATCATTCCTATGGAGATATGGGCTTCTTCCTAACATGACTACTTGCATCCTCCCTCTTCCCCTCCTTCCTTTCCTCCCCGGGTCTGCCTCCATGTTTTACGGTTATGGTGATAAATAACAGATCCCCATGTTCAGCCTTGGTCGCACAAGCCCAGATTTCTTGGCTTGCGTCCGTATGAGGTTGTACCAGGAACACAGTGTGCTGAGTGATATATTGACCATGCAGAGTTTGTGACAGGTTTTTTTTGTGTTCTTGCTGCTGTGCTGCCTTTAAGCACTTCCTCCGTGTGGTATGTCATGTTTGGTTTGTGCTTCGTAGACCACCGGTCAGGAAAAAATAAGGGTGTAAAACAGGAAATGCAATTCCACAACATAGGACACGGTGAGGAAAAAATAAAGATTAAGAAAATACATGTGCATTGAAATCACTGAGACGAAAACAAAAGGGAAGGAAAGAAAAACAGGACAATGTAGCAAGTAAGGAAAATCATAGTCAGACGCTCAAACTGCCAGATAGTAGTCAGACCCAGTGAATTGAAGACTAATGCAGAACTGTAGATCAGTTAAGAAGACCAAGGGCTGAAAGGGCCAAAGAATGATGTGCACTCACTAATTGTGAAGTCTGTGCACCTGAAATCTGCATTTTAACAGCTGTTTCTGGTTTTTATCCGTACACACTTTAGCACACAGGTTGGTCCATAATGAAAACTGAAAAAATTGCATAAATACTCAAACTTTAACTCTTCATTACAAACCAACTTTTATACTTCTGAGGTACACTTTGCATCTATAAAACTATGTACTAAATCGATGTCTGAAAATATTTTTGATTCATGTTTGACTCCTAAACAATGTTATGTGTCACTGGATACATCTGGCATTTTAAGGAAATATCAGTGCCGATGTTTTGCTTGATGTCACGGCATCTCCGAACTCCAACAGAGACTGTGTGCAGTCTGTGTAACCCTATAAAAGCATTTGTATCATATTTGCTACGCCAGGTTCTGAGACCTCTATCTAATCAACAAGATCAATACTTTCCTTAAAAACCTGTTGTATATGACCAGATATATGTTTTCTGCCCCTTGGTGGTTATCATCCCACTGCAGCCAGTGGAAGGGCTTTTTTTTGCCATTTTCAATATGGTCGCTATCGTTAAATTGTCCACATACTTTTTGCAGGAAAGTCTTTGGTAATTTTCTAAAAGTTACCTTAAGAACATTTATTTATTTATTTATTTATTTATTTATCTTTAAATAAGTACTTCATATATTAAAACAATACATAGTTACTTGATAATTGATTATTTATTGTACTGTTAGATTGTGTTGAAAATGTGTGTATCAAATTTGATGCTGCAGGTATATAAGGTGCCCATTGTATCAAATGTGAGAAAAAAAAATCATAAATAAAATTATATGGTGAAATGTTTTGCTTGGATTTTATTAAAAGGTCTAATAAACATCTCAGTTCCCCAGAAATCTGAATTTTGTGGCTAGTTTTTGATGGGTCAGGTTCTACAGGTTAAACACATGGTGCAGCAGTTGTAACTTCAATGTAACTGGTCAGGAAAAAAAATAAGGGAGTATAAAGCCCTGTTCAGACGGGATTAGTTTTACATAGGTACGTGGAGTAAATAACACATCCAAATGCGCAATGTCAGTAATCATAACCACACAATGTCAGTAAAGATTACCACAACTTTGACCTTTTGTAAAAGGGTCTGGGAAAATGACCCCAGATAATACTAATCCAGTGTGAATAGTAAATATGTGTGTAGATATTCCATCATATCCTGTTTACAAGTGTTTTTTTTTTCTTTTGTAGATTTTCAAGCATGGAGGTTCTTGAAGAAGCACTCAGTTTTCCAGTAGGCAGTCAGACAAATGTGTGTGAAACCTCGTGTCACCCCAAGTCTTAGGTTTCAGTTTGGCAACACAAAGCATTAGTTGCACTTGTAGTCGTTTAATAAAGGTACAGTTCACATACCACAAATGTGCAAACATGCAAATTTAATGACAATCTATAATATACATTTGGGAACAACTGGATTTAACTGATTGGGTTTGGACACAAACACTGAAGTGCTTGTTGGGTTCGGATAGAAATATGTGTCCCAAGCTAGGCTGTACTTTGGACACTCAAGCCTAATTGGAAAGCAGTGTTCAAGGCACATGACAACAGGAGGGGACGGCGGTGTGTGAATGGATTGACCCCTCCCACTTGTGGTGGTTTTACTGATATTTCTTATCCTGTGCGAACTGACCATTAATATTACAGACGTCCTGTGGTAAAGTGCCATTACCCCACTTGCCCATGTAAAACTAATCCAGTCTGAATAGTGCTTTGGACAGGAAATGCAATCCCACAACATAGAACATGCTGAGAAATGAAAGATTAAGAAAATACATGCACATTGAAGTCACTGAAATGAAAACAAAAAGGAAGGAAGGAAAAACAGGGAAATGTAGCAAGTAAGGGAAATCTGTTCTTCCATCACTTAGAATATTTTGTCCAATCCCAAGAGGGGTCACTGTTTCGACAGGAAGAACACAATACTTTGAGGCTCCTCAGATCTGCAGAGGAAAGATAAGAACATTTAATAGGGCCTTGGCATATCTAAACGGCTTGTTCCGCTGTACTAAGTGATTAGGCTGTGCAGTATTATTGACCAAGAGGAGGATCTTTATGCCCTTTAATTAATATATTTTTTGCATTGTGAGGCTTTTGTTACATCCAGAGACAGATCAGTGCCGCGGTAAGTTCACAGGCAGGGTGTTCTATTCATAGCAGGATGTACAAATGAGTCACTGGAAAGCCTCTCTTCATCTGCACCAATATAAAGACTGTTTGTGTTGCATGCAATGTTTTGTTTCTTATCAAGAGAACAGAAGCTGAAAGTTTGCTAACAGAACCTCGTGATAGCATCTCACTCGCAACTGCTGTGGGAAAACTGTGAATTTACAAAACCAAAGCACACTCGGTATAAATACAAACCAAAACACTAAGATCTGAGCATTCAGTGAAATGAGGTTGAGCTGAGCTCATTTACATTTTGCACAATTCAGGGTTTATGAGCTGTTCTTTGTTTGTTTTTGGCACAAAAGACATACATGACAATATGACTGCAGGTATTAAAGCACTAATTATGTTACATTCAAACTAATTCTGACAAGAAATTCAAAGAATGTTTGTGCTAACACTGTGGAGACCCTTTTTTTGCACAATATATAGTTCTGAGCTGTCCTCGTTTTTCTCTAAAACAAAAGTGCACAAGTTAAGACTAATTGAGTTACTGTAATTGACAAGAAAAGTGAATGTTAAAAACATTAAATGCATTGATCATAGACTTGGTTTTAAGGCCACATGTACATCTATTGTAGAGGCAGATATTTACTCATTTTCAATAATAACATCATACAATCCACATCATTTTCAGAAGTTTTCATTTAAAATCTTAACTTGTTTTTAAGTTGCACAAGAAATTATTCAAAGATAACCAAAAAAGAACAGCTATTATATTGATTATTGATATTTCTTTCAGTAACGTTTATACTTGAACCAATGTTACAATTTTGCTGCTGAGGGGCTGGTAATTTGAAAAGTTTGAAAACCGCTGTGTTAAGATAAACGTGATGTGGATCCATTTTTTGTTGAATACTGGCCCAATCCCAATTCACCCCTTAGCCCTCCCCCTTATGCCTCCCCCTTGACCCTTGTACTTGGCACCACCCCTTGAAACAGAGTGGCAAGGGGTAGGGGTTGAAACATTCCCCTACGAAATGGGACAACCCTTCCAGACCTGTTATGTCATCAGCAGTTGTTAATGCCCCTACAAACAAATGCAACAACTTTGTTTCAGAAAAACTCCCCATGCAGTCAGCAGCTGTAACCGTCTCTGTTCCATGGACTTTGGTCATCTTTTTGCGGTTATCAACTACAAATCGCAGAAACAGCATTAAATGGTCTATCAAGTGATTACGTTTTTTCTGAAGAAAATACGTACATTTGTGTTTCTTTCGTCACACTGCTGACTATATTTGGACAAAAGGGCAGAGTTATGGGAATGTAGTAGATCATGGATGATCTGCTGCTAAGACATTGGTTTACTGAAATAATCAAACTGTTGCATAAAGCAAAAGTTATTTCATGATCTTGTTTAAGCAACAAAACACATTAATTTTAACATATTAATCACAACTACAGTTGAACTATGGGGGAAAACCTCCTGACTCTGCAGGTGAATCTGTTATCAGTCACACCAAAGCCAACATATCAAAGATATTTGACCAAAAATGCTGTTAATGGATCAAAAACTTAAGATGGATCAGCACAGGGCTTATGAGGGGATCAAAATAAAACAAAGGAGATCTGAGTAACTCCTGTAAAAATAATAATTAAAAAAAAAGAGTAATGAAAGGTTGTTTTTTTTTTTTTGTATTGTAGATATTACAAGTTGGCTCATCATCATCATCATTATCATCATCATCACTTAAAACACAGCTGAATGCGGCTAGTGTTTCATACAATAACAACTTGAGCTGTTGATTGAGTAGCTGATAATGAGCGTTATTTTAAAAACCTGAGGCTGACTGACAGCCTTTGATCATGTTTCACACTCTACCATGTTTTCAGCCAAACCATATTTCTGTTGTTTTCTTCTATTTATTCAGTCTCTTTATTTATTCATCCAAACTTGCAGATACACAGAGTTATTTGCTAAATCTAGTTCCATTACAGTTATTTGCATATTGTCAATGCACAAATTGAAAATGATACAGTAAAAACAATGCAAGAGCGCTCCTATACAGCAGTGCCTTTTTTGTTAAACATAGTCTTCATAGACTTCCTGAGCCGCCTTTGTCATTATGGGCAAGACATCAGTCACTGTTCCCACCATAGACTGTATATAATTAGTGGACAGGGGAACTGTGACATCACCCGCTGGTTTCTGAAGTGCTGTTTTGAAGCCAGTAGTTTACAATTTAGCTGTTGCCATGTTGGCTTTGTGGAGCAGGAAGTGACCATATTTGGACAAAAGGGGAGGGGCAGAGGGAGTCCAAGAGGCCATAGGTGATCTGATGGTAAACCTTAGCTTACTAACTATAAAACAATTCAAACAGGCTTAGTCAGAATTTATTTTGATAATTATAAGACTTGTCAAGCTTATCTATGGGAACTGACATGGGCATTTATGGTCAATAAAATATAGGGTAAGGGGGCGGGCGTATTTAAGTTGAATTTCATCCCGCTCTTTTTTGAATATGTTTACTGTTTTTTATTGATTTTTCTTGTTGTATTGGTTTCAAATGTTGATATTCAAAATAAAAATAAAAAAAAAAATCAATCGAGCTGTCATACAGACCTGTCAACCAAAGCATAAAATGGTATCGCATGACATGACATCATCAGCTTCTATTTGACCTGAGATCTGATTAACAGAGGGAAAATGTAGTGATGGACTCCATCATCTTAATGGATGTTCCAAAGAAAACAGATGAGACTGAAATGAGTCCTTAGAAAAATGTACTTGTCTATTTTCAGCTCTATGTGGCTACCCTTTAGGACACATAAATGCTCTGAGATTCCAAATTTAAACCATAATGTATTATTAGAGGATATAACAACACTCCATTACTTTTGTGAAAGTCATGTAGAAACTCAAGGTTAATCAACTTACCATATTTGGTTCCTTACCCATATGTGGTAAAAAGTATATATAGTACATATATTTGAAAAAATACAAGAAAACCACATGTAATGTTAAAGCAAGATGTATTTTAGAACATTACAACATAAATGCTATTCAGGGCTTAATTTGGAACCTATTTCATTGGATCCAATACCTCTATGAAAAAATAGCCTAATGAAAAAAAATTGTCTGTCATCCGTCTTGTTAATCTTTATTCCCCATCAAAGTTACACAAAAATCTTGTGTTCAGATGCATTTTAAGGTACATTTTAAAAATGTTCTAAAACGCTTGATGTAAAAAAGCTTAACATAGCTTAATCTACAAAAACTGTGATCATTTATCACCAAATTTTTTGTGGACATCTCTGCTCATCCACTTTCACCTCTGCAAAAATCAAAATTAAAACCCCAATATTATGGATGCTATCCACTGTGTTAAAGCCTTTATTTTTTTTGTTAATAAAACACTTTCCCTTCAGCACCACACGTTTGACTCCAGTCATTCACTCCATCTTGACAATTTGTATATGAGAGAGAATTTATTAAATACATTTAGTGATGATTGATCACAGTTTTCGGACATTGAGCTACGTTAAGCTTTGTTACATTAAATGCTTTTGACTGTCCCTGATACCTCCACCCCCATTTGAAATCACTGGACCCCCCCCCCCGTTTCTGTCACTGTCTTGTAATTTGAAGGTGTGAAAAAGTACCAAAAATAGTCACTTGCCTGATAAAAGGTTAAGGAAAAGTAAGTCTGCGAAAGTCTGGGCTTTTTGGAGCTAAGCCCAGTTTTTGCAGTTGCTCATCTCCACTGAAATATCCATCATCTTTAGCTTTTGCATGTTAACACACACACACACGGTCTCTAGCAGAGTGAATAAAACAGAGCGACAAGGTAAACAACTGGCTCAAATGCTGAACCTCATGTCCCTGCAGACGACTGGTCAGGGAGCTACTGCCACTACTGTATGTAACCCTTCTCCCCCCGCAATTTGGACCGTGAACACAAACAAATCAATTCTGCCAAAGCTGGAAACAACTGTGCCCAGTGCAGAGTCTCTTGATGATCCTCGATACCAGCTCGAAAAACTTGGACCTGATGAAATCTCCAGGACTCCAAGTTTCATTTGAGGTACTAGACATTAGACGCTGCGTTAATCTCGGTCCTGTCCACGGGAAAGAATTGCCTGCAAATATTAGCTTTCCTCTTGTTTCAACCACTGCCTTCAAATGTAATAGAAGGTTTTGAGTGTGATTTACATTTTCAGACTGAAGACATGTCTGATTCAGAGTTGCTTCGGTTGTCTGTCTTCTGCCAGTTCTCTTTTGCATTTCCAAAGTTTTCCACACAAACCACCATTAACTATACCCTCAAAAAAAATCTGCGGCTGTCTGAAAGCCAACTCCCCCACTTATACATTCTACAAAACATCCTCCATGTTCTATTCAGGCAGCAGCTTTGATAAACGGTAGCAGTAACAATAACACCATTCTCACTTGTTTAAAAAAAAAAAATCGGAAGGAAATATCAGAATAATGTCGGGTTCTCTGTGAATTGACAGCCGTGACATTTACCTTCACGCGTAGGTTAAAACTAAAGGGAATCCACGGTTCTTGCTTTAAAACCATTCCCCCTCATTAGGTCTGAATAAGAACATCGACGACAAATAGTTGCTCAGATGAATTCCTTTGACCTCGAATGTAACCTGGAGATTATATGAAGAAGACGATACAGGGGGAGGAAGAAGGAAAAGCCCAACAATGACAGGCCTGAAAAAGTGTGGCACAGAAATCAAATATATCAGTGCTGTTTTGCTGGATGCCTCTGGCTACAGCTGCAAAATCATGCCTCTGACTGGAAGAAAACTTGAAAGTGATCATATAGTGGGCTGCCTCTGTAATCTCCCTCCTCATTATGATTTAAATAGAAACACCGACCACCTCTGCAGCTATTTTAGGCATGTTAGCCCACATGTTAGCCAAGGAAGGGATTATCCTTTATCCTTAATTTCCTGCTTCTGTTTGTAGAAGCAGCTGACCCCTCAAAGGCAGATTTCCTGACGGTCTTCTTGAAACACTACGAGAGCTGAGGGTGGGCAGTATTTGCACTACAGAGGTGGAGAACTGAATCCATATTTTGTCAACGCTCTTCATCCCATCATCAGCACAGGTGTTTCGCACTGGAGTTTTTGGCTCAGCGTGGCTCTAGATCTTGGCTTCTCCCATCCCCCCTCCCCATCTGTGACTGATGCTCCTCTGGGTTTGGAACCCTCAGAAGGATGGCAGTCTGCGCCGTTTCCGAACAGGTTAATGGACTTCTAACCCCTCATCACTGATTAGCATGATTAATCAGACAGCGGAGTACTCCATGGTCCCCCACACCCCTTCCTCCGCTCTCCCCTGCTCACTAGCACTCTGTTCCTGCCAGATGGTATCAATGCAAAGCTGAGAGCAGGGGGAAAATCAAAGGTAGGCTTCACAGGCTTGAAAACCAAGAAAGCACAGCAGTTATCTCCTGCTGTTCAGATGACACATTTACAGGCTTCATGCACTCTATGGAGAATAACCCCAGGAGAGGCTGTAAATGAGAGAGCGCTTCACCAAACTCTCTGGAATACAACTTTTACAGCTATAACATTTTATAGCTATAACATCATACAAACTCTTAGAAATACAGCCAACAAAGTTGCAGAGTAAAATGTCATGATTTGCATGCTTCTGTATGGAAATATGAATAGAATAGAATAGAATAGAATAGAATAGAATAGAATAGAATAGAATAGAATAG
>JAPQRP010000015.1:16720992-16734569 GCA_037367295.1 Apogon hyalosoma | reverse complement strand
CATGCTTCTGTATGGAAATATGAATAGAATAGAATAGAATAGAATAGAATAGAATAGAATAGAATAGAATAGAATAGGCGTTTATTGTCATTACACCAGTTGTGCAATGAAATTGCAGGTGGTCTCTGCCAGTGACAGTGCCCTTACATCTAAGTAACAACACAAAAGATACAGATATGTATTAAAAACAGGAAATATAAACTAATGTGTAATCAAAAAAATATGTGCAAATTAGAGATATACTGTAATGAAAGGGTACAATTAAAAAAATATAAAAGTAGTATAAAATGTAGTGGTGTAAACAATGTAAACATACATGTACCACGGGGGTCAGCTGTGGCTTAAATGGCTGGAGAGTCATCAGAGAAGGGTCACAAGCTCAATTCCCTGGACTGGCAGACAGTTGTTGGCTGATGTGCCCTTGAGCAAGGCACTTACCCCCCCACCCCTCCATTTGCTCCCCGGGCCTGGCATGGTGAGCCCACTGCAGTGTGTGTGATGCATGATCTACTGATGGGTTAAAGGCAGAAGACAAATTTCAGTGTGTGGTGCATATTTATGTGTGTGATAAAATAAAGCTTCTATTCTGTTCAGTATTAGTGATGTTCAATACCACGGATTTGCTTTTCGATCTAATATCGAGTAAAATTCAGGCTGGTATCGTCAATACTGATCCAATACTTTGTACAAAAACACTTAATGTCTAGAAAAAAAAAAACAAAAAAAAAAAAAACAAAAGATCATTGTATATTTCAAATCATAGCTTTATAAAGAATACAAGACATGAGAATAATTGTTTAAATATAAAGAACTATTATAAAAATGAAAACTTGCATATTAATTCATGTTAGATGAATGTGTAATCATGAAAATACTGAACATGTAACACTTCAACAAAAGCATCTAATGTTGACACTTTCCCTCATTCACAAGTTTTTGTGAAGGAACAATAACATATTTACTGTTTCCTCCTTTAGTCTGTTCCGTTTTTTGCTCAAAACCTCTCCTGCCTTTGAAAAGATTCTTTCTGCTGGTGCAAAAGAGGCAATAATTCCCAGGTACCTCACTGCTAGTTTGCTTAGGGCTGGGAAGGTCAGTTGATGTTCAGTACAGACTGAGTCAGAGATGACTGACTGAGAAGCGTGACACAGTACATACACACTTACCCAGGTGGAAGAAGAAGTAGTTCCCACCAATTATTTGGACAAAATCCAAATAGTTTAGCTACTTTCCACACAGTTCCTAATATTTGTGACGTCAAATGACCGAAGTATCAATATTTTGATTTGTGAATCACTTCTAGGGTGTAAAGATCTGGTATCGGAGATATTGATATTTTAGTATCGATCGGCACATCACTAACCAGTTTAAACAGTGCAATGTCACAGGTTAAGCCAGGGGTGTCAAACTCATTTTTTCCAGGGACCGCAATTCAGTCCAATCGGATCTCAAGTGGGCTGGACCACTAAAGTAATGGCATCATAACCTATAAATAATGACTACTTTTTCTCTTTGTTTTAGTGCAATAAAACATATTAAATTACTTATTACAGTATTATATTATTTGGTAATAAGTATAATATTGTTAAAAAAATGTGGAGTTTGGGACTAAAATAAGAACAGTTTCTGATTCACTGTTTTTCTTGGTGGTTCTTTGAGGTTCAACTGGACTAGTTTGCTTCAAAAGAGCAAAACTAGTCCAGTTGAACCTAGAACCTAGAAAAATAGAGTTGTCATTATTTATATGTTATTATGCTATAACTTTACTTTAGGTCATATTGGTCTGTATGTGGAACCTGAACTAAAATGACTTTGACACCCTTGATTGTTAATATCTTCAGTATAATTTTTGCACTTTGCAAATTCATCCCGCGGGCCAGATTGGATCTTTTGGCGGGCTGGATTTGGCCCCCAGACCGCATGTTTGAGATCCCTGGGTTAAGCAATGTGAACACGCATGTGCCAGACATGAGGCACATGTTCAGTGATTGGTTATTGTGCATTAGAATGAGGTACGGTGTGTGTTAACAGTATAATCTCATCATTGAAGAATTCACTCCCAAATCATAAAGTACAGATGACTGGTCCCTGGCATCAGTTTTCAGAACACTGGGTAGTCTGCATCACGTACTCCAAGCACAAGTATTTCCATCATAGACTGGCACAAGAGGCATTCTCCTTTCCGCTATCTAATCTTTCTGCTATCTTAATGTTTTGAAAGTCCCCTTCGCTTCATGAAAGAGCAAAACAAAACAACTTCTGAGCTGCAACTACAAGCTGAAAATGGAAAGTTCTGACAGAGTCACACATCCCTTATGTGTGATTTTCTTTTGTAGGGATTTAGTCATTTTAATATCACGGAACACATGTTGCACCAAAACAGCTTCTCTCATGAGACTTTTTTGTCATATGCTCTGTTCTAGAATCCTGTAATCAGTACCGTATAATATCAGTGTGATTGGTTTGAAGAACTAGACTAACTACTCAGAGAACTTTTACATTCTATTCCAGAATGATGGTGGAGGATGTTACAACTACATCCATGATGTATGGAGATAAATCTGGTTTTGACATGTAGGCATCATAGAAGGAACTGTAACTCTTTAGACATTGGAATTTGATGACGAAGATCTATTGATGTTGTTAAATTAAAAAAAAAAAAAAAAACTTTTCTCCAAACCCTAATCTGACTCTTTTTCTAACCCCGACAAGGCTATTTTTATGCCTAAAGCTATCCTGACAACATCTTTTGCTCTATCTCAAATATGGTGAGTTGGGAGAAACAACATGACGACAACAAACATTAGCAGCACGACATTCAACATTAACAGATATGTATACACCACTTTGAATAACAAGAAAAAACTCCATACTCATTCGAAATAATTCAAATACTAGTATTATCTTGGTAAGTGCGTGTTAGACCTCAAACAATATTTTGATGTTTCAAATCAAGCATTTGTCAGGAAGTCAAACATTTTTAAAATCACTCGTATATTAATATTACGTTGTAATCATGGACTGTATATAATCAGTGGATGGAGGAACAGTGACATCTTCTATTGGCATCTGATCTCCTGTCTTGAAGCCAGCTAATACTACGCTAATGCAAACAGTAAATTCAAAAAGCATTGAATAACAAAGTAATTTACAGACTAGTCAATGGAACCTATCAATAGCTGGGTTTCCATTACAGTTTTTTTGCAAAATAAAAGCAATATTTATACAATTTAGCTGTTTCCACTGAAGAGTGTTTTTGGCTTCTGATGCGTCCCATCTCACATGTAATTCATGTAAAATACTGTATAGTTCTCGCAAGACGCTCATTTAAGGAAGATGGACGCACTGAGTTTCATGCCAAACCTTCATGGTGTTGGCACTGTAGTGTTGGTTGCATCCACCGCTATTGCAGTGACTGTCATAAAAAAAAAAAAGAAGAAGAAGAAGGGAACATAGAATTGTCCCAACGCAGAGTCCTTATTTATCGCAGAGGCTGCGCAGTATGGATTTCTGGGAAAGAATTGTACATCAGGAATTCACCGAATTCTGGATCCAGAATTTCCGAATGACCCGGGCAACGTTTAATGAGCTGTGTGATGTTATTGAACCTCTCGTAGCACCAGACTTGCCCTCGGGAAGCAGTTCCTACACAAAAGCAAGTGTCTATTGCCCGATACAAACTAGAACCACCTGTTCTGAGTCCAGGGTAAGGTAATAGGTCAGACGTTCGGCCTGCGCAAAACCTCCGTGCACAGATGTGTGAAAATGTGTTTCCACTACACTTTTGCAAATATACTTCTATATCAAAACATCTCAAAATCCACCTCATGAGAGTGTAAAGACTTATTTGCGATTGTTGACAGTTGTTGCGACATTTCGGTGTTTCCATTACCAGTTTTCTATTGTACAACTCACATTTTGCCCATTTCTGAGGTTATTGGAATCCCAGCTAATCACACCTACTACTGAAGTTGTCTGTCAAGAAAAGAAATGTGTTTTATTAAATGAAGTGAAACTCAGAAAGCACGAATCGGTAGAGGAGTGAACTATCATGCCGATCTTTCAGTCAAAACACAACACAGAAGACATTAAAACCTCTGTTTGTCCTGAGATCTAGTTAACAGATGAATCAACACATTATGTATTAAAGGTTCAACTTTAAACACATTAGACCAGAATGAGTCATAGAAAAATATTTATCTCAGAAATCCAATGTAAGTCTACAAGAGTTAGGGCTTTTTGGAGAAAACCCAAGTGCTGTCAGTGGTTTTATAACTTTTTTGTGCTTATGGTGTTGGCATAAGTTGGGAGCTGAGGTCCTTGCCTCTTGATGGAAAATTGTTCATTTACAGTCGCAGAAAAAATGATGAGACCATCAAAAGTCATCAAAAACAATGGTTATGCAATCAAGTACTAACTCCCGTGTGTATCATGTGACTAAAACAGACAGAAATGACAACACGGAATGCCTAAAAGCACTGTTTTTGTCAGTACAATGACATAGGTATTGATGTAAGAACTGAAGTGGTTTTGGTTATTATCAAGAAAACATGGAAAATAGATAGATATCAGCTTGAAATCAAACTCTTATGAGCTATTTTTGTTGTTATCATTATATTGGAGCAAACAAATGTACCTTTAGTTGTACCAGGTATTAAAATGAAGAAGAAACTGAAGAAAACAAGTGGTGGTCTAATACTTTTTTCTGCAACTGTACAACAACTATAATTAAAGGACAATGGTGGAGTGCAAGACTTACTTTTGCATAAACACTAAGCACAAACTCATGCTTTCCACTCAGTCTTACTCACTGACTGCTGCTTGTTTACTCGCACTCATCACCTGGAAACAAGAAGAGGCGCGTCACTTACGACTGACAATGGCTCCTCCACCTTAGGCTCTGCCCCATCCATAATTCACATAATAATAAGGACCAGCATGGAGCTTTTTTTTTCTCAGTTTGCACCTCTCTTGGCTTATAAGTAATACACAAAGCACAATTAATGTCATAATCATGACCAGTACAGGTACACTTAAATTTAAAGCTTATTATATATTGTAATTCCATCATGTCTAAAATCTCAACGTCATAGAAGTTGTGGATATTTGAGTCCATCACTGTTGTCAGACACATTCGGTAACATTGTGACATTCGGTGACCAGGTTTATCAGATTATAAGCATCCGAGTGGTGTGATCTCATCTTATAATATCATTTAAAATTCAGTTTTTTATCTGTTCCTCAGTGATATGGAAGATCACACGTTCTAAAAAAGAAAAAAAAATCCTATCTACACAAGGAGACAGTATAAAAGACCTAAATGTCAAAATATGGACAAATAAAAAGAAACATAAAAGTCCTTTTAATGGAAAACACCAAAGATCTAAGTCATTCTGCAAAGCCTTCTTGCAGAGATCCTGCTCTGACGGACACAATTACATCTAAGAATCAGTTATTAGTTCAATCACAGAAATGGCACGCACACGTACAAAGCCTCGGAAAATCCACAGCCCCCAGTCAGTGTCATTAGCTGAAAATGTCAAGGTTAGTTCTGAATGTGAGGGGTGAGAATCACAGGGCTGGCGATGGCCTCCTGAGGAAAGTGGATATGATATTTCTGTCTGCCGCCCCCCCTCTACCCCTGAACACTTTCACTCTGGTTATGGCAAAGAATATAATGCATCAGCAGAGACACTGCAATGCGATGTGATGTTTTTTCACGAACAGAAGTGTTGATTAAAGTCTGTACCAGTGGTGTTTTTTTTAATTTAAAGCAGAAAGAGCAATGTGTTTATGAAGGAATCATATTAAATGTTGAATGGGCAGCCCATTTGGAACAACGACAGATAAACTCTGAGGTACTCTGAAAGAAGTTGACTTAAGGCCTTTCTCTGCTCCCGGGCCTTAAATATGTGATTTAATCTAGCACCCAATTCTCTTCATTTTCTTTGTCGCTGTGTTTGGAGGAGGGTGAGTTTACAGAGCGAAGGGAAATGAGAAAATGAGTTTCAGCTGCAGCTCTTTCAGACCTCCACCAGAGTCCCATGGGTATTCTTATTTCGGATTCAAAGACTAAATAATTAGAGGCCGTTTTGTTGCGGGTAGCCTTCATTTAAATCAGATCAAAGTACAGCTATGGGATTTACTCGCCCTCCGAGATGTCGAGTATTTTCTACATGGTTTCATTTAGTTGTTTAGATTTGCCAAGGTGCACATTTCACAAAACGTTTTTGTGAACCTAAACTGATCCCGTGACCACACAGTCAGCATAAGTAGACCTCAAAGGAAGTACAGACTATATTATAATCTTTGAGAAATTAATTTAACTTGTTAGCTGCCAACTGGAACGTGATGATCTTTGTAAGTTGTATAAATGTCTCAGAATCTGATGGCTTTGAAGAAACACAGTACATTAAGCTTAGAATTAACATTAAACAAGAGCAGTACGATTCCTCTCACTCTACATCACATTTCAACCATGTAATAATGATGTTCGCATCTGTCACTGGAAGATTACTATCTTTTTTTATCCCTCGAACAATGTCACACATCAGATTTCAAAGAAATACCTACAGTATTTTAATTGGATCTCAGATGAATACAGCACAAATACTGACCTGATCTTGTTTGGCATGGTATTAACTTCTGCATCTGCAGGATTACAGTGAAACTGTATTTACTTATCTGGTTTAATCTGATAAATATCACACATTTGACTCAGCTGTAAACCTGTACATGTCAGAAACATACAGGTCCTTTTATATTACTGTATTTTAAAACTATAATATCTAACATTTTTTACATTACAATATCTAAAAATAACTGGAAATACAGTATTTTACATGTTTTGTTGACCTGTTAACTTACCAAAAAATTTGACATAATTTCATCATTAATAATTTGTTTAAAATTTGTTTGCTCTTTTCTCTCAAAAAAGTGTAATCATTTTTGTTGTTCTGTTTTCAGGAACAGACGTGACATTTACCGCGACAGAAAAGGCGTTCTGTGTATTGAAGTACACCCAAACTCAGTCAAATGTGAATGTGCAGCATGAATTTGTTCGAAAATTTCATAAAGAAGCGCCAACAGGAAAGCAGATTTGGACGTATTATAAGAGGAAGACTGTTTGTGTTGGAAAAAGGATCTGGACGGCCGGCAGTTTCAGCAGAGGTGGTAAACCAAGTTCAGGAAACATTTAGTCGGAGTCCAAAGAAGTCAGTGCGAAGAGCAAGCCTCATTATAAAATTACCATTCCCTAGAATTTTTCATTTGAAATTTGTAAAATAAAGCATTATGTCCAAAATCAATCCTATTAAATATTATTTCTCCTGACTGTAATCACTCCAATGTGGACATCTCAAATTATGTCTTTTTTTTGGAACACCCTGTACAGTAATTCAAATACATTTTAAGCTGTGTTCAAATTAAATATATATCTGTAGTTTTATTCAGTGTAACAGCTTATTCATCATTACTTTCAGGTTTTTCATTAGACTGACATGATGTAGCACTACCTTGTCTGTCAACATACTTTCTGCCTGAGACTCAACTGAAAAGACATTTCCCTTGACCTCTCACTACTTTTAATATTGTTTTGATTGAGACATCCTTAGATGTAGAGTCATAAATAACACAATGTACATGATGGATAATAAACAGAAAATTTGACATTATTGTGAATTAAACCTTGACAGGATGACGCAAGATGTGAATCACTCTGAAGAGGTTTATTCTGCTTCCTTACTGCACATCTGCCTACTAGATAAAGCAATAATTTGTTAACTAAATATGATTTTAAATTGACAATACTGGTAAAAAATAATACAAAAAAGGTAATAGTTTGTCATACGGCAGCGTTTGTGTTAATTTAGTTGAGGGTTTTTAGTTAGGGTTTCGTTTTGTTACATCTCTTCCTGTTTTGTTTTGGTGAAGGTGTTCATCTTCCTGTTTTGTCTGCACTCTGTCTGTCTTGTCTTTGTCTCCCTTAATTCCCTCATTGCCTGGATCTGGTGTCCTCCTGTTGATTACCCCCATCTGACTGTGAGCCCTCTTCTCCCTGTATATTCTCCTCTCTCCCTTTGTCTGTTGTCAGTGTGTCGTTCATGTTTCTCCAGAGGAGACCTACTAGACTCCTCCATTCTTGTTACATGTTTCTCGTATCTCATCCTTGAATTTTCTTTTTGTGAGTATAGTGCAGCTAGGCTACTTATTCTTTTTTTTTTTTTTTTTTTTGGATTATTGAGCACTTTGCTCCCTCTTTTAGTTATTTTTCTGAGCTTGGCTCCCTCCCTTTGAACACCTTTTCGCTCCCTCCTGAAGTTGTTTTGTTTTTGTATTTTGGATTCTCTTGTGAACCTTGAATGATGCAGTAAAATCACTGAAACCAGCTTCTTCCTGGCAGTCTCATGCATTTGAGTCCACACCAGTGTGTCGTGCTTTAACATAGTTAACTCTTTATCGGACAAGTGACTATTTTTGGTAATTTCCGCATGCATTACAAGGCAATAGCAGCTTTTTCATTGGACATTTATGCAAAACTTTACTGATATTTTCTAAATGTCAAAAAAACAAGTGCAGAATGTTTTTTTCCATGAAATCACAAATGTGGTGATTTATTTATTTAGTATCGCGAGATGACACGAGAAGTCATTCCATAAACATGGCAACAAACATAAATATTAGGGGTGTAACAATACATCGATCCACATTGATTAATTAACGATCCTATGACATCGATCCACATCGTCATCTTTAAGATACACCTTTATTTTGAAATTCACATAGCACGTCTGTACGTCTGTGTCACCATTTCCTGCGCACCCCCGCCACCTTCAAACAATGTGAACAGTGACGTCATGGCCAGCGCAAGCAGCCAAAAAACGGAGGATGATGACGACATACACTCACCTCTTGGAAATAAATCGGCAGCGTGGAAATATTTTGGATTCCGACGGAAAGACGGCTCAACAGACAAAACTCACGCCATGTGCAAACGGTGCCAGTGCGAGTTAAAATACTCAGGAAACACTATGAACTTGGCTGGGCACCTAAAGAAGAAGCACAGGCTTGACCCCCATGCTTGCTCTGCCGTAACCGTGTCAGATGCAGCTTTGACCAGTTTCTTTCCAAAAACGCTGAACAACACCTCAAAAAGAGCGATGAGTATCACAGGTGCCATTTCATATTTCATTTGTAAAGATATGAGACCTTACAGTGTTATCGAGAACGACGGCTTTCGTGAACTACTACATACTCTGGAGCCGCAATATAAAACACCCTGAAGGCAGCACTTAAGTGAAACTTGCACACCAAGACTGTACAATGAAGTTAAAGATGGAGTTAAACAAAAGTTATTGCATATAAAAGGATTTGAAGTTCTTTGGGTTTTGTTGTATAGGATGTGAATTGTTCTGTATGATTGAAAGGTCATCAAGGGCTCTTTAAGTTAACTGATTTAGAAAAAAATAATACTTAAACATGAGAAATGTAAGACTACAGGGAACAAGTGGTCTATTTTTATTTATTTTATTTTATTTTTACTTAAGAATACGGTTTACACTGTTTATTGAATGCCTGATACCTAAAAAGGCCTTAGAAATAAAATGGTCAAATCATATTTCAGTTGTTTTTTGTGAGTTGATATAAATGTAAATGATTGTGTGAAACGAGCAGATGATATCCCACCATAGCAATCACAGGCTTGTGAATCGAATCGAAATTGTATCATGACAGACTTTGTGATATCGGCAAACATCGTGTTGTCATCCAAATATATCGACATCGTATCATATCGTGATGAAGCTGGTGATTTACACACCAAATAAATATTTACAGATTTACAGATATATTCATTATTATTATATATTACCCCTCTATCCTGTACTAAATTAAAAAATGATTCTGTTTCCTGGTGTGTTCACAAATACCTCACCATGTTTCTTTTAAAACTCTTCTTCACTTGTAACATCTGTCAACATCCGTTTTTTTTATTTTTTTATTTACACGACTCTAGTTGCAGTTTTGTGTGACATACTAATTTTGGTATACTGGGAAAAAACACCTCTTGCCAGTACAAAAACTTTTCAACAAAAAATGAGAGGTTTGGCAAAATTGTTGTGTAGGCACATTTTTATGCGCAGGTTTGCACAATTTGATGGTTTATGGAAAAGCAGCTAGTGACAGTAACAGTTCCAGTGAGGACAGTGAGTCAACAATCTCAGGTCCAATGTGGTCTCCAGGGTCTGTAAGGTCCACCTCTGCATGAACAGTGAGTGGACCTGCTTTGTTCGGTACCATGAAGTGATGGTACTAATGTAAGGAATGATGTTCAAAGGGATCATGTGGATGTGGACAGGGGTCTGGACCAGCATGCATGTTGGTCTAATGTTCTAAAATACATGTTCTAATGTTCTAAAATATATGTTCCAGGGCTGGCGATTAAAATGATATTGATATACATCGTGATTTAACTTTTCCTTGGTAGAAATATGAGACATGCTCGATACAATTTTGATAGAATTAATTTGTCCATGTTTTGACAGACATAAGAACAGCCAATCATAATTAAGTAACGCCGCACTGAACCAATCATGTTAGAGCCATGGCAAGTTAGGTTGACGCCCACAGCACAGGCAGAAGAGCAGCCACGGCACACATGCTAATGTTTGGGCTGCAGCCGGAGGTAATGAGTGTTCCCTCAGGAGAAAGTTTAACCGAGAACTCGGGTGACCGGGGTACTGAAAAGTAGAGTGTGGCATAAAAGCCGGGAGTTGGACGATCAAAGCATGTTAAGTTTAATTTTCGGTTTTACACCAGTTGTGACAGTTAAGGAACACACCCCTATGTATATACCCTGCCATCGTTTCATGTTTGTGTTCTCTTTTAGAACTTGAAAGCTTGTGCCTGCTGGTCAGACTTTTAGTTTAGTTTTAAATACATGTACCTGTTTTATTTCTCTGAAACAGTTGTATAATGTTCTTTAGCACATCTGTCATGTTGAGAAAATAAATCATATTTAAATAAAAAAAAACAAAAACTTCTGATGTCTTCACAACTAACTTATAAGTAACGGAAAATTTAGGCTTCACAAAAATAGTGATTTGATTTATATCACGATACGTATTGATATCATCTGAAATGAAAAAAAAAATTGTCGTGATATACTTTTTTTTTTTTTAAATATTGCCCAGCCCTTTCACCTTCCATGTGTTTTACTTGTTTTTTTTTTTTTCCAAACAGTTCTTGGATTATTTTTTTTAATTTGCCACTAATGGGTAAGGAACCATATACAGTAACTTCATTAACCTTGATTTTCTACATAATATATTTTTTTTAATTTCACAAAAGTAATTAAGTCTTATGTCCTCCAATAATGCACTAAGGTTGAAATTTTGAATTTCAGAGTATTTCTATGAGTGAACTATAAAGGGTTAACATCATATTGTATTATATGTCCTTACGTTCTCCAGTTGAAACTCTGTACAGTGCAGCATTGGACCGTTACTCATAGCAACAGTCTGCTTCACAGAAATAGCAGCGTGTTTAAGTATTAAAGCCCTCCTCCTATGAAATGCTGATTACAATGCATATGTGATCTATTGCTTCTTTGGTGCTTTTCCACCAAAGAAACCTTTATCTGTAGCGGTCACACACTTCAGGCCATTCTATATAAGTTCAAAAACATTCATAATAGATGAATCACTTCCCTAGCAAACAAACATTGCTTTCGCACAGTCCATTAACCACGCGCTTATCTTAGATACGTGGCTGGCTTTGGAGTTCGTTCATGTATGTTTAAGGACTATAATTGCCTGTCAGCAGATTCCAGAGCTGAGGAGTTAATTACCTTGTGGTTTCATTGTGTTGGTGAAGCTGACAGGTGAGTGACAGGTTGGACTTTGCTACAGATGGTAGAAGGTGCTTTACATTATGATGATTTGTACTTAATGGGTCGCTCTTTGAATGTCATATTAGCTCGTCTGGCAGCGTTCTCAATTGGTTTCTTAATGTCAGATTGAACCTTTAAAGTTGGATGTTATGGCGACGTTACAGCTATCACAACAACTTAATTTATAGCCCACGTTTATGAAGCGCTGTGTGCGACGTCGTGTTGCTGAAATGAGGTATGTCACCCATGCGTTTGTACTCAAGCTCCGTTTGATGTACCTTTGAAACAAACTTCAAAGATCAGGGACCAATGCAGGTTTGATGTGTTACAGAGGGTGCGAAGGGTGTGCTGGCGAGGTAGAAGATATGAAGGCTTTCACTGCAGAGCTTGGGAAGCAACTGCAGGGCAGCTACGGTCACAGAGTTAAAAGCAGGGTACACTTTGAACAAATGACCCATGTGCCGCAATAAGTGAAAAATAACTCAGGCTCCATTTGGCCTTATTTGTGCACAAGGTCACCCGAGACTGAGTCTGCTGAACACAGCCAGAGAGCCCCGCTCATATTAATACACACTCTTAGTGGATTCAAGTTTGCATTTGCTTCCCCAAACCACCTGACCATCCCAAAAATAACTCTGAAGTGTTTTACGCTCGACTACATGTGGTTAGGCTATCTGTCAAATGTGTGTTTTTTTCTGTAGTTGCTTGATTAGAGAGGTTTTTCGAGACCAAGAGAGAGTCGCACTGGGTAAGGTGAGAAAGCAAACTCTGGCGTGGCCTTAAAAGCCAGTTTTGGGTTGACCACAAAGCAGCGGTCTGGGGTTAGCACTCAGACACGACTCACTTTCATCATTCCTTGGCACTGGGTTGAAACAACACACTGAAAGTAATGACAGGAAAGCTTCTGTTTTCCATATCTGTCACACTTCTGATGAGAGATGACACACAGCAACCCTGTCTCCTAAAAAAATATGTTTATAAAGCACCAAATACAGTATGTTTGGAGGCATTATTTTTAGACATGTGCCCTCTCTTCATTGTAGATGCCCCATTTCTGCAAATACACACAAATGGTATCTGAAAATGGTTCCACTGAGAGCCGTGATGTATTTAGAGCTTTTATTTTGTATGCAGTGTCAGTTTTTGTTGTGGTAGAAGCATAACTTGAGGGGCTTAGAGCCTGGAAGTCAGAATGGAAGAATCTGCATGAATTTTACAAGTGATCAAATGGTGGTATATAGCAACAAGCCAGATGGCCTCTGAATGCAGCTGTGTACTGACTCTGCAGAAGGAAATGCATTTACAGCGCAGAATTCATCACCGACATGTCATACTGATATAAAGGAAACACTGCAGTCCCCAGAAACGATTTGGGATATAAAGATGGATTGTCTCTAAATAAAGATGGACCATAACCTGTATATAGACATAGTCTGTATATAAAGATGGAGTGTTGAGCGTACATAAAGATGGATTATGATCTACATATAAAGCTAAAACACAGTCTATATATAAAGATGGATCATAGAATATATATAACAATGGCATGTTGAGTGTATATAAAGATGGACCATTATCTATATATCAAGGATGGGCAATTCATTTTCTTATGGGGACTCATGAGAATCTTTGAAAGTTGTTAAGGGTCGGACCAACCAATACACTTGCAGCTCTGCTAAAAAAAATAATA
>JAPQRP010000015.1:16657034-16669715 GCA_037367295.1 Apogon hyalosoma | reverse complement strand
TCTTATCTTATCTTATCTTATCTTATCTTAACCTGTTTAAACAAAGTGTCCTCACTCATAGCTGGGCATACCCTACATTATTTTTCAGTACATGTGATTTTTCATTGCATAGGGTATAGGTGTTAAAGACTGTAGACCTATGTTCTAATAAATTTGAATGTTTATGACTATATGTACATTTATTATGCAAATGACCCTCATTTACCTGGTAAGAAACCTATAGAGTGGGGGGGGTCAAACATGTGGTCCTTGGGTCAAATCCAGACCATCAAAGGTTCCAATCCGGCTGCAGGATGAAAGTACAAAAATTACACTGACGTTATTAACAGTCCAGATTGTCCAAAGCATTTTAGTTCAGGTTCCACATACAGACCAATGTGTTCTCAAGTAGAAATCACCCATAAATTAAGACAACTACAAATTTTCTTCTTGAAAAATTATGCGAAAAAAAGTAAGAGAAAAAAAATAACATTACACTGTGAAAATATTTATATTTACAAAACTATTTTTTCACAATAAAATGCAAATAAATACGTGAAAACAAATATGAACAACCTGAAATGTGCAATTTTAACCATATTTAGCCTGTTACTAAATGTTTTGTGCATTTGTAGAACCACTGTGATCTGTAAGTTGTGTTAATAAGCTGAGATGTTGTTGAAATTCTTCTTATTTTAGTTCCAAACTCCTAAATTTTAACAATATTCTACCTGTTACCAAGTGTTTATGTAACATTGCGTGTAATGTACATGTATAAATATTAAGTTGAGGCAGAATATTGTTAAAATTGCATTCATTTTTTACATTCAATTTCAGTTTTTCAGGTTATTCGCATCTTTTTTTGGAAAATGTAAATATTTTCATAATTTAATGGGGGGTTGTGGTAAAACAAAGAGAAAAACTTGAAGTTGTTGTTATTTCTAGGTTATTATGTTAATATTTTGCTGGTACGGCCCGCTTCAGATCAAATTGGGCTAAACGCCTGACACCCCTGCTATAGAGTTGAAGTCCTGCCCCTACCAGTGTGTCCCATAGGAGCTAACTTTGGAACAAATATGAATACTGTTGAAGAAAGAAAAAGTAAAAAAAAAAAAAAAAAAACAGAAAATGAGACCCTTGGTGCTACCGATGGAAGAACGCAGGCAGCAGCAATGACAAGCAATGACAAGAGACAAATCATTTCTTCACCCGATTTGATTTGTGTAGCCGTTTAAACACGTGATATTTGTCACTTTCATAAGCCAAGAAAGTCATGATTTGTGGAAAACACATCTAGTTTTGTGTCAAAAAGCCCAAAGGAATGCATCTCTCATCACCAACACCAGCCTTTAGGTTTATGGTCTTTCTACATATGTACATACACTATATGGACAAAAGTATTGTAGTAACTATCTAACCTGTTTAAACCAAGCATTTTCACTCATAACTGGGCACATACAGCCATATGGTCAGGGCATCACAGACACTGTACCCCTACATTATTATTCAGTGCATGGGATTTTTCATTGCATAGGGTGTAGGTATATTTTTCATGCACAAGAAGGTCCAAAAACTCCTAGGTAATGAAATGTTTGTGGTTTGGTTAAGTTTAAGCATAAAAACAACTTAAACACTCATAAACTCTGCTAGAAACAGAAGTCCTGCACGCAGATTTACTGTTCTGCTACCACATCAATCACTGCATATTAAAGTTTTTATTTATTTATTTTTGGCTTATGTCACCTGGTCCAAATCTTCAATATCCAACATCTAAGAACTTACGTGGACTTTTATCTTAAAAAAAGCTCATCACTAAGCAGGAGTATGTGATGACTGGATCATTTCTATAAAAAGCTGCTACAGGGCTGCTGATGGGAGATTTATTATTGACAATTACTTTAAGTAACAGCTGAGTTGGTCAACGTTCCAAATTTACCTTCATTTCATAGATTAAACTCACTGCTTCCCCATTCACATATCTACAACATATCGTATACGTACTTTCAAATGTAATAAAAAGTGGCAGAAAGGCCTGGAAAATTACTGTATTGGGTTAATAAAAAAAAGTAAGGCTGCTTTATCTATATTATAAAAGCCAATTGGCCTCTGTGTTTGTGTGTGTGTGTGTGTTTGTGTGCGTATCCGAGGGTTCACACAAAATCTGGAAAGAGCTGACTGCTGCAGTTTGGCATACTTATGTATTTTTGGTCAAGGAACAGACTAGTGAAAATGGCAAGTTGATAGGACCAATACTTTGGGAGATATTAGTAATTTTGGAATAGCCTCACAATCATGTTGCTATACGCAGAACGCTTTGGCAGTGACAACATGCACAAATACACAACAGTATAAAAACTACCACATCTAGAACCCGTGGATCCCCACAGGTCAATGCACTAGTTCTTCCTTAATAGCTCAAAGCAAAGAATCAGCCCGGAATAAGTCAAACTAGCTCCTACATGTAGGTTAAATTAGAATTTGCTCTTTAGTTTTGTCATGTGCAATCACGTTCTGAGGTTGGAAAGGACAAAACAGTGTAAATATTGTACTAATGTCGATTCAGTACAAAAGTATAATTAGATATTCCTGTAAATGCAGTGGTTATGTTCATTCATTCAATCATTCATTCATTTTCTGAACCCGCTTAATCCTCACTAGTGTCACGAGGGTCTCTGGAGCCTATCCCAGGTATGTTCTTTTTTTTTTTTTTGCTCATATTCAGTCTTATATCCTAACTGGCCTTATCGTCTCTATAGGCTTGTTGTAGTGATTTATTTTCAGGAATAAAAAACTTTCAGCATCAACCCCAGTATGGATTTTCTTCACAAACCGCATCCTGAGAATGTTCATTCCTGACAAATAGAAAATAGACCTTCTTAAGAGTATTACAGGATGTCATGATACGATGCTAACATCACTGTAAGGTCAGACTCAGCTGTGCATGATCTCAAGATTGAAATCAATAATGTAGGTTAAGAGAGCAAGCTACAGGATGAATGAGAAAACATCCTTATGTTTTGGGAAACATTATTATCAGTGATCAGTCTGATTCAGGGCAGACTGTGTGGTCTCTAATAGCTAATAGCTCATCCCAAATGGAATTTGACCTGGCAGCTCCCCCTAAAAATACCCCACTTTGAAGTGATGAAGCCCCAGGTCTCTGTGGTAGACTTATCTGCTTCTGGAGATTGATCGAAAGTAATTTTTTGCCCCAAGAAAACCAGGGAGGAATGTGATAGATAGCTCAGCCCCCCTATCTCCCTGATGGCGATATTAGTCCTGATTAAGATAAATGGTTCTTCTCTGCCTAACCATGCAAATGCTCTCTGCCGGTGCCATTTATCTGAGAATGTAAAAATGTGGAAACAAGAAAGCGAGCTTTTCTTTAACCGATATGTGGCTAGAAGTCATTTTTACCAGATGCAATCATAACAGATATTTTTAATGTATGAGCGGTCATGACTGCATGACATCCTATTTGGTAATGGGGGGGTTTGAGGCAGAACAGCAACGTGCTTTTATGCTTGTGTGTGTGAGTAAGTAGTCATCCAAACGTACAGTGGAGAGGTCATTCACTGGGCTTTCCCTGCAGGCTGCCCTAAGCTGCACTAATTGATGTTGATTAATCAAATCAGCTGTAGAGAGGGCAGAAGGACAGGCTTATCAGGCAGGTGGTGTTGACCTCCACGGTATGGAGCAGCCTAATGAATAAACAAAGCGAACCGATATGCTGGGGTAAGCACGCTATATATGCTAAGCAAATTGAACTGCCAAAACACAATAAATGGTGTTAATTGATGTTAAATTCAATCAATACATATAACAGTGCAAATGAAAAATGCATTCGATAGGGCATGCAAACCCTGCAGAAGACCCATCTGTAATCAATGTTACAGCCACAAAGCCCCACGAAAATAAAGGATGCAACAAAAGCTTCAGTCCCACAGTAACGGGAGCTGCTTTGTTGCTTGTGCGAGGTGCAGGTGCAGGTTTTTAGTCTGTGCAGTAGACGTGTCCTGTGTGCCCACTGGATCGTAGCCTGATTGGTTCTCGGCCATATGTCTGATGGATTCTGGGCGGTGACTTGTAATTGCAGCAGTCAATCATCCATAACATGGAAAACAAATGGATCAGAGAGATGAGTATTATTGGAGAAGCATGTAAACATACAGTGGTGTGAAAAAGTGTTTGCCCCCTCCCTGATTTGTTTTTTTTTTTTTTTTGCATGTTTGTCACTCTTAAATGTTTTGGATCACCAAACAAATTTAAATATTAGACAAGATTACACAAATAAACACAAACTGCAGTTTTAGATTGAAGGTGTCTATTATTACGCAGTGACTACTGCCACAGTACTGCGGCATAGAAAATGAGTTTGTCTATTTCCACAGAGCCAATCAAATGTTACCATTTGTACTAGAGCCAATCATGGATACTGTTCCATGAACTCATTGCTGTCACAGTACTGTGGTGATATATGGCTTAGACTTCAGTTCATTCTTTTGTGCATTTTGCAACCACAGTACTGTGGCAACTGATGGAAGAAACGACAAATTAGTGATAGTATATAGTATAGAATAGGAATTATTGCTGTAAATGCTCTATATGTTGTTGTTTTATGGTGTTCTTTGCTCTGTGCAGTCAGTGAGATTGAGGCTGGAGAAGGTGGGCGGAGCTACACGTTAGATGCACCGTGTGACTTCTCAGTACTGTGTCAGTCGTGTGGTCCGAATTCTGCACTCTGAACATTATCCCAGTGGCTGATTTATATCAACGTCAGATTTTACCTATTGGCACCCTTGGGGATTCAAGTCACACAAAAAGCATCTGAAAAAAACAGGTTATTATTGCTCTGACTTCAAGCACACTGTAAAAAATGAAACCGAAGAAATTACAGTAACTAATTTAAAAAACAAAAACATTTATTGTTATTTACAGCTTAAAACATCACAAAAATGATAACACAGTTTATAACATGACCCTTGACTAATTTAAAAATGACTGTAAAATTCCTGCGGCCTGCAGGAAAGTCGTAGACACATGAAACAAAAGCCCAGTATTTTGTCTCATTCATTCCCATGTTCAGTTTCTGTCACTAAAACTCCACGTTCCCACAATCACTGCTTATTTAGTTCTGATTTTTTTTCCACAGGTTATACATTGATACATTCACAAGACTCACCACAAGTCTCAGGATGTACAGTTATGGATTAATAGCAGTTTGTTTGAGAGGTGGTTTCTTAGTTAATTTAACACGGACACCCATGTGCCCTCCATAAGCAGTAGCAGATGGTTTCCTGACACCACAGCGGCTTTTTAGTTCAGCAGGTAAAGCAAAGCATTAGACTCTGATGTGGAAAACCTAGGTTTGATACCTTGTTGAGGTGGTTAATTTTAGCTGAAGAATTTTTTTTCTACTTGTTACTCTTATTTTAAGACTTAAATTCTTATAGCCAGGTCAGTCATCTTATATTTAGTATATGTCACTTATTTTGAGGCTGTAAAAAATAACATTTTAAGTAATCTCATCTTAAAATCAGCATTTTCTTCTCATTTTAAGCCAGATAAATACATCAGTAGCCATGCTTATTTCTAGATTTAACGATTTTAATTCAAGAAATCTTGTCAAGTGAAGTTATCTTGCAGCATGGACAGATAATTTCACTTGTTATGAGTACCTTTTTCCTAAGATTTAGTGTTTTTATCTTGTTTTTAGACACCCGTTTTTTGCAGTGTACATGTTTCATACAAACTGCAAAAATCTAAATCTTGCCAAGTGTATTTTTCTCATTTCTAGTTATCTCATCACACTTAAAATAAGACATAAGTTTTCAGTGAGATTTTTTTTTGCTTCAATTAAGCAAAAAAAAAAAAAAGATCTGAAATTAGAGTTTCAAGATCTATTGTCTAAAAATAAGTTCTCATATCTCACTGAAAAGTTACTCTTTAGGTGATTATGTCTTATGTTAAGTGTGATGAGATATATTGACTAGAAATGAGAAAAATACACTTGGTAAGATTTAGATTTTTGCAGTGTGTCTATAAACTGCTTATTCTGACTTACGTGAAAACCACTTATCTCTTTTCAACTTTCTCACTCCAAACTTTGAGTCTTTTATCAGCTTTAAAATACAGCTCACTCAGAAATCATGAAAATATAGTGGTTTAATCACGAAATCATCTAGACTTTCAACACATAGGGCTCTGCGATGGTTCAGTGAAGGTCAGAAAATGAAAATCATTAAGACAGAACTTACCAGCGCAGACATTTTCACATGACAAAATGCAGTGATGCAAAAAAATTTAATTGTCTGCAATGTGTAGAATTTCCATGTCAATGTGACCAAAGTAATGGTTTTGCACGCCACACTGCAAAAAAAAAAAAACTGTTTAAAATTAGCATTGCATATTTGTGCTTAAGTTGCCATAACATTTAAGGGTTGTATATTTCTGCTTTACATTGCATATTATGCAAATGTTTAATACGGTATGCTATCCTGAGTGCATATATTTTCATTTTTCTCTAACTTCTCCCTGTCCTCACTGTGGTCTGGTGGGCTCAATCAGTGGAGCACTTCCACACATGGTACTATGTTACCCTGCTGAGTGGTGTAGAATTGAAGCTGCCAATCAAAAGCAGGAGCCTGAAGCTAATCAATCCAAGCAGGCAATGATGTGATTTTTTCCTTGTCGAGTGCTGAGCGAGCCAGCATTCGTCGGATGGTTGGATTCGCTCACCTCTTGCAGTCTGGGTAAATCACACAGCTATCATAAGACATGTAAATGCCTCTTTCCGGCTCTGTTTGAAAAGCATGTTTTTGCTGCTGCCAGATTTACATAGAAATGATAAGCAAATGATAAGCACAGGCTGTTATTAACTTAACAACAACACTGACTGTTAAAATAGGACCAGGAAATGTTTGTTGGGTAAGAAAATGTAATCACATTTTATGCAGAAATCAATGAGAAATTTCCATTCATCAAAAGAAAAGAAAAAAAAGGGGGAGGGGGGGCATCACTCGTTTTTTATGTGTCGCATGTTATATTTCCAGAGAAGGTTTTGATGTTGATAAAATCAAAACAGTTCAAGTGAGTAATTATAGATGTAGTGGTAAGCGATGTCAGGAAGTAGCATGGAATCATGGGAGTTGATCTCCCCTCCATTGTTGATCAAAATCTCCCTGGATTAACTCAGGCTTCATGATTGTAAATAAAGTATGAAAGGCAATAAAGGGAATTAATAGAATTTATTATGTTTCTTTTTCATTATGATTTGAACATTTTTATTATGATTTTCTTGGAAATAAGACTTATTTTCCACAGATGTTGCAGTCATGTTCCTACAGTAACTCAACATGGCTTTATTCTTATAGTTATATTAACCCAGTGGTTCCCAACCCTTTTTTACTCGTGACCCCATTTTAACATCACACATTTCTGGCAACTCCAGACATTCAAAACACAGACTTTTTTTTTTTTGCTAAAATTAAGGTGTTTTTGATCATGCAATAGTTTGTTATACTATGTTGCAAATAAACGTTCATTTTAGACGACATTTAGTCTATATAAAGTATATAATTATGGATGGAGGCAGAAAAGCCAGGTGTAGATGACGCCCAACCCCAAGATTGAAAAACACTGTATTAACCCATAAAGACCCAAACATCCATCACCAACCAAAAGCATCTACTGATCTAAACTGTTTAACACCTGTTGATCCACTAATTCTATCAACACATGTAAATAATTGGTGTTAAATGCAGTTTGTCATCTTTTCATAGTCCTCATTTATGACCCATCTGGACTTTCAGAGGCTCTGTAGTTACTGTGGAAAAACCATAATTTTCTACAACATTGATTCGCCAGTGAAACCAAAGGAGAATAATATGACATTGGATGGAAATGCTTGGTTTATGTTCAGATAATGATACAGCTCTGGAAAAAAATATGACCACTGCAAAATAATCACTTTTTCTGATTTGACCATTTATAGGTATGTGTTTGAGTAAAATGAACATTTTTGTTTTATTCTGTAAACTACAGACAACATTTCTCCCAAATTCCAAATAAAAATATTTTTATTTACAGCATGTATTTGCAGAACACGACACATGGTCAAAATAACAAACAGATGCAGTGTTTTCAGACCTCCAATAATGCAAAGAAAACCAGTTCATATTCATTTGTAAACAACACAAAACTAATGTAACTGTGGAAAAGTTCACACATCAGTATTTGGTGGAATATCCTTGTTTTTCAGTGACAGCTTTCATGTGTCTTGGTTCTCCTCCATTGCTGTTGGATGACTTTATGCAGCTCCTGACATAGAAATTCAACAAGCTCATCAATGTTCCATGGCTTGTGTTCATCCAACTTCCTCCAGAAGTTTTCAAAGTGGGTTCAGGTCTGGAGATTGGACTGGCCATGACAGGGTCTGCATCTGGTGGTCTGTCATCCACACCTTTATGGACCTAGCTGAGGCCAGGAGCATTGACCTGATAGAAGAACCAGTCCTCAGAGTTTGGGAGTATTGTCAGAGCAGAAGTCCAGTAGTTTTCAATAGTTATTTTTGGATTCCAGTTACTTTTGCAGTATTAATAGCACTGTTTTTGCCTGTTGTAAGAGGGTAGTGATGGCCACAGGCATGGATCAGGTGTTTATTCAGTAGAATAAGGTGTGCTTGTGTGCTTCTGAATTTTTTTCCAGAGCTGTATATTTTATTGGAAAAGTCACTTTTTCTTTCAGTTTTCTTTGTTTTTGTTATAACAAGCCTCAACTTTAATCTGAACTTCTATGAACATCTTCATGATCAGTAAATTGAATATAGGAAAATACCTGATTTATATTGATAAAATGCAAAATACAGAGAATAATATAACAAATGGTGATAAATCGCTTAAGAAAGGTTAGATATAGAGAAAATTTCATTTGGGAATTGACACAAAAGTAGCACTGGGTCTTTATGGGTTGATTATGACATTAACTATGTATTCCCATAAACCGTGCTGTGGCTCTATTGTAGCACAAGCCCTTCACATGCAGCCTTTAGTTTGATTCATATGATGTTAAGTGGCATATTGTTAGTAATAATCGGACTCAACAGCCCCAGATGACCACATCAAGTGAAACACTCCTGTTTGTTTACAACCTGACTCCTGGAAATTGGTCGGTAGCTCTTCAACGATAGCAAGCGTACAACGGTGTATATTCTGTGAAGGCGCTTGACCATGATGCACATGATTTAACTACTGTCGCCTGATCTGCCACAGAGCAGCGGTTAGCACTGCCGCCTCACAGCCAGAAGGTTGGGTTCCGTTCCAGTGCCGTCTTCCTCCCACTGTCTAAAGACATGCACCTTAATAGGTGAACTGGTCAATCTGAATCACCCATAGGTGTAAATGTGAGAGTGAATGGTTGTGAGCCTGTATATGTATCTATATGTATATCTATATGTATTTATATGTATATGTCAGCCCTGCATGAACTAGTCCAATGTGTAGCCACATATTAGAACAGACACCACGTAGAGCAGGGGTGTCAAACTCATTTTAGTTCAGGGGCCACATACAGCCCAATATAATATCAAGTGGGCCGGATCAGCAAAATAATAAAAGTGAAAAAAGTCAAATTACATGAAAACATTTGCAAGTTTCCTTACAAATGTGAATGACATAAACCATCTGGAATTTCTTAAGAAAAATAAGTGCAATTTCAACAATATTATGCCTCAGTTTATCATTTACACATTTAAATTATAACTTCTAGATCACAGTGGATCTACAAATGCACAAAACATTTAATAACAGGCAGAAGATAGTTAAAATTGCCCTTTTCAGGTTGTTCATATTTGCTCAGATTATTCACATTTTTGTGAACGGATAGTTTGTAAATATAAACATTTTCATGTAATTAAACTTTTTTGATACTAAAACAAAGAGAACACGTGGTGCCAGGCACAACAAACCCCACCCCTCACATGTATTGTCGCTTATTTTGGCATCGATCCAGCTGATGTCATCATGTCTATGCATGTGCTGATGTCAGCATAGACGTAGACGGCATAGACTCATTTCAGCAATTATAAGTAAATAGGGAAAAAAATATTTTAAAACTTCATGGAAAATTTGAGCTTTGACCTACTTTTCCCAAAAGGTAATCACATCTATTCTGGGTCACTGGCAATCTATAAACCCAATCTGGTATCAGTTCAACCAATAATTTTGCTGCTAAAGTGTTAAAAAAAACAGAACCAAAAACAATACCCCTTGCTTCCCCTGTGGGGGGTGAGGTAAACATTTGGAATTTTTATTATTTATATGGTCTTATGATAGTATTTTACTGGTTCTGATCCACTTTAGATCAGCTTGGACTGTATGTGGAACCTAAACTAAAATGTTTACATCCTGGATTGTTAGTATTTTCCATGTAAATTTGAATTTCACAAATGGATCCCACGGGCCAGATTGGATCCTTTGGGCCAGTCTTGGCCTGCGGGCCATATGTTTGACACCTGTGGGTTAACTAGTTAATCTGAATCACCCATATGTGTAAATGTGACTCTGTATATGTATATACAGTGTATATGCAATGAACTAGTCCAGTGTGTAGCCCACCTTTGCCCACTCATAGCACGGATAGCCATGGATTAGAACGGACAAATCCACATCATGTAAAGGATAAATTTCAACAACCTGAACCAACAGTTGAAGTAAGTTTGAAACTGAACTTGTTGCTGTTTCACCTTCATGACAGATTAAAGTGTCTGTGTTTTTCATGTCCAGTATAATCCACAGTATCCACAGTTCAACCCATAAAGACCCAAACATGCACCTCTGACTAAAATTATCTACTGATCTAAACAGTTTAATACCTGTTGATCCACTAATCCTATCAATACGTGTAAATAATTGCTGTAAAATACAGTTATTAATCTTTTCATGGTCATCAGATGTGACCCATTTGGACGTTTAGAGGCCCCGTAGCTACCGTGGAAACACTGTCATCTTCTACAACATTGATTCATCAGTAAAACCCACGGAGCTTAATAAATGACAGTGGATGGAGATACTTATTTTTACGTTTAGTTATCAATATCTGTGGTGAAAATATCACGTTTTCTCTGTTACTGATACAATAACCCTGAATTCCCCTGAGCATTAATGAATATCTACATGATCAGTAAAATAAATGTAGGAAAATATGGAATTTTCATTGAAAAAAAAATGCAAAATAAAGAAAATAATATTACAATAAATTGACATAAATCACTTAAATAGAGAGAAACATTAATTTGGGGCCTGCCACAAAAGAAGTGCTGGGTCTTTATGGGTGAAGGTCTACACTGATAAGTTAACTGGTTAAACTAAATTGCCCATAGGTGTGGCTGTGAAAGTGTTTGCTTGTTCATCTCTACATGTCATCCCTATGATGAACTGACCACTCGTCCAGGGTGTGTACCCCTCCTTTGCCCAGAAGTAGCTGGGATAGGCTCCAGCATCCCCGCAACCCTAGTGAGGACACACTGAGTTCAGGCGATGAATGAATGAATAAATAATTGAACAAAAATATCCCTGTTAGTGTTGACAGAGAAAGGAAGTACTCAAGTTAATGAAATGCACTTTTTTTTTTTTAGATATTTGAAGGCAGAAATGTTACATTTTGATGCCAAAACATGAATGAGTGATTGCTGAAAGTGCTGTTATTTTCTATATTCTTGTTTTGTTTGTCCTAAGCTGGTTACTGTGTTATTGTGTTTGTGCCCTGTGGCTCTATCTTTTCTGCCAAAGTGTCTGTTTCAATGAGAGGGTTGTGAATCAAAGTAACATCCTTTTCTCTCTTCATACATGGCAATTTTACTTTTGTGGGTGTGGGCCAGATTGTATTGTACTGTACTGTGTTCTAACAAGCAATTCAACAGTGTCATTGATTCTTGGTGCTAGTGGTTTATTTTCCATTGTAAGTTGCTGTAGTGACACTTGAGGCTGTTTCAGTACATTTGGCATCGCTGTAGGGTGCGGTACTTTGTTATCTCTTTGTGTTTTTAAGAGAATACTGAATAGATTTTTTTTTTTTTCCCTTCACAAAAGGAGCGTTTCAGATATGCCACTTTGACATTTTTCATCCCTGACAGGAGGTAACGTCTCGCCTAATGAAACATTTCTTGTCACTAAGGCACAAGTGGTGATCCAATGAAAAGCTCTGCAGTAAAGTGCAGGGTTTGCCAGGAAATTTCAGTGAGCCTGAAAATATATTTGTGGTAACATGTTTCAACCATTGGCATCATGAATATGGATGATCTCTCCAAATTATTTCATAAACTGCAATTAGCACCGGCTGTACTGCCACAGAAAAGTGGATCCAAACCATGGCAGGAAAGACACGGAAGGCACTGGCAATGCTAATGAGTTAAGCATTTTCGTGCTTTTTAAAAAAAAAAAAAAAAATCAGATGCTTATTTTGTCAATTCACAGATGAGCCCACAAGCCCATTACATTACGCGTTGCCATGGTAATGTCTCCTCAGTGTGGTAACATGATGTAGTTAAACTGATTTGGTGTCATTTATCAACAGTGTGCTTTTAAAAGTCACACCATCCAGTCAAAAAAAGATTTTCCCTATTGAGGGGAAAGTTTCTGTTTTTTTTTTTTTTTGTTTTTTTTTTTTTTTGAAGAAACTTCAGAAATAATTAAAAATAACACCAGG
>JAPQRP010000015.1:16644147-16657024 GCA_037367295.1 Apogon hyalosoma | reverse complement strand
GACAAAAAAATTTTTTCCCGATTGAGGGGAAAGTTTATTTTTTTTTTTTTTTTTTTTTTTTTTTGCAAGAAACTTCAGAATTAATTAAAAATCACACCAGGAGATGTCAAGGGATTTACTTCAAGGCTCAGGAAGGCAGTCCTTTTTCTGGTGAGGCATCCTTCAGTGAGGACAAGCCTGTGTTCATAATTCCATTTTTCATCAAAGTGTGTTTTAATCTCGACATTCTCAGTGCGGCACAGACACATCTTAACAGGGAATCCACTGTCCTTATCATTTATTTTACTCCCTGCCGGTCTTGCCTAAGCAATTTTAAACTTGAAAAATTATAGATTTCCTCTCACAGATCGCCAGAAAAGACTGCTTACTGTGCATGAGTTTGTCAAATGTTCATAAATTTATGATTTTTGCTGTTGAAGCTTTTTCCATCAATGGAATCCAATGCATTTAAAATATTTCAAGAGTATCACTTAAATCCAAATATATTCAACTCTTTAAAAAAAATCACCATCCTGCCTGTAGGTCTTTGGGTTGAACAAAGCAGGGGACAGTATTCAGCTTTGCATAAATGCTGTTAGTTGTCCGACCGAGCACTGACTCCGTTTGAAGTCCATGTCTGTGTGGCCTGCAGAGCCGCTTCTTCAGACCAGATCTCCAAGAACCGTATCTGCCAGGCAGGAAGTGATGGCGGTCTGACAGCAAGGGTATGTTGACAACCTCCGAGGACACATGGAAATGAAAACAGGTCAATTGTTTTTCATAGTTTCTCAATAAACAGACCAACAGAACCATTGCTTCTGGAGTTCTGGGGGGGTTTTTTTTCAACCCTTTATCAGGCAAGTGACTATTTTTGGTCATTTCCACACACATTACAAGACAGTGACAATAAGTTCCGGTGAGAACAGTGAGTCATCAATCTCAGGTCCAATGTGGTCTCCAGGGTCTGTAAGGTCCACCTCTGCATGAACAGTGAGTGGACCTGCTTTGTTCGGTACCATGAAGTAATGGTACTAATGTAAGGAATGATGTTTAAAGGGATCATGTGGATGTGGACAGGGGTCTGGATCAGCACGCATGTTGGTCTAATGTTCTAAAATACATGTTCACCTTGTATTTTTAATATATATTTCTTGTTTTGTTTTGTTTCTTTTCATTTATGGGTAAGGAACCAAATATGGTAACTTTATTTACCTTGATTTTCTACATAACAATCAAAATTTGTTAAAAATTTCACAAAAGTAATAAAGTCTTGTTATGTCCTCCAATAACGCATTAAGGTTGACATTTTGGATTTCAGAGTATTTCTATGAGTGAACTATAAAGGCTTAAAATGAATTTGCATGTAAATCATGACAGAGAAAAGTGACACCATAAAAGTTTCAAATCAGTTCCAAATTAAGTGCTATTAATGTAGAAGCTAAATGAAAGCACTGTGTTTGGATGGATCCAAAATGTAGATGTGTGGGTTCAGCTCATGCATTCTCCACCTTTGTTGCCTTCAAATTGAGGATGGGGTGATACACGTCTGTATAGATCTGCCTCTGTCAAAAGACCATATCAAATGATTAAATAAAAGTACCATGAAGTAATGGTACTAATGTAAGAAATGATGTTCAAAGGGGTCATGTGGATGTGGACAGGGGTCTGGATCAGCATGCATGTTGGTCTAATGTTCTAAAATACATGTTCCTAACACCTTACATGTGTTTTTCTTGTATTTTATATATATATGTGTACACTTCTTGGATTTTTTTTTTTTTTTTTTTAGCCACGTGCAAAGAGCTAAATATGATAACTTCACATTGACCTTGATTTTCTACATAACAATTAAACATCTTGAAAAAATTCACACCAGTAATAAAGTCTTGTTATGTCCTCTAATAACACACTAATGTTGATTTTTTTTTATTTTCAGAGTATTTCTATGAGTGCCTGTAAGGGGTTCAACTCAGACAATCTAGAAAGCAGATATAAAAAAAAACACACAGGTTGAAGATATAAAATCTTTATAGTCTGACTACCTATTTAGGGGAGTATTTTCTGGAGGGAATGTTTATTTGTAAACCAATGAATTTGCCTGAAAGGCCACCATTCAGAATTCCACTGCTGTTACAAGAACACAGGAAATCAATGAGTCATTTTGCTGTGAACTGTGGATGAACTTACACTTCAGTTGTTTATGGATTTTAATTAGGGCCAAATAGTCTCATGAATTTATGTAAAGCCCTCATACAGTCTGTGTACATCACACACAGAGCTGGTGGTGCATTCTGGGAACAGAGGTCTGTGCTCTCCTGCCAAAACATGGTATGATGTGAAGTAGGCATAGTTATCTGTGCACTGCGTCTCATCTTTTAGTCCCTTTTCAGACACGCTGCAGTTTCCCACTGGATGCTGCTGTGAGTGACACTAGAAACTCATCTCCTATTCCCCCGCTTCACAGCGACATGTCAGAAGCTGACGAGATGTAGAAACCAAGCGATGAGAGGCAAGTTTGCCCATTTGAATAATGTGCACCTAGGAGAACACAGATTCTCTTCTAGACTCTTTGATGTGTTTGCTGTGAAAAGATGACTCCTGACAGTGTCAGATTAAACCCCAGACTCTCTGAAAGTATTGAAGAACAGTGGGGGAAAAAAATGAACACCGCCAGAGTTGTAATATCACTCTGTAAAAAAAAACCAAACTAAACCACAACACTGGCAGTAAATGATGTATCAGTCACAGTGGGGTGTTTCATTTGACACCCTCTGAGAAAATCACATGTCACTCTTTGAGATTAGAATTAGTTTTGAGGGCTGTTTATTTGCTTTACACAGAGTCAATGTGTCGTGTTACACAAACCAATATCTGCATAGCTGTATCAGCAAATAGGGAGGGAGAGCAAAATCAATCGCTGCAGAAGAGGCACCGTATTGTGACGGCGGCAGCGACAGGGACTACTGGAAGCTTCAGTTGGCTGGATGTTTGTACCACAATGCTTCTTTTTTTTTCAGTAGATTTTACAATCTTCATGGCTTTTTCCTGTCACCTCTCATAAAGGCCTGCCTTTTTAAAATTCAAATTATCCTTTGGGGTGCTGAAATTAGCATCGTGAAATATTCATGGGAAGTTTCAGAACGTGTATTGTACACTTCCAAGGAGTTGAACAGGTACTGTATCAACACAGCCTGGGTTTGTAAATTTTTCATGGCCGTCGTGCAGCAGATCTCAGATCAGTATTTCAGTAACATTACACACGCATCACATGCATTCATTTTCTCTCTTCCCTGTCAAGTGGATATTTTACCATGCAACATATTTATCCCACACAGCCCTCTTTTCTGTCTGTAGCAATGCATGGTTTGGGTTTAGACAATCCATTCCATCCCAGGGTAGATGGAGTGATACCATGTTAGCCTGTTAAATGCACACAAGTAGTCTTTTTTTTTTATCATCTATTATATATTTATTTATTTTTACAGATTTTAATAAAAAAATACTGATGAGAGGTAATAAAAACAAAGAGATACAATATCACACAACACATTTATTTCATTTATACAACCTACGTAAAGTGCAGTTGTGATTTACCAAAAAAATATATGTTAAACTGTTCATTTATTAGGATAAAATTCTTCATTTTTAGATGGTGTTTATAAAATATGATGAGATCAAGTCAATGAGATGGTTTATTTCAAGTGTTTTTTTCCTTGAAATAAACCACTTACCTTAAAATATTATATTCAACAGATAAATTAGCCATTTCTAAGAGGTAAATGTTTGCTGTAACTCAACTTATACATGTTTATCAGCCACAATATGACCACAGACAGGAGACGTAATAATACTGATTATTTCATATAATGGATAATATTAGGCAGCAAGTGAACATTTAGGCATTCAAGCTGATGTGTTGGAAGCCGCAAAATGATCACCATGAGGACCTGAGTGACTTTGACCAGGTCCATATTATAACAGTGATGCCTGGGTCCAGAACATCTGCAACTGCAGGCCTTGTTGTTTGTTCCTGGTCTGCAGTGGTTAGAACCGACCAAACATGGACTAAGGAAGGACATCCTCACCTCAGCAGGACTGATCATCTGTGGAGGTGTTGGACAAATAAATCTGATCCATGAAGGTCCACCTCGACTTCCAGGACTTCATGGATCTGCTGTTAACGTCTTGGTCCAGATACCACAGCACACCTTCAGCGGTCTTGTGGAGTCTTGTTTATATTTTGTAAATTTGTGTTGATTTTTTGATCATTTTGTTCATTTTTGTTGACAGTTTAGTTAATTTTGTTGACTACTGTATTCCTTCTTGTTTGTTATATTTATTTGTTGGTTAGTTTGGACAGTTTTTGTTTAGTTTTGTTCATTTTGTATATAATTGTGTTATTTTAAATATTTTTTAAAATATTTTATTGTATATTTTAGTAATTTTTTTGTTTCATTTTGTTGTTATAATTATAGTTGTTGGTTAGTTTGGTCAGTTTTTGTTTATTTTATAGAAAATCATGTTCTTCGTAATTTTTTTTGTTATTTTATTGTATATTTTGGTCTTTTTTTTCTTCAGTTTTGTCTATTTTGTTCCTTGTGTTGACAATTGAGTTCATTTTGCTGACTATCATATTCTTTTGCAGTCATTTTCAATCATTTTGTTGATCAGTAAGGTCAGTATTGGTTCGTATTTGGTCACTCTTTGGTCATTTTTGTTAATTTTGTTGACTATTGATCATCTGTGGGAAGTGTTGGACAAATAAATCTGATCCATGAAGGTCCACCTCTACTTCCAGGACTTCATGGATCTGCTGTTAACGTCTTGGTCCGGATACCACAGCACACCTTCAGAGGTCTGGTTCAAATCTAGGCCTTGGGTCAGAGCTGGTTTTGTGGAAAAAGAGGAACCTACACAACTTTAGACAATTAGAGATAATGTTACGCTCCCGTTGAGCCTGTATTGGTTGAGTTGTTCTTTAGATACTTTCCAATGATGTCCAACAAGATCTGCAGATGCTCTGACTCGATCATTTGACCATCATAATTTCTCACTTGTCAAAGATGCTCAGAGCCATACTCTGACCTATTTTGTTGGTTCTAACACATCAACTTCAATGGGCTAAATGTTCACTTATATCACAATAATAATCAAAATTAATACCACTTTACCTGTCAGTGGTCACAATATTAGTATAGTATATGAGATTAGATGAATGCATTAGGTTTTGATAACATGGAAACGCTGCATAAAGTCTCAGGAGTGACAAAATTAATTTAAAAGATGTCGTCAGGATCAGGATTAACTTTATTGTCCCACACGGAAAATTTGTTTTGGACAACAGTGTTACACACACATATAGTAAACAAAACACGCTCCGTCAGCATAACCACAATTATGTAATACACCTAATCTATGTATTGTGCCTTCAAGGTAAAATAAATAGAATAAAAACAATTAATTAATACAACACATTAATTTAAAAAGATGAGAGTAATTTCTTCTTCTTTCTACTTCTTCATTCTCAACATTATTTCATTATCAGTGCCAAGGATAAAATAATTCAAGTAGCTATAAGATCAGTATACAGTGTAATCAATGCACGATAGAAGCAATAGGAATATAAATAGAATCAAGAATACAAACATTAATAGAAAGAACAAATAAATAAAAGCAGTTTTATTTAAGTGATGAAGAAATGGAAGTAAAACTAGTCCTTAAAACACAGATTCTATGCAGAAATTTGAGCTTTTCATGATTTATAGATGGGCTGTGATGGTTTGTTAAAAAGTGGGTCAACGGAATAAAGTTTGTGAAACACTAATGTAGTACAGAATATCCACCCCGTGCATATGGTGTTGAATCAGGTTGAGAACAACAGCGGGCACTCGATGCAAGCACTGATCGTTTTATCTTGTGTGTTGCCATAGTGAACCCCATCTGACATCACATCTGGGACCATCCATACTGTCCTCGTTGTGTGTTTCTTTTGTTCTTTTTCTAGGCTTTTCTGAACACAAGACACGTAGCGTCATACACATCACCTCATACGCCACTGTTTGTTTACATTCTGGCGACCGGAAATTGGTCGGGAGCTCTTGAAAGATGGCAGGTGGTGATTGATCAGCGAGCAACGCATCATCTGCGATGGTCCTTGACCGCGACAAGGCGAGGATTTATGATTCAACAGTCGCCTAATCTGACACAGTGACCATCATTTATTTCTGTCAGTTAAAAAAAAACATATTCAGGTGCGAGCAGGTGTTAGAGCAGTGGTTCTCAAACTGTGGGGTGAGCCCCCTGGGGGAGGCGCGAAGGCTTACCAGGAGGGGCATGGGATCACTCCTGGGTGTTTTTTTTCTTCAGGTTGGAACATGAATTAGCAGGTGGAACTGTTTTAGCGTTGGAGCACCCTGGACTCATTTTAGGGAAGTACAACAAATAAATCTACTGCCATGGTGATCTGTCACTAGACTAGACTATGGGCCGGATCTACTCAAGTTTTGTGTATATAAAAACGTGTGCAAATTCACTGCACACAAAAAAATGTACAAACTGATTTACTAACAACGTGCACTAAGGGTTACATCTTTCAAAGGTGCAAAACAGCTCATCTGCATCCAGTTAGTACATTTGCCAGAAATATGCAATATGGGGCGTTTACACACAACTGTGAGTGTGCTGGAATGAGAAAATGTAAATATATTAATTTAGCACACGCAAAGTGATTTATCAAACCCGAAAACAATTTTGCTGAAAGAAACTGCGTCTATATTTAACACGTCTCAAAGGGAGGCGCAAACAGTTTGGATGCATAATTACGTGCACATGGGTGCATTTATTGTCCAAGAAGGAGGCATCAAAATGATGAAACATGATGCAGAGTGCATTTTTCCCCCTCGTGTGAACATTTTTGGAATGACGGTGTCAGTTTGTTTCATTGCCATTCACTTCCTGACCCTGTCACCTCATTACTATCACTGCTTTCACCTGGGACTCCGCTGCTGTCCTCCACCTGTCTGCTCCCTCCCTCACTCAGCCACGCCCACCTCATCAGCCAACGCTGATCACCTTTGAACACAGCTGCAGCTCATCAGGCTGACAGGATATATTCACCCCCTGCTCTCAGTTCTGGGCCAGATTGTTCTTCAGTACCTACCAAACACTCCGGCTCTGTTCTTTGCTCGTGTTCCTGTTAACGCTCTCTGCCTGACCCTGGACTATGTCTCTCCACCTGTCTCCCAGTCAGTCTGCCTATCCTCAGTCCTGGTCCAGGCTTCATTGCCTGTCTCCCATAAACATTACCTGTTTTCTGTTCCTAACCATGTTTCTTAACTTCTGTCCAATGGTAAGAATGTGCAGAATTGCAACTTTAACTTCTATATGATAAACAAATCAACAGCTGACCGTTGTCTTGGTCCATAAGTAGCTGGGATAGACTTCAGCACCCCCACAACCCCAGTGAGGATGAGGTTCAGAAGATGAATGAATGAATGAAATCAACAGCTGATGTGAAGGTCTGCACTTTGACACATTGTCATATAATTCTTATTCCATCTTGTTGCTCCATATGATACAAGGTTATCCATGTGACTCTCAAGATCACTTTAAGGGGGGAAAAAAAACTTGTGCAGCTGTGACTGAATACCTGATGACCCCACCTTCAACTGAATCTGTTCCCTTCTGTGTTCCCTTGATAGAAGCCACGGAGAAAAAAAAAAAAAGGAAAAGATACAATGATGTGCAAACTCATCGGACCAAATGAACACACAAAGACAAACAGGAGAAATAAACATGGGGTGAAAGGGATGAAATGACTTTAGCAAATGGAAATGACAGATGTCAGTCCAGATTAAATGGCAGGTATTAACATCAGACAGATGCAAACACCTGTGAAAGGTAACACGGAGGAGTCATTAACAACAAACAAAGTAACAATTTAATGTTCAACACAGGCTAAATGTCCATCCCAGATGGATACAACACACAAACACAGTTACAGTTATGCTGGAAAACAGCCAAAAGAGCCTGAAATCACTAGAAAAACAATACTGGCTAAAATATTTAACGGGGTTAAAATGACCGAGGTGTATATAGGTGACCTGCTGTGGCTTAGTGGATAAGAGCATGTAAAATGTCTCCTTAGTGATTAGTATCTCAAAACATGCTCAGCAGAGCCAGAAACTCATACTGTTGCCAGTTTGACAAAACAAACATTGGTATCTTCTGTTGTATCACAAAGGAGCTGATCAACTCAGGCTGTCTAGTGACGGGTACATTTACATAAAAAATAGAGTTGGCACCAGGCGACCAATCACAAATATGGACAATTCAAAATCACAACAAAACTCACTGATAAATGAATTTAATATTTATCAAAATATAAATGCACTATTTTTGTATAGAATTGGTGCATAGGTTTATATCCTGTTTATTTATATATATATATATATATATATATATGCTGTTCTCATAGGCACCACATACTGTTAATACTGTTCATAGGTATAGACACTGTTAATATGCAAATTTGCATCTATTTGTATTTTGTCTTTTATTTTTTGTTCTAATTAGCTCAATTCTTATGTTACTTTGTAAAATATATATTCTGTTTTCTTATCTTATTTTTAATGTTTTTGGAATTTTATATTTGCTCTATTCTTATTCTGTGGTACTGGTGTTTTGTTAATATTGTTACATTAACTGGAGTAGCACAATGACAGTAAAGGCTATTCTGTTCTGTTCAATATAGATTATTTTAAGGATCTGGATCATTCTGAAACACTTACTCAAGTTGTCGAAGTCAGTTGATTCACTTTGAACCAGGGGCTTGTTTCTGGGTTAACTTTAACACAAATAGTGAACTAAACGACGGAGTACCGGACGCAGAGGCTTAACAAACACAAAATCCATTTCTGGGCTGGTTGTGTTCATTAATGTTAATGCAACTATTAAAGGCTGAATGAATGAATGCCTCTGCTCCTGCTCTTTCCAATAGAATTCACCATAACTGAGGACAACCTTATTAAAGCCAACTCTTTGCTTTGGTTCCAAAAGTATTAATTTTGAATTAATTTTATTAATGTATGATAAAACACAATACAGTTTTATGTGCTTTGAAGCATTTACATGGTTGATTTAGATTGGCTTTGCCTTATTGAACCGCCACCTGCGTCCGACCCCACCTTTCTCCTGTGCTACGTTAACATTAGCTTACCTTGTCATTGCTGACCACAGAGATCATGCTGATGCTAACTAGCTTCTTAAAGCAGGGTTAGGGTTAGTAATGAGCATACGTCCATGTGGACAATGGACTGTCTTCTGCCGTCTGCACCCATCGGCTGAACACAAACAGGAAATTGAACTTTACTGACACATTTTGATTCCTTAAGGTCTCGTGGTCTTTCTTTGTTTTTTTTGTTTTTTTTTGTTATCATTTGAGCAATTTAATTATGGGTGAAAAGTGTGTTGTAACGCAAGCACTATTGAATGTATACCGAGTAAAATACTGAAAATTGATTAGTAATGCCTTACACTACTGTGTTACAGTAAAAAATAATCTGTAACTTAAATGCATTACCTTTGTAACGCATTACTCCCAAAACTGGTGATCTTATAGTACAGCTAATTAGTCAGTGGTGATAAAATACGGAAATAAAATATCCAAAATTCCAGACTAACGTGCTCATTTATTAAAATCATATGTGTGATTTTTTTATCTGAAACCACAGTGTGAGACTTACATAATATTTCTGGGTAAACATCACAGTATGCAAGCTCTGAACATTTCACCTCTGTGTGTGTGTGTGTGTGTGTGTGTATGTGTGTATATATATATCTATCTCATAATGCAATGCAGTCTGAGAACAACAGACTATGACAGATGGAGAACACAATGCAGTAGTCTGTAGTATTACTCAGATGCTGGTACAATCTGGAGTATTATATACATATATCAGCAAATTCTATAGTATCACACAGATATAGCATAGAGGTAGTACATGTTACCATGGTTACATGCCCCCAAATGGGCCGAAAACTTTCACGACATAACATATATCCACACCCTGGAGAGAAAAATGTTAGTTTACATCAGTGTTTCTCAGCCTTTTTGGAATGGCCCTTTGATGGGCGGGGGGCTTGTATACATTGCAAGTAGTGCCCCCCTTCACAACAGGGGAGAGGCACACAACGGATGTTACCACTGAAGGGGGGGGGGTCTCAGCACCACCCTCCCAGCTTTCTCATTCCAAACGCCCACCCCAAAGGTGCCCCAAAATCCCATGAAACACTAGTTCACATAAAAGTAGGCTGAACTTTTTTGTGTATATAGTGCTTAGTACATATTGTCAGTATAATTATACCATTACAACAGTTGTCACGTTCTTATTTTAACCATAATCTTTACCTACACTAACCAAAATATTTTGTTCCTAATCATGACATTCTCACAGCCTAAATGCAACAGGAATTCTGCACATTATCATTATCTTTGGTCATCTGTGCAGCAGTCATATCCCATATACACACATACTACTCTAAAGCCTTGGAACGGAGCTGGTTCATTGGAATGTACTCATGGGGAAACTAAACAGAATACACCCATAGTTAATTTTATCAGCAACACACTCTGAAGAATGTCTATATTTCTCCTGCTGCCTGTAGAGGAGGAGGTCGCAAATCTGCAAAAAGGTGTTTTTCTCTCTTTTTTTTTTTATATTTTCCACACATATTGTACATTTATTTTTAAAGAATATAGTCTTTTTGAAATGTTACACAAACTCAGGGGTTGCTGATGAAATGCTGGAGCTGGTCAGTATTGTATGCAGGCTATACTATATGTTTAAAGGAACTTTCTTACAAGTAAGTGAAGCTCTCGCTTTCTGAAATGTGTTTTTGTACTACAGTATGTAGCGTAATAAGTTAGCTAGCAGTACTAGCACATATTTCAGCATGGATTTATCTAATGTATCTCAAATCAGCAGAGTAGAGCTTTGCTGCTGCCAGTTGAGTCTAATACCAAACGTGGATTTATATTAATTATAATGACAGGTCTTAAGTTGGACTGAGGGCAGACTGGAAGCTACAGTGACCCACTACTCACCCTAGTGTTAAAAAGTGGTATGACAACACAGGCTTGCATCCACTAAAGTCTGTTTTTTTTTTTTTTTTTTGCAATTCCATTAATTTAATTTCTGTCTTGGTTGCCAACATCAATGGTCACAATTTAGGCTGCTGATTTCTATATAGTGATTTTGGGTCAGATTTTTCATGAAAATCTTTACATTTGGCCTCAAGTTACCTCTGTGTAATAGTCACTACACATGCACCTTGTTTCTCTTAATCTTACCTTGTGTATATATCCTATAATACTTGTGTATATATCTTTATATGTATATACCTTACTTCAGAAGCCATCCAGTGTCAATATCCCCCTGACTCCAATTCACTCACTCACAAACTTATATTTGCACTCTGTATAAAACTGACTAATTTGCAGTCTGTACATATTGACAATTTCAATCCACTGTAACTAATATACACATAAACATATATTTTTAATAGATCGGTTCTCTGTACACATCTACCTAGTTATTCATATTTATCTTAACTATTCTCAACCCGTTGTTGTTGTCTCTAGTTGAATGTTTGTCTATATTAGGTCTATGTTTACGTGTGTTTGAGTTTATGCTGAAACTTTACAGTGAGCAAAGGATAGGATGTGTTCACGTACTTGGCCGATAAAGCCGATTCTGTTATATATCCTTATTTGTTGTACATATTTCTCATCTGTAGTATTAAGTTAGCTTTTGTATATTTCAGTAGTTGTTATCATACTTTGGTAGTATATGTATATTTAATGTTCCATCTTGTAGATTTTGTACATTACCAACATTTTTCAGTATTTTGTGAGATATTTTGTTAGATTTTTTTTATATAGTCATTTTATTGCACTAATTATTTTTGCTGCTAAACAGAACAGGGCTGCTAAACAAAATGTCATTGCTCCTGTGACAAAGATCTATTCTATTCTATTATATTCTATTCTAAATTTTCAGTACAGTATTAGATGTCATTAGAAAACCGATAACCAGCTCTCAGTACAACAGACTGGAACCAGTTCATGTAAGAACAGGAACACACTGCAAAAATCAAAATCTTACTAGGTGTATTTTTTTCCCCCTTTCTGGTCAAAATATCTCATCACACTTAATTTAGGATTTTTTTTTTTTTTTTTGCTTAAAGGTGCTGTACATAGACTTTGTTTAAAGTGGATTGCAGTGACACCTTTGGCCGGAATCAGTGGGATTTTTAAGGGACAAAGACTCCACTTCCCATGAGCACTAACTCTACTGTCATAAGGGCAGAACTCTGGTAAAGGTGTGCATTTGTTTTGAAGCTAATGAATGAAGAGCAGATCCGCTTTACAACTCTGCATTTCTTTTTCAAACACAGCAACTTGCAGGGTGCAAAGTTCATAAAGTGTGTTTGTAGTAGTTTAGTAACTGAACTGACTGGTGTAACTGGTGTGAAAACAAAAGTGAAACCTAATTTGGATGTCTGACTGCTGCTTCTATGCATCTTTTTCTCTAGAGCTCCGGAGCATTGTTCACAGACCGGTGCTATAAGATGTGTCCCAATAATATACATTTGCTCTAGCTTTTCCACAGAGTATTCAGGCATTGTCAAAAATGCCTCCAGTTGTTCAACACCTTCATTGTGCATTGTTCAGCACTAGCTGCTTCATCCTTCTGCATTCACACTATTCTACTTTTATAAGTATCTTGTTCCTGAAGGGCAGTTTAGTATCCAGGCCCCGGCATGAACATTAAACTCCATACAGAACCATTTCAGTCTCACCTTACAAAGCCCTTAGTTTGGACTGAAACAATGCTCC
>JAPQRP010000015.1:16591999-16602224 GCA_037367295.1 Apogon hyalosoma | reverse complement strand
CGAACTATAATAATGACACAAGATTCTGTTTTTCACTGAAACATCCAGTAGAAATGATCCACATTTCCTACTTTTTTTGCTTTGACACTAAAGCCATGCTGTTTAGTGTCTTCCATCCTTATGGGTTGGTTCTGCTGCCTGTCACTACTGGATCAACTGACCATTTGTTCATGTGACACTAACTCTATTTGGACAAACTGTTTGAAATGTGTTGGCAGAGTCATTCTGCTGCAGATGGGTTAACTGTGTTAAAATTTTTAATCAGATTAATCATGATGATGGATTAATCCACGTTAACACGTTAATTTTGACAGCCATAATTTATATAATATATTATATTTATATTATATTGATTGAGTAATATTTTGTGTGATTTTATTTATACAGTCCTTTTTTGCACTAATTGTTTTTGCAGCTAAATGAATTTCCATTGTTCCTTTAACATGATAATAAAGATCTATTCTATTCTATTCTATTCTATTCTATTCTATTCTATTCTATTCTATTCTATTCTATGCCCACACATTTCTGTAGATGCTAAATGATGATAAATTATTCTATTTAGGTTGAAATCAGTCTTGCAATAATGTCAAATAAGCATAACCCATAATTCCCCTCAAACACATCAAAATTATAGTAACAGGTTTATTTTGAAACTGTAAGGAGTAGAAAGTACAAATACTTCTGTTAAAATATAGGAAGTAAAGGTAGAAACTTGTACACAGTAATATCACTTTCCACTTTAATTCACTGTCATAAATTTGTATAATATTTCTAATTAAATTCAATGAAACGTTATCCCTTCCTGAACTCCCTGAAGTCTGTTTTACATGATTTGTTTATATTCATTGCAGATGAATGAAAATGTAAATAAATGGGCTGTGAAATACTAATATGCATGTTTATGTACAAGGCAACAGGTATCACTGATGGATGGATGGATGGATGGATGGATGGATGGATGGATGGATGGATGGATGGATGGATGGATAACGGCACACTAGGTGACATATATTTTATTTTATTGATTCGGCATCACCTCTGCTGCGAACACATACTGACTGTTGGCTTTAATGGACATGGATGGACTTTAATCTAGTAAATGATTTGCCATTTGTCCAACATGTGTTGACATTTAAGATCTAGGTATAAAGTGTGTTTCCCTAGTTAACTGCCTGTGTCTGCACTTTGTGGGCCATTTAAAAAACCTACTTGACGATAAACCTGGAAACGTCTGAGTTTACGAGTTGACAGGGAGCACCCAAATGCATCATTAGTTTTAGTCTCTGCGAATAATAACGTCTCATTTCAGGAAGACGAGCAGCCTACGATGGAGCTTTTAAATTGGAAGACGGCTTGTAAAATCCTCTTCGGTGTTGTTAGCGAGTGATGACTTTTGCTAATTCATTTTGGTCCTGTTGCTCATCTCCTGACAGCTTCATCTTTTATTTACACCACTTTGCCCTGCAGGTGCACAGCGACCAACATTTAGGAATATGATATGAACGATGCATTCGCCCCCCAGACGCAGAAATCTTCTATTGTTTAACAGCTACTGACAGGCTACAGATTACGAAAGATCATTATTCCCACCTGGACTGTGTGTTTGTATGAGAGTAACAGAATATAAAACATCTATGTTTGTGATTGCATATGGTTAGAATCAGAGCATAATAAAGTCATTCACTATATGGACAAAAGTATTGGGACACGTTGAATTCAAGCGTTTCTTTTCTAACAGGGGTCTGAGATACAAAACAATAACAAATGTCATAATATAGTTTTATATTGTGATAATTATCATCGCAATGGATAGTTTTGTTTAAATTTCTTTCAAAGTTATGACGACGAATTAGGGCCACATAAAAAAATAAAACCACTTGTCAGTATGAGAATAGTCGTAAAATATCGAGATAAAACCCGTAGTGTTATGAGAATGAAGTCGAATATAAAAAGAATAATAATTTTACGAGAAAAAAGTCATAATATTTTGAGAATAATGTCATCATATTTCAAGAATAAAGCCATGATATTACGAGAATAATGTCGTAATTTAAAAACAGGCGGGAAAAATAGCATTATCTACGAGAATAAAGTCCTGCAGCCCACCACTTCCCGTCAGTTCCTCCTCCACAAAACAGGCAATTTGCTCCAAATCTGTTTGATTCTTACGACAAAATAAACCCAAACGTGTGCAAACTTGCTTCAAAATCCGTAGACTAATGCTAAGGTCTTGATGGTATTTGGCTGTGCGTAAACCCCAAATAAAAGTATAACATCACAAAATGTTCCAAGTTCTCCATCATGCGATCAGTGGGTATGACTACTCTCGTCAATTATGATATTTTTCCCGCCTGTTTTTAAATCACAATGTTATTCTCGTAATATTATGGCTTTATTCTCCAAATATGACAACATTATTCTCATAATATTACGACTTCATTTTTGTACAATTATGGTTCTTTTTGTATTCGACTTTATCCTCATAAAATTACATGTTTTATCTTGATATTTTACGACTTTATTCTCATAGTGACAAGTGTTTTTATTTTATTTATGTGACCGGAATACACCATAATAAAAAAGGCCTCAGAGAATTTTTTTTTAATCTATGGCTATGATTTTAATTGTTCTAACTCTAAATTTCTAAAATATTTGTCATGCTCTGACTATAAATAATAATTTTCCACCACAGCTAACGTCTACTTTCTTCACATCTCACTTAGGAAGAATTGTAGGAAATATTGATGTTTATAAATTATATGGACGTAAATATTGGGACACATCATGTCTACAGCTGTAAGATGTCCTGTTCATACTGATTTGAGATAGAAATGTCAATATCAATGATTGTTATGACCCTGAGTCATAATTTATGTTTATTTATGTCTATGTGTACATATTTTCTGATATAAAGTTGTATTTCCCCCCAGTCCTGTAGGAGTGCTGTGCTTTTCTTTTGCCTTCTTGTTTTCCATGAAGGAGGCTGCTGATTGGTGGAACCAGATAAACCAGCATTTAAAAATGGCCCTGGATGCAGAAGCTCGCTCTCTCCTCTCTCTGCCAGCTCCCAACAGAGATCTCGTGTGTTTCGTTTTGGTCTGCAACAATAGTCTTGTACATTTGTAAACTGCATTCATTCATTTTCTGAACCTGCTTTATCCTCACTAGGGTCACGGGGGTCGCTGGAGCCTGTCCCAGCTACTTATGGGCGAAGGCGGGGTACACCCTGGATGAGTCACCAGTTCATCACAGGACTGACATACAGAGACAAACAATGTCTCACATTCACACCTTTGAGCAATTTAGATTAACCCATTAACCTATCAGCGCATGTCTTTGGATGGTGGGAGGAGGACACGGGAAGAACACGCAAACTCCACACAGAAAGGTCCCACCCCCATTGACTGGTGCTGGAATCGAACCCTTCTTGCTGTGGGGCACGAGTGCTATCCACTGCACCACCGTGTCGCATCTATTTGTAAATTGCAAATAGATGTAAATACTTTTGTTGTGAATCAATCCAAATTTTCTTGTAGGGGAGGGTGGCTCTTTTTGTTTTAACACTTTTCTCCTGTTTGTTTTGTTAAGAGAGTTTAGGTTAGTCTATTATATTCTATTTCTTGAATGTATTTTCTGTAGGATATTTAGTTTGGACTTTGGAGAAGACTTTTTGTTTGCTGTTTTAGCTGAGCCCTCCCTACCCCTCTTTGAGTTATTTAAAAATAAATATGTTGGACTGTAGCTTTCTGGTCTGGTGTTGTGATTGGGAATGGGGGAGGACAAAGGCAGCACATGATGTACGTCCTGGTTAACCCCTAGGCCGGGTCGTAACACAAGTAGCTGGGACAGGCTCCAGCGACCCCCGTGACCCTAGTGAGGATAAAGCGGGTTCAGAAAATGAATGAATGAATGAGACTATATTATAACATTTGTTATTGTTTTGTATCCCAGACCCTGTAAGAAAAGAAACACCTAAATTCAATGCGTCCCAATGCTTTTGTCCATATAGTGGATGACTTAGGCAATGATGCTATGAGGCTAATGATTCACAGTAAATGTTTAGTAATGTGTGCCTGTGCAGAGCGACTATAAAACAAACAGTAGCATGCAACTGATTATGTTGTTCATAAAAATCCAGCCACTTACTCGAACTGCACACATACACCTACACACACACACGCACACACACACACACACACACACACACACACACACACACCACTCCCCTGCTGTGGAGGATATTTTCAATTAATCAGGCTCTCTCATCAATAATGCATCACCCCTGCAGCCAGTCACTCTTCTCCAGCCATTTAATGAGGCAGCCCAGCCAGAGGGACACCATCCACACATTACTCCTATTATAGTCGACGCTCAGGAGCAAAGCCACCATGGCCACGGCCGGTTATTAAAGTAATGCCATCATTTCTGCCCTGAGTCATATCAAAACCTGTCAGAGACTGTTTGCAGAAGGACACAAATGACAATAAGCAAACATCCTGGGAGCCGCCGTGCAGCCGTATCCCCTTAGCGTCAACCCTCGACGGCTAAAAATCAACTGGAGGAATTTAAGAGGATACCAGAGGAGGTTTGTCAGGAGTGATCAATTATTAAAACCAACTTTTGCTGTGACAGAGGAAAATGTCTTAGCTTGATAATTGTTTAAATTTTTTTTTTTTTTACAATTTAACCCATAAAGACCCAAACATCCACCACTGAACAAAACCATCTATTGATCAAAACTGTTTAATATCTGCTGATCCACTAATCCTTTCAATACATGCACATACAATTGGTGTAAAATACAGTTTGTCATCTTTTCATGGTCATCAGATATGACCCGTTTGGACGTTCAGAGGCTCCGTAGTGAACGTGGAAACACCGTCATCTTCTGTAAAACTGATTCACCAGTAAAACCCATGAAACTGGATCAATGACAGTGGAAGGACACACTTGTTTTTTATGTTCAGTTATTGATATCTTTGTTGAAAAAGTCACTTTTTCTTCAATTTTCTCTGTTTCTGATAGAATAACCCTCAACTTTAATCTGAGCTTTTATGAATAGCTACATGATCAGTGAATTAAACACAGGAAAATACGTCAGTTTCACTGAAAACAGCAAACTACAGAAGCTATTATTGGAATAAATGGTGATAAAACACTTAAGGAAGGTTCAGTTTAGATAAAAACTCATTTTGGAGCTGACACAAAAGTAGCACTGGGTCTTTATGGATTAAAATGCAGTCTTGATTTAAGACATTACCCTGAAAGTTAGGAGGGTAACAGTTGAGAATGAAGATCCCAGTAAATCTCCCGGCTTATACATTATGTACAGCAGAATCTGAGAAATGTTTAGTGGTGTGCAGTTTCAAAATTAGGTGTACTGTCGAACAAGAGTCTAAGCTTCACCTGCCCCACATTTCTTTTTTGGGATTCATGGAAGAAAATGTGAGTGAGTGGGACATGAATTGTTTGGTGTCTCTAGTAAACTTAAAAGACTCTAATCTGGCATCGAAGCAGCGTCCATTAGGCTCCTGTTTTCTTTGATTCCACTGATAGAGGCAGCCGAAGACTTTTGCACAGTATTGTAGTACTAACTGAAATATTTGAAATAAAAGTGAAAAAAATAATTCTATGAAATGAACTATGGCCCGTAAATACCCAAACATCCACCAGTGACCAAAATGATTATTGATACCAAAATTTCCAGTATCGCCCACCCATAGTGAAAAGAGAATAGGGCTGAGAATTGAGCCCTGGGGGACCCCACATGACAAGGGGACAGTGGATGGAAAGGTTCATGTTCGAAGTTTAACAGAAAACCATCTGCCAGACAGATACGTCTTAAACCACTGTAGGGCGATGCCCTTAAATATATATATACGACTAAAGAACTACAAAACTACTGAAATGTACAAAAAAGCTAACTCTATACTACAGATGACAAATATGTACAACCAATAAGAATATATACACAGGCAGTGTAGGATATATACATGTAAGATTAATTAAAAAAAAAAAAAAGGTACATGGGTTATAACTCCGCTAAAACAGCAGATGTTTGCACAGTGCTGTCCTTTTCTACCTGAGTATCTGCACTTCTACTGCAGTCAGAATGTGCTGTGTCTGCTGAATGACCATGAAACTTCCTAGTACCGACACTACTGTGAAGCTACTCTCCATATTAGATTTGAGGAAGCTGCATTGCGTTGGCTGTTTGCTCTGTCCTAAGGATCTTTTTGGAATCTGTCAGACTTCAGAGGTTACCGGCAGCGATTTGGGACACAGATATAGTCCCTCCATTATCTCCTTTCCTTCCCATCCTTTGTCAACATGCAAATTCAGTCCATTCTCCTCGCTCAACTTCCATTAAGACCCATCAAGGCTGCCATCAGGATTCTGTCTGAAGTCATGCCAGGGGAAATTACAAGCCCTCCTGGCAGCCGCCAATAACAAATGACTTATATATAAACCCACATTAATCTGAAATTCATAAAGGCAGAATATATTTCTTAGTGACTCACTTTTTAAAGAGCTTTAAGGACATTTAAACTCACTTTTACCCCCTGGTTTGATGTGACATTTACTGACTCAAATGTGAACATTGTTTTATATGCGGCAATAGCTTCCATATCATTTATACCTCAAGCTGTTAAGAAAATGAGGTAAACCTGGTATTAACCCTTTAACTCCTGAGACATTAGTTCAGTGAAACAGGCTGTTTGGAATTAGTGTCTGTTTCAGTGTCATAAAAGCTGCTGTGAGTATGTGCTGGTGTTCCTTTTCTTCAGTGGTTTTGTTTTACTGTGTGTTTTAGGATCAAAACAGGGTGGAATAACAGAAAAAGACAAGAAGTTTGACAGGTTTTCACTAAATAAGGCACTCAGAGTGTACATCAATAAGAGATTTAGAATGTTGAACATGAACTGTGAACTGGAACACACTGAACAAAAAGTGAGTTTTGGCCCAGTAATTTTTTTTTTTTTTTTTTTTAGGGCTTTTTTTCTAAATAAGTCCAGCTGCTTTTTGGCACCTAAACTCCAAAAAGCAGTTACACAGTCAGAACTCAGTAAAGACACAGAAAAAAAAAAAAAAAAAAAGAAAAAGAAAAAAAAGGAAAGTCACCAAAAACAGCAAACAACAGTAAAAACAAAAGGTAGGAACAAGGGTCCTGTAATCCAACAGCATATTTAAAGACATGTTTGACCGATTTTGGGGAAGAAGTTTGTGGAAATCTGGACATAGATGACCTTGGGTTTTTGACCTTTCAAGGTCAAAGGTCATGGCATTAAATGAAAGCCCATATGTGACTTCTAATCTGTTGTCAGTAGTAATTATATCAATATCTTCAACTGTTCTCAAGTCAGAGCACTTTGTCCCATTACAAACCAGTGGGGATTTTTAACATTTCAAAAATCAATATTTCCCAATTCTTTGAACAACCTTGGTAGACCTTACCCAAAAGATGTTCCACAACAAATATGAAGTCATTCTGACAGACGGAGAGAGAAGAAGGTCCTTGAAAAACTGTTTACAGATGGATGATGAATAGAATAGAATAGAATACCTTTATTGTCATTGTATAGTGCACTTGATACAGCAAAATTGGGGTGCAGCTCCAGTGTAACAGAAAGAAGTAATAAATACAGTATAAAACAGTAAAAGACAGTGTAAAACAATAAAGTACAGTATAAATCCTATGACACGATAATAAAAATCAGTCAATATTTACACAGTGCAGTGTATTTCAGTTCAGTGCAATACTAGTGTCTAATTGGAGTCAGTAGTGATGCCATAGTGCAAAATGGCGGATTGGCACACATGTTGTGTGCAGCAGCATCAGGGAGTAAAGCGTCTAGTGTCTGTTTTTGTGAGTTTTTTGGAGACGGACGGACGACAACTGATACAAAAAAGTCAATCGGATCTTTCAGGCCATTGGACTCAAAACAAGGAAAACGGTGTAAAAAAAAAAAGTCCAAACCGTCTATCTCTATAGCAAGTCAGTCTTACTCACTGCTCTGTGTTTTACCCCCATTACACAGGTGTGCGGGGGTTTACTGAGAATGCTCAGTCTATGGAAAACACAAGGTCTATTCTATCAGCACATTTTGAAATTGTTCCTATTGAGCCAATGGTTGAATTTTTATGAATTTTTATCATAAATCATACATTCAGTATGATCACCACGGACACATCAGGGTCTCAAGGCGATGATGCCACTAAAATATGAGATAAACAGATATTCAGTTTTTCTGCACTGTAACGTGGCCGATGCATAATGCCAACGAACAATGTATGTGGAATTGTGTGTGCATATTGTGAATGCATGACTGTTTGTGTATGGAGCTGTTTCTGCACATGTCTGGGTGTGTGTCGGTGAATGTGGAATAATGAGTCCCACAGCTGAAGCTCTGGTCCCTCTGTTAACGTTCATATTACGGGTTTGGAGTGGTAGGCATCTCTCAGCTCCGCGTGTTTACGTATTTTTAGATACTGGAGGCCAACCCTTTTCTCTGCTTGCACTCATTAAGTTGTCGAGAGCAGGTGTGAACGAAGCAAATACATGTGAGTTTTTCCACCTAACAGTGAAATAAACATGAGGCAGCCTGTGAGTGCAAAAACGCCCAAAACATACCTCCTAGGTAACTTTTCCTAAGCACTTTCCCAAGACCTCTGTTAAAAAAAAAAAAAATAAATAAAAATCATGGGGTTAAAGAAAAATGGAAAGGAGAAGGAAAAAACCTACAGTGGAGGCGAAGGAGTCCGGCTGCTGCATTAGATAGATGTTACGTAGGTCAGCTATGGTGGACGAGAAAAACACATCTTAGATACTTCCCTTGTGTGTTCTTATGGTGTTGTTTCATTCAGGATGTAAACATGGACAACAGAGCAAAAATGTGACTTTATTATCAAAGTTGGAACCTAAATAATCAGAATCAGAATTATTATACAGGGTGTCCCAAAAACATTGACATCATTTGAGATGTCCATATCAGAGCGACTACATGGTCAGGAGAAATGATTTTTAATAGGATTTATTTTGGACATACTGTAAAATGTTTTAGTCTACAAATTTCGAATGAAAAATTCTAGGGGATGGTAATTTTATAATGTTCCAAAGTTATTCCAAACGTTCAATGCTGTGCGCCGCTTCTGACTCGGCACACATCAAGTCGGCAGTGGAGTTCCTTTTTTCCGACACAAACAGCCTTCCTCTGGAAACTTCTTATACTGCGTCCAAATCTGCTTTCCTGTTGGTGCTTGTTTATGAAATTTTCTAACAAATGCATGTTGCGCATTCACATTTGACTGAGTTCGGGCGTACTTCAATACACAGAACGCCTTTTCTGTAGCAGTAAACGGCATGTCTGTTCCTGAAAGCAGAACAACTGAACAAAAACAGCAAACACATTTTAAACCAATTATTAGGTGATGAAATGTCTAATTTTTTGGGACACCCTGCACTTTTTCAATCACAGGGGGATTTTTTTTTTTTTTGCAGTTGTTCCATTCAAACATAATAAGAAGTAGCAGGAGAGAAATTATCAATACAACTAAAAGAGAAAGAAAAAAGAATACATAGCTCTAAACATACCTACATACATACATATAGCTCTGAATACACACACACACACACACGCACACGCACACGCACACACACATACATACATATATATATATATATATATATATATATACATACAAAATATACATATTAAAACACTCTGTTAAGACACTATAATGTATGACGTCTTAAGTATGTCTTATGTATGTGCTTGCATTATCTGTATTTGTACTGAAACTTCTGAATTCTCTGATGATGGCGGTGCCTGTAATGTGGCAGCGGCTGCACTGGTTTTTGGAGAACTGTGCATCGTAATTTCTCTTGCTGTGACATGCTGAATGTCTCCTTCTGCTGTGACATGTCAAATGACAATAAAACTAATCTAATCCATCTAATCTAATCAATTAGAACAGCAGTTTGTACAACATGTACTAAACAATATATTATCAATATAATTAAAGACATATACATAAATAAGTGTGCAAAAATTGCTGTGTTAATAAAATTATGTGGTTATAATGAGGAAATAAAAGCTAAAGCTGCCCTCAGACTCAGAATTATTAATCCCAGGGGGGAATGTTCCTGTGTTACAGTTGCTCCGTTCAAGTGTAATTAAAAAAATACATATATAAACCTACATGTGGTCATTCTGAAGTTTTT
>JAPQRP010000015.1:16478874-16489886 GCA_037367295.1 Apogon hyalosoma | reverse complement strand
GGTCACTGGCAATCTATAAACCCAATTTGATATGAATTCAACCAATAGTTTTGCTGCTAAAGTGTTAACAAACAAACAAACAAACAAACAAACAAACAAACAGACCGAACCAAAAACTATACCCCTTGCCTGCCCTTCATTGGGCGGGGTAATGAGAATTATTGCTGAATTATAAAACACAATAAATACATTCATATAATAGTTTGTCAGTCATCTTGTTTAAGCTTTGGTAACATTATAAGAACATTTCTATTTTATATTATTCAAAATTAGTTCATTTGAGTAGATAAGTCATTATTTTTATAAATGAAAGGTTCATTTATTCATTAATGACTGATTTATTTATTTTTTCTTATCAAAAACAGCACTTCTCAGTTTATATCTTGCACACGAAATTTACTTGAAAAAATTTGGTATTTTTTCCATATTACAGTTAAATACATGTCGTTTATTTACAACGTTTTGAAAAAGGTAGGTCTTGAGTTTGCTTTTACAAACATTGGTACGATCAATGAAATTACATTCCACAGGATCAACAGAATGAAATGAACATTTAAAAAACAAACAAACAAACAAACAAACAAACAAACAAACAAACACACATTTAAGATAGAAAAAGTAGAAAACAGAGCACACACGTTTAAAATAGAAATAAAAAAAACAGACCAATGTGCAGATAATAATAATAATAAATAAATCAATATAGCATGCAAACAGATTATTGCACATTATATTATAATAATTGTGTTTTACGTTGTGTAAGTACGGGAGCCATGCTAACAGTCTGATATTTTTCCTCTTAGTTTGGACTCTTTTTTTTTTGTACTTACATAATCATGTGTATTGCATGTAAAGATCCTCTGGCTATGCATAAAAAAACAGCTTAATTCGAGTAAACAAGTGACTTCAAAGCCACAAAGGTGTCGCAGTAAATCCAAATTAATTAATTCCGTTATCTGTTAATTGCATTGTGTGTCATTAGAGATGGTTAGAATGAATAATTGCTCATTCTTTTCATTTGCCCCGTGAACATTCTGGGTGGCATAACCCACTCCACTCCACTCCACCCCCTCCCCTGACAACTATCCCCAGTGCAAAACACAAGCTTAACATAAAAGCCTGTGACATGGACGAGGAGCGTGTTTAGTGCCACTCCAGTCCGGTTTCAAATGCAGATACTGTTTATATCCACTCTGCTGATGCGCTGCGTTATGACAGCTTCACACAAGTATCCATGCCGCCTCTCCTGAGGATACCACCGCACAGCAACGGAGGGAGACTACAGAGATAAGGTCTTATCTCATATTATACAACTAGACAACTTGTACAAACCCTTATCGCTGTTACAGTATGTGTATCACAAGGTTGAGCTACAAATCCAGGCTATGTTGAGTCTAAATGAAATATGGCAACAATTATCTAGTCGCCTGATATTAGAATTGGCAGCGAGATACTTAATGGGGCTATGGCTGCAGAATGATGTTGTAGTTGTAAAGCCTCTGTAAGACATCCAATGACTGTCACGGCTTCTGTTGACCTAATTCAATTTTCTTTTCAATTACCTGTAGTATATTACCATCACAGCCATTGGTATTGTGGTATAAATCACCCGACCGGACCCTGTGGTTACAGCAGACAGGCACCCCGCTGGGTGATGTAGAGCTGTGTCCTGTCTGGCCCCTGTCTCCCTTAAATATATTTTAGATTAAAGAAAAGAACACAAAACACTTCTGACCCACATTTCAGCAGCCAGACTAAGCCTCTGGGCCCCTTCACAGGAACGTAATGTATAATTACAGTGACTCAAGGTTAGACACAGACAAAACTGAGAGCTGAGAACAAAAGCGCAATGAGTCCTGGGATCTGAGGGGTATTATTTGGGGATGTGTAATTAAAAAAAAAGGTCTGGAATCTTAGGCCCAATCCCAATTCACCCCTTGGTCCTCCCCCTTACCCCTACCCATTGGCCGTTGTACTTTGCACCACCTCCTGAAATGGAGTTGCAAGGGGTAGGGGTTGAAACTTTCCCCTATGAAAAGAGACAACCCTTCCAGACCTGTTACGTCATCGATACCGCTATAAACAGATGCAACAACTTTGTTTCCGAAATAATTCACCATGCCGTCAGCAGCTGTAACCATTTCTGTTGCGTGGGCTTTGGGCATCTTTTTGCAGCTATCAACCGTAAACCGCAGAAATGCTTTCTATAACACATTGAAACGACATTAAACAGTCGATCAAATGATTAAGTTGTTTACGAAGAAAATACGTACATTTGTGTGTTTCTTTCATCACACTCAGGGGTGGCGCTACCAATTGTGGGTCCCATGAAAGGTAAACAATGTGGACCCTTTCATAAAATTCAGTATCTTGTCGATCTGTCAAGGGTGGGGGTGGGGGTGGGGTATGTATGTATGTGGGGGTGTGGTCCATAGATAACGTCACTTACGCTAGTGTGAAAACGAAAATGAAACTAAACATGCTTTCAATGCCCGACTCCTGACTTCTATGCCTTTCTTATACAGCAGATCTTATATGAAATTTTCACACCTTCTAGCCTGTTTCCACTGAACCCCCTCCACTGCTCTATGGGCCCCCCACAAATGCTGGGCCCCATGAATCTGTCATTTTTACCCCCCTTATCGGCGCCCATGCTGCGCCCATGTGCATGCTGCTGCACTTTTTTGCTGTGTTTACCTCCATTTTGTCATTGTAGTGTGGTCCCGAAAAATCCAAACAGCCCTCCCCCTTAGCCCTTCCCCTCTGACTCATTGAGAATCGGGACACCCCTCCCCCTTCATGTGAACGCACAAAATGGAGGGGTGGGGGCACGGGGTGAACTGGGATTGGGCCTTAGTTCTTTATTTCAATCTTCTTTGTCTTCTTTGAGGCGTAAGAGTCTGCGGCAGGTTCAGTGAGGTTAGCGGCGGTAAACGAGTGGGGGGTCATTGACTACGTGGTGTTGGTGGTGTCACCTCAGCGTCCCACTGAGGTGAGAGCATTGATTTATTCAATGGGGAAGAGCTAAGAGCGGTACCGGGTTTGAAAACACCCTTTAATCGATAAGTGTGGTTTATCCAGTGTGCTTTAACGCGGGTGAGGAATTAGCCGGCATGATGTGGCTACAGACCAGGACTAATACAGTGAGTAGATGTTAAATGAAATGTCACAAACAGGTACAAGCTTTGAAACAGGCAGTGTGCATCTGCAGGGAAGGTGTTTGTAGCTTTTACTGACACGAAAGTCGACTTGAACCCATAGAGACCCAGTGCTACTTTTATGGCAGTTCCAACCTATTTTTTTTTTTTTTTTTTTTCTATATTTAACTTTACTTATGTGATTTATCACCATTTATTATAATATTATCCTCTGTATTTTATTTTCTGTGAAAGTCAGATATTTTCCTAGATGTAATTTACTGATCTTGCAGATGTTCATAAAAGCTCAAATTAAAGATGAGGGTTTTTATATTGAACACAGAGAAAACTAAAGAAAACATGACTTTTTATGTAAAATCTACCATTAACTGAACATAAACCCAGTGTCTCCATCCACTGACCTTGATCCAGCTCCATGGGTTTTACTGGTGAATCAATGTTGTAGAAGATGACGATGTTTCCATGGTAACTACAGAGCCTCTGAACATCCAAATGGGTCATATCTGATGACCATGAAAAGATGACAAACTGCATTTTACACCAATTATTTACATTTATTGATAGGATTAATGGATCAACAGGTATTAAACAGTTTATATCAGTAGATGGTTTAGGTCACCGGTGGCTGTTTGGGTCTTTATGAGTTAAAAACTTTTAATTATGTGTTTGAGCAATGATGGTTCATATCAGCACCTTTTTTTTTTTTCTTTTGTGAAATAATATCAGGTGACGCACTTATTATGTATAAGTGTGTACTTATACTTGTAGTATAATTATCATATTGATAATATATTCTCTAGTACATATTGTGCAAATTGCTGTTCTAATTTTGTGTCGTAATAGAGTGTTTTAATATATATGTAAATATATTTTTTCCTTTCCTGTTGTATTGATAATTTATTTCCTGCTACATTTTATTATACTTGAATGGAGCGACTGTAACATCCAATAATTTCCCCCTGCGATTAATGAAGTGTTCTGATTGTGACTGAAAATGTTAAGTGCAGATCCAAAAAGTGCATAGACAATAACACCAGGGATGGATAAACATGTATTAGAATGAATATTTACTGTGTCCCACCCCCAATTAAAATGGAACCTGCTATTGAGGATTCTAAAAATGCTGACTTTATGCCAAAAAGTGTGAACCTGATAGTCCAAAGTGTGTGAATATGTTACACAGCGACCTAATAAAATGATGCTCTGCAGGGTTTATTAAAATGAACTGGACAACAGATCTGGATGCGAAAGGATATTACAGCTATTTTCCAGAACACACTTTAAAGCTCTAAATAATTGTGCACATAGATATTAAAAATCTAAACAATTTTCCATTACCTTACATTTACAGTCTCTGTAAACAACCTTCTACGCATTAACAGAGTGTGTTTTGGTTAAAATCAGCACTAGCACATTATCAACATGGTAAATAATGACGGTACAGTTGAAGACCACCTCAACTAATGAGGATGACACTGCAGAATATTAACTTTTAGTATTAATAGTGTACTGATAAGATACCTCTCAATTCTTGCTGATTTATTTTTTATGTTTGCATCTAGTTGCAATTAATCACATGGTAGCTATTCAGCTATTTATGTACACAGGTAGGTGTAGACACTAAAGCACCTTCGTTAGATATGTTTGATCTAAAAAAACCTTTTCACAATGTTAAGAGTCTGTTTCTACTAGATATTATATGTAAATACCACGGATGGTTTACCCCTCAAAAAAGGGTATTTGCAAATGTATTTTTAAAATAAATGTTTTAAAAGAAAAAATATAAAGGGTTGAAATAAAAAAAAAAAAAAAAAAAGTAGAAGTTATCAGAATTGTATGTAAACATATTATATATATATATATATATATATATATAGGCATTTTATTGTGTTAAGTTAGTTGTAAGTGCACTGTTACTGGCAGAGACCACCTGCAATATTGATGCACAACCTGTGTAGTGACAGTAAAACCTATTCTATTCTATTCTATTCTATTATATTATATTATATTATATTATATTATATTATTTATATTATATTCGCAGACAAGGAATTCTTTGGCAGTTGTCTAATAACAGATAAATACAAAACTTATGTTAAAGTCAAATAAGGAAAAACTCTATATACATTAAACTTTACGTACAGAGTTATTTACTCATATACAATAATTGTGCAGAATGAAACAGATAAATGATAATGGTGACTCTGTAGTTGTGGAAAACAGAGAGCGAGTGTTAACTGTTCAGTAAAGTGACTGCTGTTGGAGGAAACGGGTTATTGGTAATTGGTAAATTAACCAGAGGACTAATCAGAAAATAATCTATAGAAAAATAATAAGTAGCACGTTGACCCATGGAGAACCACAGCTTCTAGATCCTCTGATCCGGTTCATTCCTTTACTTTCTTTACTTGGTAAATTCTACTGGCATTTTCAGTTGAATAACCTCTCAGCTGGCATGTCTGTTTCTGGACATGAAATCTGACACCATGGCAAGCTGGCCCTATTGTTTATCTGTTGCTAGGTAACCCACTTCAATGATGATTCTATGATTCTGGGCATAGCAACGTGATTGGCTATTGGGAGGTCATTGTAGTCCTAAATTACTAGTATCTCCCAAAATATTGGTCCTATCAACTTGTCGTTTTTGCTAGTCTGTTCTTTGACTAAAAGCACATAAGTATGACAAACTGCAGCAGTCAGCTCTTTCTGGATTTTGTGTGATGCCCAAGACACACACACAGAGTCTACTTCCCTTGTATAATAATAATAATAATAATGTATTGTATGCATTGTATATATCCTCTTTATGTTGTATATATTTCTTCTATCTATGGTATAGGTTTGGCCTTTTGTATATTTCAGTATTTATTTGTCGGAAATATTGTATTTTTTCAGTATAATTTTGGAGGATAGTTTTATATACAGTCTTCCTTTTAACACATAAAGAATCTGCTGCTAAACTGATTTTCATTGTTCCTGTAACAGTACGGCATGGCATCGGTAGGTAAATCCAACATTGATAGAAATCAGCCACTGGGACAATGTTCAGAGTGCAGAATTCCACAGGATCACAGCACTGAACTGACACAGAACTGAAAAGTCCCACTGCACAATACTGCATGTATCTAACATGTAGCTCCGCCCACTTTCTTCAGCCTCCAGAGTAAAGAACACCATAAAACAACATATAGAGTGTTTAGAGCAATAATCCCTATTCTGTACTATATACTGTCACTAATTTGTTGTTTCTTCCATCATTTTCCACAGCACTGTGGTAGAAAAATGCACAAAAGAATGAACTGAAGTATACGCCATATATGACCACAGGACTGTGGCAACAAGAGGATAATGATTAAAAAACAAGAGGCAAATGAGTTCATGTAACAGTATCCCCGATTGGCTCTAGAACAAATGCTAACATTTGATTGGCCTGTGGCAATAGACAAACCCACACTGCGTGCCACAGTACTGCGGCAGTAGCCACTGCCTATTTATTAAGATCCTTTATTGTCAGTATGAGTACATTTTACTGCACACTGAAATTCAACCTCTGCTTTTAACCCATCTCTAGCACATGCAGGAACACACCACACACTGCAGACTAGGAGCAGTGGGCCGACCATAGCAGGCGCCTGGGGAGCAAATGGGGGGTTAAGTGCCTTGCTCAAGGGCACATCAGACAACAACTTTTCCTTTGATCACAAGCTGATTCTCCAGCCCTCTAGGTCATGGTTGCCCCACTATTCTATTCTATTCTATTCTATTCTATTCTATTCTATTCTAATTTTATAATAATAATAGTAATAATAATAATAATAATAAAATAAAACAAAATCAGCCTCATCGACTGCAGGTGTATGTAACCACAGCCTCAAACATGTGTGTTCTGTTGTGTGTTTACGCTCAGGAGAGGGAAAGGATATAAAAAAAAAGAGGGTGTTAGGGTAAAGATTTACTTTTCGGCAGTGCTAAGTGGCTTTGTAAAGGCTAGTTAATTAAAAGAGATGCCTGAGTTGACTTGCCTAAATTCGTAGCTTTAATGAGGTTGATAACTGTGTTCTTTTTAATTAAGCTCTATATTCTCTGACAACCTGTAAATAGAGCTGTAGCCAGTGGAAAAATATTGCAAATTGCTTGTCATGTCCTAAGACCTTTGTTTAGAGATTTTCACACCAAAGGAGAGGAGCAGTGTGCCTGTCACACTTTGATAATAAGCCGTGAGTTATAAGCTATGCTAATATTATGGAAACCTAATAAACTGCAAAATGAGAAGGCATTTGCATAACTGGGTTTAGTGTACATTCAATATCCATTGACTGTTCTCCTTCACCTAGCTAACTATACCAACTAGGCCTGAATATGTTCTGCATATTCTTCGACGTTGTTTTTATTTTCTTTTGTTTGCCTTGGTGGGTTAAACACATGTTGCTGTCTCGATGCTCAGCAGACCATACACTTGTTAGAATAATTAATTACTGAGCAACACTTCACCAGTGCGGCCGTATTCATACGCCAAATTACCTACAATCTGTGTGTAGTGAAAGACGCAAGTGTGTTTTAATATGAGCCGATGTTTTGTCTGGTGACTAATTACTTTGTACATTCTCCCATGTTGATTTGATTTGTCATATGAGCAGACGGATTTTTCCTCTTAGGTTATTGCCCTTGTTTCCAGTTTAGGCCTTAGGTGATGCACATTAACGTGATAAATGTCTTGATGTAGGAATTTGGCCTGAAACAGCAGTGTAGGAAACATGTACTAAATGTAATTTCGGGTCATAATGACTTCATCTGCATCTTCAGACAGTGAGAGTAAGTTACGGAACACACCCCCACCCGCCTCTGACCGATACTTTGTTGTACCAAGGGCCCACAACGTTTACCTTTTAGGGTGCCTGCTTTCCTTCCTCAACAGGACTGCTTGCATTGTTTGCAGAACATACTATGCATTACTGTCATATTTCACAACACAATATACACTTTAGTTTAACTCACCCTGAGGCTTAGATGTAGTAGCATACGTTTTTTCCTCGTAGTAGGAATACTAGTAGTTCCTACAGGAAAATGTGCGTATATGTAGAATACTTGAGTGTCATCTCTGACTGGTGTCTGCTGCATTGGGGTCAGTGACCAGCAGTGTTGTGCAAGTAACTTCCAAACTGTAATCCATTACAGATTACTAGTTACTGTTATTTAAAAGCTATTCATTTCTTTTTTGTGATGCATTACATGATTCCTGTATTACTTTTGAGTTACATACAGACTCATGTCATAAATAGTACGTGCCCCCCAATACAGGAGATAGGAGAGCCTTGGGACACATACATTTGTGTCCCAAAGTACATGTGGACAAATAGCTCAGTAAATAACGCTACAGTCTACGGTGTTCGAATCCCATCAGGAACACTTGCATTTTTTTCAACATTTTACACGTTCAAACAGGGGGTGGCACAGAGGACGCTGGTAGATAGAATCACAATTGATAAAGAATTGTAACTAGTCATAAACATGTTAGCTTACCTTGTCGTTGCTGAACACAGGGATCATGCTAATGCTAACTAGCTTCTTAAAGCAGGGTTAGGGTTAGTAATGAGCATCCGTCCATGTGGACAGTGGACTGTCTTCTGCCGTCTGCACCCATTGGCTGAACACCAGGAAATAGAACTTTACAGATGCATTTTTGATTCCTTAAGGGTCAGTGTATCTTTTGGTATTTGGATTTTCTTTTCAGAAAAAAAAAGAAAAGCTAGTGGTTAATTGATTTTCATTTTGAAATACAAAAATTAAAATTGAAATTCAAGGCGTTTTTCTTTTCAGTGTCAAAACAGATAAACCGCATTTAAAACAACGGATTGATATTCGTTTTCTCTTTCTAATAACAAAAAATAAAGTTGCTACCTGACAGAAATGGAAAAACAGACCAAAAACGCCTGGTTTTTCCATTTTCTGAGGCCAGATGTTGTCATTTTTAAGGAAAATACTATTTTGGTCCGTTTTTCCTTTTCTGCCAGGTAGTAACTTTCTTTTGCTATTACAAAGAGAAAACGAAAATCAATGCGTATTTAAATTTGGTTTATCTGTTTTGACACTGAAAAAGAAAAAAAACCCCTTGAAATTCAATTTTAATTCCTCTATTTTAAAACGAAAATCAATTAACCACTAGTTTTTCTTTTGTTTGTGAAAAGAAAATCCAATTACCAAAAGATACACTGACCCTTAAGGTCTCATGGTTTTGCTGGGGTTTTTTTTCTTTTTCATTTGAGCAATTAAATTATGGGCCAAAAGTGTGTCGTAACGCACACAAGTAAAATATTACTGAAAATTGATTAGTAATGCCTTACACTACTGCGTTACAGCAAAAAGTAATCTGTTACTGTAATGCAATACTTTTGTAACACATTACTCCCCACACTGATGACCGGTCCAAAGCAACCCAGGTAATCAGATAATATACTGTAAGTGCTGGAACCGCCCATAAAGGAAGTAACATAACAGTGACTTGGTGCTCACATGTACTTGACAACGGGCTATGACTTAAGTTACCTGATGGAACCGCTAGTATTACTGTATATTATAGGATTATATTCTTTTGAAATAGCTAGCAATGAAAATGCACTGCAGGTACCCTTTAACTGCTTGCAGCATATTTTTAATCTGTATCGATTTGCATGACGTGGAGGCAGGTGGGACCAAATCAGGTTAGGTTTGGAAGAGGACTGAGAGTATGGGAGACCCACAGAGACAACGGGTCCCGCTTTATTTGCATTAAGTAAATTGGAGTTTTAGTTATATCAACATTTGTCAGAGGCAGAGCTGCTCTGGAGGCAGAGGTTGCCTAATCTTATTAGTTTAGTTGAACTTGGCAGAGCTAAATGACCAAAGTTTGTCTAAGTCCCAGTAGAACCGACTTCCCATGAAAAGATGGTCTTCTAAAGCAGCGCTGGCCAGACCGCCTGAGATAAAGTAAACATTCTGGATTGAACATCATACAACAGTGCTGAGTTATATTAAACTATAATCTAGCTACATTTCATTCTTTTTTTTTTTACGTTTATTTATTTATGTATTTACTGTCACACATTTGTATCTTCAGTTAATGTGTTGTTGTTTATTTCTATTTGGGTGTTACAAATTTTATAAACCTCTTGTTTTTTTTTTGTTTTTTGTTTTTTGTTTTTTTTGCTTCACTTGCACTATTTTGATCTTTGTATTTCTTGCTTCTCTCTCTCTTTTTTTTATTGTGCTAACACATAAATAAATAAGTAAAAATAAATAAATAAAATGAATTCATACAGTTGAGGGCTATTTACCAGCTCAGAAAGCTTTCAAAGCAACACATTTTTGACCTATTTTCACTATTTACTGGTACTAAAATGTGTCTCTTGATAAGTTAAACAGGAAAAAAATCAGTCGGATGGATTGGTAGATGGATGCAATGAGGCTGTTTTCCTCCAGCTGTGACAATACAGACACCTGAGCTAACATGATTAGTAACTACAGACTGGTTTTATGGAATACTCCTAATAAACAGATCAGGAATATGGCAATTTAAAAAGTCCAAAATCACCTCAAGGAAAAATGTATTAGACATGTTGAGTTTTTAGTTTAGTTAAAGTCTCACTGAGCACCGTTTAAGGATGTGATTTAGGAGATAAACCAGTCACAAGGGGCAGATTGAGACATTTTGTCTTCAGAGTTGAAGTGCTCCACTCATGTCTAACATCTGAACTGGATTCTGACTGGATCTTCCTGACAACATCTGGATGTAGTCTGTCTGAGATACAGTTGTGCTCATAAGTTTACATACCCTGACTGAATGCACATGGGACGGTCTTGAATGTTCCAACATGACAA
>JAPQRP010000015.1:16459667-16474851 GCA_037367295.1 Apogon hyalosoma | reverse complement strand
TCAGCTAAAGAACATATCAAGAGTAAAAGGTTTTATGTCCCAAACAGACCAAGAGAAGCTAATTCATGCCTTCATCTCCAGTAGACTGGACTACTGTACTGGTCTTCTGACTGGACTCCCCCAAAAGAGCATTAAACAGCTGCAGCTCATGTAGAACGCTGCAGCTTACGTTTTGACCAGAACTAAGAGATCAGAGCATATGACTCCAGTTCTAAAGTCTGTACACTGGCTCCCAGTCAGCTACAAAATAGATTTTAAAGTACTGCTACTGGTCTACAAGTCACTGAATGGTTTAGGTCCAGAATACATGAATGACATGTTAATAGAATACAAACCCAGTAGGGTTCTGAGGTCAGCTGACTCAGGTACCATAGTCCAGCCCAGAGTTCAGCCTAAACCTGGTGAAGCAGCTTTGAGCTGTTATGCTGCACACAACTGGAGCAAGCTACCAACTGACCTGAAATCAGCCCCAAATGTCAACATTTTTAAACCCAGGTTAAAAACTATCCTCTTTTCATACGCTTATGAGTAAATGCTTTTCAATCTTTGTCTTTCAAACGCATTTTTTTGATTTTAATGTCTTGCCTTAATGTTAATTTAATGTATGGTTTTAATATAATTAAGGTATTTATTTCGCTTTGTGAATGCATCTTAAAACCACATTTTCTCTGATTGTTTTAAGGTCTTTTAGCCTTTTTAATGTCTTTTGTGATTTTTTTTATGCCTTTGTAAAGCACTTTGAGTTACCCTGTGTATGAATAGTGCTACACAAACTAGCCTTGCCTTGCCTTCTACGTGTCAGGATTCTCCCTGTGTGTTCTTTTATAGAGGTAATAAAAAGTAAGAATTGGTCAGTCTCAAGTTAATCTATTTAACAAAGCAGCATTGATAAGTAAATACAGAGCTCTAGGTCTCATTCCTGTCCCTGACAACAACAAAATGTGTCAGTTCATGACGTCTGACCGCCTGCGCTTCCCTGACCCAGTATCTTATAATAGACACTGAGTTATCTAGAAATGTAGGTTGATCTCATCTTCTCATTGGTCCTTTGTCTTGCTGACCCCTCCTTTGATTTGGTTTCCTTCACATGGGTCACATTCCTCCTCTTGACTCTGGCTTGTAAAAGCTGTGTGGGGGGAAAAGGTTAATCCTCCCTATCTACCTTCCTCTTTGCTCCATAAACTTTCCCACATTCCACCAAGTCTCAACAGTTTCACACATCCAAACATTCCTTATTCCACTATCTTAATTTTACTCCTACAAATAGTTTCATATCCTATTTTTACTATGTAGTTAGTGCATCTTAATCTTACGATTGACAAAACAGAAGTCAAAAGATTATACATCTACTTTAAAAGTATAAAAGAGTAAATATAAAATCATCATATCATATGATTATTTACCGCATCCAGCTTTGTTTGTTCATGTACCTCAGTTCCTTTTCTTTTACCTCTGACTTCAGTGAAGAAATACTTTTCACACAGCATACTCCAGTCTGTACTATACTTGGATACGTTCACACCTTTCCCACGGATGTTGCGTTCACAAGCACGTACCGCGGCCCGAGTACAAGTGGGTGTTCCAGGGCCCAAACAGTAGGTGGTGTGGAGGGAATTCTGTAGCTATCCAACAAACGCGTAAGTCAGAAAAAGACAAACCCTTACCTATCTGTTATCCTGTTTGAGGAAAAGAGAAGAAGAGCCACCTTCGTTGTCCCTGATATTTCACCCAGTGGTTCAGTCGATAAGGTGAGCCTTTGCCATGTGGATCCAAGGCTTTTTCAGGAGACAACAGGAGCAACATGATTAGTCTGTGGTGATTAGGTCACTTCTGTTGCCGAACTGGCGATTAGGCCACTTCCGGCCTTGGGCACAGATCGCATTCACATGGCAACGTACCATACTGGAGTCCGGGCAGTCCGTACCCAGGACTACCTTCTCAACTGGACTCAAGTATGGTACTGGGGCATGGAATATTTACATTCACATGGGTAAAATTAAACTATACCTACCGATCTGGCATGTCTCACAGTACTTAGTAAAAATTCTAACATGAACAACCCACCTCCCTCCAAAGCCCCGCCTGCTTCCCCCTGCCTGAGCGCTGACACCCCTCCTCACCTGATGCGCGGTGGAAATGGAGGCGGAGGTCTGGTGGGCTCCGGCATGGCCGCAGACCCCTCCCTCAGCAATCAGACACAACATCATCCACCTGCGGCTCCTTTATCATTAGCAGACCCTATATTTAAGGGTCTGGTCTGTGGATCATTGTTTTCACTGCACCTCATCACCTACAGTAAAGGCTCCAGTTGGTGGACTGTACCATAGTGGCGCAGACTCTGCCCACTGTCCGTAGACATTTGAGGTTTCATAGTAAATGCATTTATCATCCTACATTGTGTGACACCAAGTACATGTATGCGGTCATAAACACTGAACTTTGTGCAGACCTGTTTGCAGAGTCCAGTCCGCCTGACTTCTGGACTTTTATCTCCATCCTTCATTCACTGGACTGTTGCAGTCAGATTTTTCTGTTTGTTCCCTTGGTAGTTGTTTCTGTTAATAAATCTGTTTTTTCCTTCAATACAGTCAATCTGAGTCCCATCCATTCACAGCCCTAAACAGCAGACTGCGGTCAGTGACAGGAGGAGAAAAACCAGTGAAACATCAGATTCAGAGGCACCAGTATCTGATGTGGACTGGGTAACGGATGATTGACAGGAGGCTCAGCCAGGCTCGGCCAATTATTTTATTCAGACTGAATAAAATGATTGGTCAGACTTTTGCCAGAAATATATGAGAATTAAACATTTTTGAGTTTCAAAACCTGTTGGATTTGTTTAACATTTTAGTTTGACACATGCTTATTAGGAGCATTTTAAGGTGACATTTTAAGCGGACTTTGGGGTCGAGCGTACTCTGATACGGACTCGAGTACGCAGAGTGAAAACGCGTTCATGTCCACGTCTTGTTAACAACTCTGCATTTTGAATCAGTCTTTCTTTTTTGGAGTTAGCTGACATCTTCATGGGCTCAAACTGATGAACAAACCAATCTGTGCATAAGCCTTATACTAAGTATGGAAAGTACATGCGAAAAAATGTTACTTGAGCAGTTCCTTCAAAATAAAAGCAATGCTGTTGTATTGATTGCATCTATTACAATGATATATATTTGCATTGACTTTTAATTTGCCAATGACCTCATGCGGGTCAGTCAGGGTCAGTTAACGGGCCTAACCCTAACCTGTACAATGCCTAGGTCTGCCCTAACCCTTTAATCATGACCCTTTAAACCTAACCCTCTATCCCTAATCCTCTAACCTCTAACCCTTTAACCCTAATCTTCTAACTCTACCCTAACCCTCTAACCCTTTAACCCTCACTTGCTCAGTGTTGATACCAAATACATTAGAATCACCTTGAATTACTTCAGCTAGCAGTTCAATCGCAAGGGTGAATAGAATGGGGTAGAGGACAGCCCTGTCTGTTTTCTCTCTCAATCTCAAAGTTTTTAGATCTAAGCTAATTTGTAATAACTGCAGCCAGAGGACCATTGTAGAGGATTTTAATCCAACTGATAAAATTAGAACCCAGCCCAAATTGTTGTAGAGTGTAAATCAAGTAAGATCACTCAACACGGTGAAACACTTTTTCAATGTCGATGGAGACCACAAGACCATCCACAGCATGCTGCTGACAAAAGTGAATCACGTTTAGAAGACGTCTGAGATTATTACATGAATTGTGACCCTTAATAAAGCCCATTTGGTCAGTATTTATTACATAAGGCAAGATACTTTCCAAACATGTTGCAAGAATTATAGACAGTATTTTTAAGTCAACATTAAGCAATGACACGGGTCTATAAGAACCACAATCTTCTGGAAGTTTTGTTTTCTTGAGAATCAAGGATATATTGGCTTCCCTAAGAGAAGGGGGGAGGACACCAGTGCCCAATGAGTCACTTAGCATGTCCAAGTAAGGCTTTGACAATAAATCCCTAAATTCCTTATAGAATTCAGATGCAACTCCATCTGCCCCTGGTGCCTTCCCATTCTGAAGGGTTTTGATAGCTCTCTCCACTTCCAGCTCCGATATTTTGGCATTTAAACCTATCTTTTTGTCATCTGGTAGATTGGGTAGATCCTGTAGAATTCTAGAAAAGCTGCTTCAATTACCTCAGGATCTGTAGAGCAGGAGCCACTCCCATTGGAAATTTAAGCAATTGTTTGGGTAGCTATTCGAGTTTTTGTAGGATTTGAAAGATATTTGTCTGGTTTATCCCCATGTTCGAACAACTTTTGTTTGGCAACTTGAATTTTATCTGTAGCATTCTGTGTCAGTAAAGTATTAAGTGAGTAGTGGATGGCATTAAGCTCCCTCAATTTAGATTGTGATGGTTTTTTTTTTTTGGTTTTTTTTTAGAAAGGAGCCAGGTGCAATGTGGATTGGGTGGCAGTCGATGGCAGGGGGCTCGACGACCAAATTCCCGGACACATCGTCTAGCTCTAGGGACATGGGATGTCACTGGGCTGGGGGGGAGGAGCCGGAGCTTGTGAGGGAGGTTGAGAGGTACCGTCTAGATATAGTTGGGCTCACCTCCACACGCAACTTGGACTCTGGAACCCAATCCCTCGAGAAGGACTGGACTCTCCACTTTTCTAGCATTGCCTGTGGTGAGAGGCGGCGGGCTGGTGTGGGCTTGCTCATAGCCCCTCAGCTCAGCTGTCATGTGTTGGAGTTTACCCCGGTGAATGAGAGGGTCACGTTCCTGCACCTTCAGGTCAGGGACAGGTGCCTCACTGTTGTTTCGGCCTATGGGCCAAATGGCAATATAGAGTACCCAGCCTTGTTGGAGTCCCTGGGAAGGGTGCTGGATGGTGCTCTGACTGGGGACTCCATTGTTCTCCTGGGTGACTTCAATGCTCATGTGGGCAATGACAGTGAGACCTGGAGGGGGGTGATGGGGAAGAACAGTCTCCCCAGTCTGAACCCAAGTAGTGTTTTGTTATTGGACTTCTGTGCTAGTCACAGTTTGTCCATAACAAACACCATGTTTGAGCACAGGGATGTCCATAAGTGCACGTGGCACCAAGACACCCTAGGCCGGAGGTCGATGATCGACTTCATTGTTGTGTCATCAGACCTCCGGCTGCATGTCTTGGACACTTGGGTGATGAGAGGGGCAGAGCTGTCAACCGATCAACACCTGGTGGGAGTTGGATCCGCTGGTGGAAGAGGAAACTGGACAGACTTGGCAGGACCAAACGTGTCATGAGGGTCTGTTGGGAACATCTGGCAGAGCCCAATGTCAGCACAGTCTACAACTCCCACCTCTGGGAGAGCTTCTCCCAGATCCCGAGGGAGGCTTGGGGATATTGAGTCCGAGTGGACCTTTTTGTCATCTCCATAGTTGAAGCAGCTGCCTGGAGCTGCAGTTGCAAGGTCTCCAGTGCCTGTCGTGGTGGCAACCCCCGAACCCGGTGGTGGACGGTGGAAGTAAGAGATGCCGTCAAGCTGAAGAAGGAGTCTTTTCAAGCCTTGTTGGCTTGTGGGACTCTCGAGGCAGCTGATGGGTACCGGCAGGCCAGGTGTGCTGTGGCCCGAGCGGTTGTGGAGGCAAAAACTTTGGTCTGGGTGGAGTTCAGTGAGGCCATGGAGGAGGACTATTGGCCGGCCTCGAGGAAATTCTGGTAAACCATTTGGCGGCTCAGGAGGGGAAAGCAGTGCACCACCAACACGGTTTACTGTGGAAGTGGGGAGCTGCTGACCTCGAATGGGGATGTTGCCCGGTGGTTGAAGGAGTACTTTGAGGATCTCCTCAATCCCACTGCCATGTCTTCCATGGAGGAAGCAGAGGCTGAGGTTTCAGAGGCGGACTCATCCATCACCCAAACTAAAGTCACCGAGGTGGTTGGCAAGCTCCTCGGTGGCAGGGCACCAGGGGTGGATGAGATTCGCCCTGAGTACCTTAAGTCTCTGGATGTGCAGGGACTGTCTTGGTTGACATGTCTCTGTAACATTGCGTGGCAGTCGGGGACAGTGCCTCTGGATTGGCAGACCAAGGTGGTGGTTCTCCTTTTCAAAAAGGGGGACTGGAGGGTGTGCTCCAACTACAGGGGATCATACTCATCAGCCTCCTGAAGAAAGTGTATTCCAGGGTACTGGAAAGGAGGATCCGACCAATAGTCGAACCTCGGATCCAGGAGGAACAATACAATTTTCGTTCACTGGTCCAGCTCTATACCCTCCGTTGGGTGCTCAAGAGTTCATGGGAGTTTGCCCAACCAGTCCACATGTACTTTGTGGATTTGGAGAAGGCGTTTGACTGTGTCCCCAGTGATATCCTGTGGGGGGTGCTTCAGGAGTATGGGGTCCGGGGCCTGCTAAGGGCAGTCCGGTCCCTGTATGACTGAAGGAGGAATCTGGTTCGCATTGCCGGCAGTAAGTCAGACCTGTTCCAGGTGCATGTTGGACTACAGCAGGGCTGCCCTTTGTCACCGGTTCTGTTCATAAAATTTATGGACAGAATTTCTAGGCGCAGCCAGGGGCTGGAGGGGGTCCAGTTTGGGGGCCACAGGATTTCGTCTCTGCTTTTTACGGATGATGTTGTCCTGCTGGCCTCATCAAACCTGGACCGTCAGCGTGCCCTGAGGCGGTTTGCAGCCGAGTGTGAAGTGAGTGGGATGAGGATCAGCACTTCCAAATCTGAGGCCATGGTTCTCGACTGAAGAAAGGTGGTTTGCCCTCTCCAGGTCGGTGGGGAGTCCTTGCCCCAAGTGGAGGAGTTTAAATATCTCAGGGTCTTGTTCACAAGTGGGGGAAAGATGGCGTGTGAGATTGACAGGCGGATTGGTACTGCATCTGCAGTGATGCGGCCGTTGTATCGGTCTGTCATGGTGAAGAAGGAGCTGAGCCGAAAGGAGAAGCTCTTGATGTACTGGTCAGTCTACATTCCTACTCTCACCTATGGTCATGAGCTTTGGGTCATGACCAAAAAAACAAGATCTCGGATACAAGTGGCCGAAATGAGTTTCCTCCATATGGTGGCTGGGCGCACCCTTAGGGATAGGGTGAGGAGCTCAGTCACCAGGGAGGAGCTCGGAGTACAGCCGCTGCTCCTCCACATCGAGAGGGGTCGGCTCAGGTGGCTCAGGTATCTCTTTCGGATGCCTCCTGGACACCTCCCTGAGGAGGTGTTCTGGGCATGTCCCCCCGGGAGGAGGGCTCGGGGAAGACCTAGGACACGCTGGAGAGACTACGTCTCTCAGCTGCCCTGGGAATGCCATGGGATCCCCCCGGAAGAGCTGGAGGAGGAGTCTGAGGAGACGGAAGTCTGGGCATCCCTGCTTAGACTATTGCCTCTGCGATCCGGCCCCAGATAAGCGGAAGAAAATGGATGGATTTTTTTAAAAAATATTCTTTTTCTACGAAAATAAGCCTTCTTTCTAGTATGTTCTGTTGTTCTGCAATTCTACGCTTTTTGCTGGATGTGTAAGATATTATCAACCCCCTACTAAAGGCCTTAGCAGTCTCCCAAAGCATGGGCTGCTAGCTGTGGGCGAGTTGATAGTAAGAAAATGTTTGAATTCTGTTCTGTTATATTCTACAGATTTAGCATCCTTTAGAATTAGGGAATTAAGTCTCCAGTGTTTTGGCTGAACTCCTGCATGTTTAGGGATAAAGTTTAGATAGACTGCTGCATAATCAGATATGACAATATATCCTATTTTATGAGACCACTTGCTTTAAAATGACTTTAGGAAGAAAAAATACTCAATACATGTATGACATTTGTGTGGGTTATAGTAGAACATGTACTCTTTTCCAGCAGGATGGAGTTTTCTCCACACATCCACAAAACCTACTTCCTCAATAAGATCAAACACGTGGTTAGTTTTTCTGGGAGTAGAGAGAGAACCAATAGGCAGCCTATCAATCAATGGATTCATGTGACGATTAAAATCACCTCCTACAATAATATTTTCTAGGAGGAAGCCTGTAAGCTTTGTAATAATTTCTACTAAAGAGGTAATAGGGAGGCCTGGTGGAGAATAAACATTTAATATAGCAAACTCTTCCCCATAAATAACTGCTTTAATTAGAACATATCTCCCATGTGAGTCCTTGATACACTCTACAAGTTTAAAAAGGTATAGATTTTTTTTTTTTTTAATAAGAATTGCTACTCCTTGACTTTTACTTGTGAGAGGAAAACAACATGATCAAAGCCACTGTTGCAGCTTTAGGTGTTCTGTGTTATTCAAATGCATCTCTTGTAATGAAGCTATATCTACACCTTCCTTCTTAAACACTAAAAGGACATTTTTCCTTTAAATTGGCAAATGACTACCCTTAATGTTCCAGATATAGAATTTCTGCATTAACTCTTTCTACCTTTTAACTCACCCATGGAGATATAGAAAAAGAAATAGAACTCCTGTGAGGTAAAACCCATCACATATCTGTTGCTCCTACACACCACTCTCAGTAGAACCAATGTAATATTAAACTTGAGCAGATATGATAATAATAATAAATGGATCAAAGTTACTCATGTGAATTGTCCTTAGATAAAACACCAAACGCTAAAATTATTTCTTTAACATATAATCCAGTCCCTCGCAGTTACTCCCGTGGATCATCAGATGCGAAACCTTTCAGCCAAGATTGTCCAGTGAGTCAGAAATCCTGACATTCCTGTTATGCGTGATCCTTAGTCTAGGTTTAGTCTGGGTAGAAAAGGGGGTAAGGGATGCCTGCCTCATGTATATACCGTTTTATCCCATCGAGTCCTTTCCATTTGCATGTGGTGTCAACCGAGAAATCTTGAAAAAATATCATCTTGGAGCCCTGATACACCTGGGGATTGGGCTGGTCCCTGTTGCCTTTCCTCCGCAAAGCTTCGAGTATCCACCCTCGGTCTCTGAAGTGATAAAATCTAATCAGACCGGTCTTGGACACTGTGTGGGTTCAGGCTGTGGAACCAGTGTACTCTGTGCCCTCTAGTTTTATACAGCCGTTTTGGGTCTCAATAGGGAGGAACTCAGGCAGCCACTTTTCAAAAAACTCTAGGGCTCCATCCCTCTCTACACCTTCTGGTATTCCGAGAACGTGTATATTCTTCCTCCTGCCGCAATTTTCCAGATCTTCGACATGTTGTGCCATTGCGTGAACCAGTTTCTGCAGTGCCTGTATGCGCTCTGGAGCTTGATTCAGAGCATCCTCCTGGGTTGAAATTCTGTCTTTGGCATCTGTAGTTCGTTGAGTCAATTCCCTTATCTCCGTGGCCTGACAAACATTTCAGCCAGCGAGTCCACCTTCTGAGTAATGACAGCAGTAATGTTCCCAGTGATCTCTTCCATAATTTGGCCAAGGGCAGGGTCAAGATAGTCTTGCAAGCTGCTGGTAGCTTGTTAGCAAGCTCCACGTTAGCCACGCTATCTGTGCTAGCCTGTCGGGTCTCCACTTCGTAAATCTTGCTGCTTTTCTTTGTGCTTTTGGGCAGCATTGTGTTGGAGCCAGTCATAAAATAGTCATTGATACTCATATTACCATATGTAATCAGCAGGAGGGGAAGATGGATGATATTCTGCTCAAATTGAAATCATGTGGTGTGCAGCTCAGCAAAGTCAACCACTCACTATGCTGCCATCTTGAAAAGTCTAACACATTGAACCCTAACCCTCTAACCCTACCCTACCCCTCTAATCCTACCCTTAGCCTCTAACTTTACCCTAACCCTCTAAGCCTTGAACCCTAACCCTCCAACCCTTTCAGCCAAACCCTCTAACCCAAACCCTTTAACCCTCTAACCCTTGAATCCTAACCCTCTAACCCTACCCTAACCCTCTAACCCTTTAACCCTAACATTCTTACCCTAACCCTCTAACCCTACCCTAACCCCCTCTATATAAATAATAATAATTAAATACAACTCCTCAAAAGGATCTGAAAAGCGTAGGGCTTTTCATCTCTTTTGTTGAATGAAGGAACTCCTGTTTCAACAGTGTTTAGAACAAATTCATATTCATAAATTCTTTTTGTCCATCCACTGTGTAGAGACTGAAGGATATAAATGTTAATTCATGAATATTAAATAAATGGAAATATTCACATTTGCTGTATGCTCCCAGTGTTTTGTGAGTGTGATGCCATGTCATTTTAGATACAAAGACTATTATGTATTTTTGTCTAAAGCTAATTTTATTGTAAAACTAAATGCTGATATTTCAGTATTTGCTGAAATAAGTCCATCTTTATTTAAATGTACATGTCAACCTGAAAATGTGCATGTCTCTATTTTATTAAGTGCTGACATATGTATCTTTGAAAGACATTCTCAGCTAAGATTAAACTGGGTCTAAAGTTCTTCTGGAGTATTTTGGCAGTCTCGTCTGTCTATGAATTTACATAATCCTACACTTGACCTCCACCAATATGGAAATTAAGATACTGTTAGAATGCATGTCAATAGTTGTTGTTTAATGATTAAAAACCTAAATTACAACTGGGAACAAATACATTTATATGTAATGATTCTAACCATGAATGTCCAGGATTATCTGGTGGAATAATCCCACTGTTGGTTTTGGGTTTCTGTCTGTATTTGAATGTGAACTTCAGATGACAGATCTTGAGCCAGACTTCACCTCATGGAATCCTAGTTCTATGTTTCTCAGTACTTGATGTTTGGTTGTAACACAGACTCGAACGAATCCATCAAATGTGACTGGATGATGTGACGTGCAGATCAGTTTGGGTTACAGAGTTGAACTTGACCCATGTCGCACAAACAGATCAGCATGTGGTTTAAAGTTCACATACAGCACATTGGGAACACTTTCATACCAAGGCGTCACGCTTACCAACAGGCTCAGACACATGATGATCTACAAGGACCTCCAGGGTGAGACAAGGTAAGAAGGAAACTAGATGTGCACATTTCCTGAAGGAAATGTAATATGTGTTTGCCTCTTACCAGATTTGTGGATTTGTGTATAGGTGTGATGAAAAAGCAAGGAAGAGAATCAAAGAAGTACTGTTTATAAGTAAATTTAAGCAACAAAACAAACTAAAGGGGTCAAACCAATAAAGGGTCCTTTTAAGGGGGGGGGGGGTCAAACCACTGAAATGTCCTTTTAGGTGTTCAAAAAGGAGACTGAAAATACAATGCACAACAATCACCCATTGAGCCGATCACACAGATCAAACACAGACAGACCTGAAACAGTGTGGCAGCAGACAGGACTTTTACTTATCAAACGATGTTCTGAGGGCAGAAACTGTTGTGATTGGTCCAATCAAGCAACCAATCAAAAATAGAGGAGACGTGGGAGAAGTGAGCACTAAGGGCTCTTGCTTCTCCCCAGGAGCCAAAGGGTGCCACAGCCCCCCCCCACCCCACCCATCTACCTCCACATGGATTGGACGGCGGTGTTCAGAGCGATGGCTGGTGCATCCTGTTGGTGGCTCTTCTTGGACCGTGGATCCGTTCTTTTGTTGTTCATTAGTGGAGGTTAGTTTCTGCTCCTGGTCTTGGCCTAAACATAATGAATGACAAAAACAAAGTAGGTTGATGTTCACAACTCTCCGACTCACCTCTTCCTTGCCCAAGGAACAGACTCCACCTCCAGCAGAAGATGGAAGCCAGAGGTGGGATGAAGGACCTGGACGGGTTACACATGCAGCAAATGGTCCCCAGGCAGCAGCGGCCAGATGGCGCGGAGCTCCTGGTCGTGTTTCCCGCTCAGGCTCCAAGGGAGAAGAAGGTGATCAACAGGGCTCCGTCCCTGGCTTGACCAAAGGACGGCATCTGGACACCTATCCCGAGCATCAAACCGGGGTCCATCAACCCATCTCCAGGAGCAGTCCGGTGAGGGGGTCTGAGAGAGAGGGACAGCAAAGGGGGCCTGGCTGGAGGAGGCAAACCTGCGAGGAAGCTCTCCTGCTGAGCAAAGCCTCCACAGGGAAGGTGGTCAAAGGAGCCGGCAGACGGAGGAGGACCTTCCATTCCTCCACGGACAAGGACCAGCTATCCCTGGGCATGGAGGTCAGGGAGGGCAACATCTCCCACAGCGAGGAGTGGTCGGTCACATTGGTGGACAGCAGGGTCCCCCCAGTTACATGCTATTTTCACCTGTGGCATGAAGCCGAGGGTCCAGGAGGGCCTCCTCGGCCTCACGCCCAGGGACAGCCAGTCCTTGTCCACAGAGGAGGGTCCGGGGGTCATGCCAGGGTCCAGTTCGGTCTTTGAGCGGCTTTTCTATGTCCAGCCCCCCTGCCCCAGCTGAACTGGGACTCAGGACCGTGGACAGTTTGTTCTCATTGGAGGCTCAGTGCTTCCCAGGGGCACAAGTGGAGTCCTTGGATGGGTCGTCGGATCTGATACTGGCGTCAGACACCTTCTTCCGCCCACTGATTCATTTGGCTACCTTTCCCGTGGAGGCTTGCTCATCGCAGCCTGCCAGTTTACCTCCTCCAGCCCGGTCTCCTTTGCCACGCTTCACGCTCAGAGGAGTCTCCAATCCTTGGGCAAGGCGAAGAAGAGGTGAGTCGGGGAACTGTGAACATCAACCTCCTTTGTTTTTGTCATTCATTCTGTTTGGGCCAAGATCGGGAGCTGAAACGAACCTCCACTGAGGAACAACAACAAAAGGATGGATCCACGGTGTGTGAAGAGCCACCAACAGGAAGCACGGACTGCCGCTCCAAACACTGCCGTCTGTTCCATGTGGAGGTGAGGGGGAGCTGTGGCACTTCTTGGCTCTGGGGGAGGAGCAAGAGCCCTTGGTGCTGACTTCTCTCGCCTCCTCTGTGTTTTGATTGGTTGCTTGACTGGACGAATCACAACAGTTTCTGCCCTCAGAACATCTTTTGATAAGAAAAAGTCCCATCTGCATGGTATCACTGATGTAAACTAACCTGTAAACAAATTTTGGGAGGAATAGATTAGATCAATTGTGTCCATAGAAAAGTTTTGTCTTTGATTTCACTCATAAAAAAAAATAGAACAAAAAAGAGTGGCATATTTTTGATCAGTGTAATTAACTTAAAGTAAAATACATAAGGAAAAAATGATACTGAAATTCCACATAACCCTGTAGTTTAGAGTTTAAGGAAGATGTTTTTACTGCAAAATTAAAAAATAAAAAAGATGTCACACATCTTTTAAAGGATTTATTGCCTCTTCCTCATTAAATTGGATTAATTGGATTGCCAAAGTGGAATGGATGAGAACTGGAGACAATGTATTAGTCATAAACACAACACATAAGACGTTGCATCAGCCCAACAGCATCAGGACCAGTTAACACACATTTTCATTGGTTTGCTCACATTTCATTTCACCACAGCAAACAATTAATTCACAGTTGAGAAATGTTTGACAAGTCATTTATCAAACTTTTGTAAACAATCAATATTCACAATGAGCTTAAGCCTCAACATTTAGACATTCGTCATATGAAGACAATCAGCAGATTTAGTTTTGCATGTCTATTACAACATCATGTAAGGTCATTGGTACTGAGTTTTTTTAGAGGGGAATAAGTCCAAATACTTTGCTCTCTACATCGGCTGTATAAAGTACAGTTCCTCATCACGGTGGATTTACATCCTAAACTGCCAATCTGCTCTTCATCATCATGATCACAGGAGCTGAGAACAGTTTATAATTCACAGAAATGAAGACTTTAAACATACATGGAAATAGAACTGACAATCACTTCATTTTCCTCAAATTCTCCTTAAAAATAAACCTACATCTGTACCATGTGTAAATCTTCATCCTCAGAGCTTATTAATGATTTCACACAACAAACACCTCAAATACTTCAATTAAAAAATGTTCTTGAAAGTCTAACAGAACTTTACAAACTTCTGAAGGAGAATACTTTGTACACTGAACAAAAATATAAACACACCATGAACAATATTTGTTTAACACGAGACACGTGGCCCAAAATGAGCTCATGTCTTATAACTGTAAAACGTGGTTAATTCTCTTGATTTATAAACAAACTTTGAGTCCATCTCTGCAACTGAGCACTTGCTCAGTGATCCAGTGACTCTGCCTTGAACCCAGCTGTGTCATGTCCAGAAACAGTCCTGTAACAGTATTCAGACACTCCTTATACTGAGGACAATAAAAGGACACCTCAAAAGGTCACATTTCCTCAGACGTCACCATGACACAAATGTTGCAGATCATGTGGGAATGGTTCTGGAAAACATCCCATAGGTCCGTGTAGCCCTCAAAAAGGAGTGGAACATTCCACAGCCCACAGTTGACAATATTGTCAACTGGATGAGAAGATGATGTGTGGCTCTACGGGAAGCCAACGGTTGACACAAGATATGGAGTTGTGATTTCTTTCAAAAGTCCCATCGTGTCCACATGAATGTCCCTGAATGCCAGACGGCACTATCATGTTCTAATGGACACTAATCTGTACCACACTGATCAACTAAAATTGTGATTTAATATATTGTGCAACACCTAAGGCTATTGAAATTTAAAGTGTAACATGGTATGTTTCTATTTTTGCTCAGTGTAATTACAATTATTGATTATAATTTATTGATTACCATGAAATCTGGGGAGGTACTTAGATGTTTTAGCAGAAGATGAAAAAGGCCTAAAAAAGGCTATAAATAAATATATATGTAGAGAGTAGATATGTACCATTTATTTAATAATATTTCATATCTATTTAATGCTTTAGTTATAAACAAATAGATAAAATTGCTAGAAATGGTTTCTGGATTTGGAAAATGATAAACTCATTGATAACATGTTAATAAAGAAATACTTTTCCATCTGAGGAATGATTAAGCTCCAGTTCAGTATTAGCACTGATCACAGCACTGGTTGAACACGTGGTCATGATACTGGTGGTGAAATAGTAAAGTATTCAGTTAAAGTATTCTTCACACTACATAAAGTAAAACTAATGTGAATGCTTTAACATGGCATCTTTAAATTAATTTCAATTACATTCACTTCCATCTCTGTACCATCGTCAAACTCCACCTTAGACAAATTCCATCCATCCATCCATCCATCCATCCATCCATCCATCCATCCATCATCTCCCGCTTATCTGGGGCCGGGTCGCAGAGGCAACAGTCTAAGCAGGGATGCCCAGACTTCCCTCTCCCCAGACACCTCCTCCAGCTCTT